>NW_023591165.1:156645-229493 GCF_014843425.1 Jatropha curcas | reverse complement strand
AAAAGAGAAGATATTCCTTAAGGGGCCCTCCAAAAAAAAATTGGTTGGGGAAAATTTTTTTTTTATTTTTTTTGGCCCTTTAAAAGGATGGCCCCCAAAAAAAAAAAAAATGTTTTTTTTTGAAAAAAAAATTTTTTTTTTTTTTTTTATTTTTTTTTGGGGCCCTTAAGGGGCCAAAAATTGTGAATTTTGGGCCTAGGGGGGGCAAAATGTGAATTTTTGGCCTTAAGGCGCAGATTGAGAATTTTTTCGGGCCTTAGGGGCCAACAATGTGAATTTTGGGCCTTAAGGGGCCCAGACGTGAACTTTTGGGCCTTAGGGGCCAACAAATGGTGAATTTTTGGGCTTTCGGGGCCAAAATGGTGAATTTTTGGGCATTAGGGGCCCAGATGTGAACTCTTTGGGCCTTAGGGGGCCAAAATGTGAAATTTTCGGGCCTTAAGGGGCCAAATTGAGAATTTTTGGGTCCTTAGGGGCCAAAAATGTGAATTTTGGCCTTAGGGGCCAAGACGTGAACTTTTGGGGCTTAGGGGCCAAAATGTGAATTTTGGGCCTCGGCCCAAAACGTGAATTTTTTGGGCCTTAGGGGCCCAGATGCTGAATTTGGGCCTTAGGGCCAAATGTGAATGTTTTGGACTTAGGCAAAGGGAATTTTGGGCCTTAGGGGCCAAAAATTGAATTTTGGCCTCAAGGGCCAAATTGAATTTTTGGGGCCTTAGGGGCCCCAGAATGGTGATACTTTGGGCCTTAGGGCCAAAATTGTGAATTTTTTGGCCTCAGGGGCCCATAAATGTGAAATTTTTTTTTGCCCTGTATTTTCGGTACTGAACTTGCTGTACCTGCGCTTGGTTAGTACTGAAAACATGTATGCATGATTATCAAATTTGAAAGAAAATAGGATTTTGTTTCAGCCCATTTTATGGAAAATATATATGTATATTTTTTATTCCTCATCTTTTCTCGAAAATCGAGCCAAAAGGCACTTTTCAACTTTTTCTTCTCTCATTCTCCTTTTCTCTCTTTTTTTTTCTTTTAAAGATGAACGATAGCATGCACAGCTGGACTAGGAGTCTCTCCAAAATCGAAAAGATCAATTTGGGGAGGTACGGTCTTTCTCCTGTCATTGCTCTTCGGGGTGTAGTAGTTGATTGGGATTTTTACGGGCCTGTATGGGATCCTGAGGCTCACGTTTTTCGATTTGGGGATATGATGGAGGAAATGTGCCCTCTTTTTGAGGAATTTTTGCGATTATAGGGTGTGATCCCAATGCTCCCTTGGTTAGGCACGAGGTGAAAGTTGGGTATGTTAAGTCTTTTGAGAACTTGTTTCGGTTTAGCCGGCCATAGGCTAAGGCTATGATTGTGGATGATCAGAAGGCGATTCTGCTGCCCCTGATTGATGAATTTCCTGATTGATGAATTTTCAGAGACTTGCTTGGACGACCCTGACCGGGTGAGGCTGAGGATGCGGGCCCTGGTTTTCTGCTTATTGGCCGGTTTCTTATTCAACCGGGACCCAGGTTTTGGAGACTTGCGACTTTGTCCCATGGTTTGGCAAATGGAGGATATGGGTTGCATTGGCGGTGTTGTGCTGGCAGAGACCATTAGAAGCCTTGACAAAGCCGCTTTAGGGTTCGATGATTGGACTGTTTCTCCCATCATTCTCCAGGTATTTCTTCCCTATTATCCTACCTCATTCCTCTTCTTCTTTTTAATTTGTTTCTTTAATAGAAAAGATCCATTACTCAGGTTTGGTTGAGGGATCATCTTCGAGTGGTGGCTGCTCCTACCTCCCTTCCTTACAACCCTTCCCAGTATCGCATGCGAAAAATCTTGATCTCGCACCCTTCTACTGAAACATGGACTTCGTGGCTTCGTGGTTGGTTGAATTAGGTCCAAATGAGATACTGTGGTTCATCCCTTGGTACAACATCAGCCGCTTCATTCAGGTCAGCTTCCGCCATTCATTCTCGGGTTTACCCTCCTAGGCCTTACCCACTGCAACTTGGTAACTGCGTTTGCGCGTTTTGAGGCCAGAATGGGGATAGATCAGACTGTCCCCATTATGGATGATATTTCGGCTGATGCTGCATTACTTGCTGGTGTTACCCGAGCTGTCCTTAAAGCTTGGTTAGAGATCACCGCATGGTGAGACCTTTACCCGATACTACCAGTGTTTCAGTACTTCTCCCGAGCTGGTTCATTACCGCTGTCTGGCCGATTGAAAGACCAAGGAGGACTGCACTGCTGAGTGTTCTCGAAGGTTGGGTTCAGGCTGATGCTGAAGAGGAGATTGGGACAGGTGAGGAGATTGTGCTGGCCCCTCGGACAGACAAGGCTGGGCAGAGTTCAGCAGAAGACTCAGAGGATGCCGCTCCGCGGAGGCAACGGGATACCTAGACTCTTATGAACTTTTGTGATTTTTCCTTGTTTTGCCTTTCGTTTGGGACTTTGGATTTATCTTTTGATGTATGCTTTACACTTTCTTTAGTTATTTTTGGACTCTCTTGCTTGATTCTGGATTATTTGACTTTGTCATTAGGCGTTTTGAACTTTCCAAGCATTTGCCAACTTTTATTTATTTAGGCTCTAATTTTTGCCTAAGCCGCCCTTTCGGGTTTTCAGCTTAGCGAGCTACCCCCTTTTGCTTAAGCCGCCCTTTCGGGTTTTCAACTTAGCGGTTCTTTCTTTTCTCTTTTTTTTTTTTATTCGGCAAAGAAGAATGAAATTTGAAATGTGTTTTTTTTATTAATGCTTAGACCGCGCCCAAAGAGGGCTGCCTACATATGCTTTTTTTTTTCAATGTTTAGACCGCGCCCAAAGAGGGCTGCCTACATATCTCCGATATATAATTTCTTTTTTCCAAAGAGATTCAGGTCTAATGTAGTTCATTTTACATTATGGAAATGATTACAATTTACACAAAATATCTTTTTAACTGATCTAAATTACATGGATTTGTGAATTCCAACCCATCCAAATCAGTCAAGATGACGGCTCCCGGCTTCCGCCTGACAAGATCTTCTTCAAGCACATAGGGTCCAGCCCAATAGGGACGGGAAACTTCCCCCGTGGATCTATGACCGGTTTGTGCTAATTTCCTTCAGAACCAAACAACCTTCTTCCAGTTTCCGGTTCTTTGACCTTCTTTGTTAAATGTCGCGCCATTCTTCTTTGATAAACTTGAGTTTGGTGGATGCTCGCAATCGCTTTTTCATCCATCCCCAAAAGCTGCTAAATGATAATTCCACCCAATTTGCCTTCACTGATCTGGCTTTCCGGATAACCCTCTCGCCGACTGGAACTTCCAGCTCAATAGGCAATACTGCTTCCATGCCATATACTAAGGAATACGGGGTTGCCCCAGTAGGTGTTCTGATTGAAGTCCTGTATCCCACAAGGCATTTGGCAATTGTTCGTGCCACGCTCTATGCTTTTGAATTGTCTTCTGCAAAATGACCTTTATAGCCTTGTTTGCAGCCTCTACAGCCCCATTTGTTTGTGGACGATAGGGTGAAGGCTTGTGATGCTGAATCTTCTTTTGCTTCAGTAGATCCGAGAATTCGCTTTGAAAGTGAGACCCATTATCAGTAATGATCTCGAATGCGTGATGAATCTCGAATGGTGGTTCATCCGACAAAGGATGTTGGTAACGAACGAACCTGGTGCTGCCATCTTGGTCAGATCAAAAAACGGAATAGAAGCTGCCTCAATCCACTTATGTAAAATAATTCAACAGCAACCAGAATGAATTGATGGCCATCTGGAAGCCTTTTTGATGGATCTTTCCGATCACGTCTAATGCCCAAGTTGCGAAAGGCCATGGTGAAGTAATGGGATTTAGACTGAACCGGGAGGCTTGTCTTTGTAGCTTAGCAAAACCTGACATCGTGGCAACTTCCGCGCGTGCCTCCGCAAATCTGCAATATGGTCGACAGTAATAACCCAGGTTCATATTTCGAGCCAAGGCTATCCCGTGCATGTGTGGACCAGACTGCCCATTATGTAAGGAATCCATAATGGTTTGAGCTTCTCCCTCATCAACGCACCTTAGATGCAGGCCATTCCAACTTTTTTTATACAGAATTCCCCCAGTAAGGAAATATCCGGATGCTAACTGTCTCAATATCCGTTGATCAGTCTTGGTGGATCCCTCAGGGTAGGCTCCATTTTGAAGATAATTCTGTATATCCCAATACCAGGGCTTGTCATCCACCAAATTCATGATATGTGCTGGCTGTTTCTGTAGCTGAACTGTCAGAGGTCGAGGTCGGATGATTTTGATCTCCCCCTACATTAACATGGAGGGCCAAAGTTAGTCCAGACATCTGCAAACTGGATTTTGGCGCGTGGCAAGTATGGAAGATAGTTCCTCAAACTGTTGAGCTAACTTCGTCCAAGCGTCGTAGGTAAGGAACCAACCGCTCTTCCTTAATTTCCATTTCCCTGTAGAGCTTGAGAAGACTATCAGGTTGGATCTCCGAAAACCCTAGGATTTTTATTCTTTTTCCAGGGCCGCTTCTAAACCCTTGAGCAAGCTTCATACTCGCTTTCGTTGTTGTACAGTCGAAATCTAGTTTTGACTGCGATTGGGACGTAAATTCTCCCACAAGGAGTTTGAATACGACTCCAATCCCGTTTTCCATGGTAGGTTTGAAGCTCCATCGATACATCTCCCAGACCTCACCTTCCAAGCTCAACAAGTCCTCATCAGGAAATTCTACTTCGGCATTTGGTCTTCGCGGCAATTCTGCTAATTGATGCAGCAAGGCCTCCGCCTTTTACTGCTTACTTGGTACAAACTTTAAATTCATAAGCCGCAAGCACTGACACCCACTTTGCCATCTACAGTCAAGAACCGGCCTTTCCAAAGGAATTTCAAGGGGTTCGAATTCAGAGATTAACGTGTGGTATGATAAGACGAGAGGTAGTGTTGCAGCTTGGTACAGGCCCAGACTAGAGCCAGGCACAACTTTTCTATCTTGTTGTATTTCAACTCATATTCCAGCATCCTCTTACTGAGGTAATACACGGCGTTTTCTATCCTTGTATCTTCTGCTTGTTGAGCTAATATGGCCCCCATTGCTTCTTCTGTTACCGACAAGTACAGTAGCAAAGGCTTTCCTAGCCTTGGTGGTTGTAAGACTGGCGGGGATAGCAGGTATTGTTTGACTTGGTCAAAGGCCGCCTGACAATCCTCATTCCATTTGACTGCCACTCCTTTCCTAAGTAGCTTGAAAATTGGGCCACAGGTATCGGCCAACTGATTGATGAAACGACTAATGTACTGTAACCTTCCCAAGAAGCCTCGGACTTCTTTTTCTGTCCTTGGTGCTGGCATTTCCAGAATAGCTTTGGCTTTCGAAGGGTCAATCTCTATGCCCTTCCGACGAACCATATGCCCCAGAAATACTCCGGATGTGGCTCCAAACAGACATTTTGCCGGGTTGAGCTTCAAATTATACTTTCGAAGTCTAAGGAAGAACATTATACTTTCGAAGTCTAAGGAAGAACTTCTCAAGTGCAGTCGTATGTTCTTCGGTTGTTTTCGACTTAACCACCATATCATGCACATACACTTCCACCTCTCCGTGAATAATGTCGTGAAAGATGGTTGTTGCCATTCTTTGATAGGTTGCCCCGGCATTTTTGAGCCCGAAGGGCATGAACCTATAGCAGTAGGTTCCCCATTCTGTGATTGATGAATGCCGTCTTCTCTTTGTCTGGCAAATGCATCATTATTTGATTGTACCCGATAGCGAGATCAATCAAAGAGACCATCTCGTGTCCCGCCATTCGATCCACCAGTAAGTCAATATGTGGCAGGGGAAAATCATCCTTCGGACAAGCTTTATTCAAATCCCTGTAATCCACACACATTCGCACCTTTTTCCATCCTTCTTAGGAACCGGCACTATGTTTGCTAACCAAGTCGGGTAGGCGATGGGTTCTATGAACTTATTCTCTAGCTGCTTGGCAACCTCTTCCTTGATTTTTAAGGACCATTCCGTCTTTAGTCTTCTGAGTTTTTGTTTCACCGGCTTGGCTTCCGGATACACTGGAATCTTGTGCACCACTATTGCTGGGTCAATTCCCGTGATGTCACTCGCCGTTCACTTCGCCTTTCCACATGAAGCAATCAGCAAATTTCCTTCAAAACATTCACTGAATATGTTTCCCTGTTCATGTGCAATCAGATGCAATGTATGTGTATTTATTTTCTTCTGTGCCAATCATTATTTTTTCCTTTTCAATCTTTTTAATTTCATTTAATTTGATTGATTTACTTTTGCTTGGAAATCTTGGAAAGAATAAACACGCAGGTATCAAGGAATTTGCCAAGCCTTTATTTGATTATGAGGATCGTCCTTCAACGTTAACAATCAAATTTGAGAATCTGGATCCTCTAAGATCCGATAGAGACGACTCAGAACAAGAAACTCTGACCTCGGTTTCAAGATTCGGACTTCATAATTACAGGACTTGGTTTTAACAGAGTGAGGGTCTAGGTTTTGACCTCGGGAGGGTTTTGGTCAGCAGTGCGCTCCTCCTTGGCGTACCAATTGTCCAAGAGGTCCTTCGCTCGCTTGATCAGGCTGAACAAGTGCTTGGATGTCACATTACTTCCGTGATAACTGCAACCTCATCAAAGAGATTTAGGGCTGCATGAAAGTCTTCTGCTTCCAGTTCAGTTCTGTTTTCGGGCCTGTTGCCCCCAGACATCTGAGAATATCGTCCAACCCCGGGCACATCTTCTTTAAGCGTTGGGCCCAGCAAAAGGGTTCTCGGAAGCCACAGTAAAGGAACTGCTTCTCCCAATTACGGAAATAACTATTCAAAGTCGGAAGTAAAAGGCCGTATCTGTACACTCTCTTTCCTTCCCCTCTGGTTTTCTCTTGCACGGTCCTTCATTTAGTGGGTTTTTCATAGCCCAGTCCCGAAGGTTCCCTCATTCCCGACACTCCCAGGCTTGCAGTTTGGGTATGTTTCCCGGATCTGGCCACATTCCCGGCAGATAGGACATCTTCAGCATCAAAGGCACTATGCAGTTTATTTACACCGTCCCAAAATCAAAGAGAATTCGAGAGTTTGCAGTCTTTGCTTCTATGAACTGCACAGTGTCATATTGAAATCCCGAGAGGGGCAAATTGGCAGTTTCAAGGTTGACCTCAAAGAGAGGCTGGACCTTTGGTTTCTTGAACTGTTTGTAGCCATCCCCTTGGATAGTGATGACTTTATCCTCGTAAGGAAACTTGACCTTTTGGTGTAGGGAAGAGGGCACTGCCTTAGAATGGTGTATCCATGGTCGACCCAGAAGTAGGGCCATCGGAAGCAGGTTGAAGCTAGTCGGTACATCAATTACCTGGAAGGGGACTTCCATCACAAGCTGGCCCAGACCGTTAACTTTAGCGTAGCAAACCCCCAACACTTCCCTCCGGGTGCTGTATAGGCTTCACTACTGGTCCGAGGGAGTGAAGTCGTTTCTCAACCTCTAGACAGCTGGCTACTCTCAGTGGGCAACGTCAGCGCCGACCCATATCTGAAAAAGAACCATGGCACGGTTTTGTCTCGAGTCTGACACAGTGGACATAAAGAGCATTGTTATGACTGCCTCCCTCCTTGGGCAAATCGTCATCAGAGAAACCGATGCTTCGTAGTTTTAGATGATTGGGTGAGGGTGGACAACTAGCACTTCAGGGCTAACTTCCACGGCGTCTGAAGTTTGACTCAAAGCCTTACAAGAGCTTGGGCGATGAGGAAAGGATGATGCCAAAAGTTCCCAGATTGACACCCTAGCTTGTGTCTTTTTTAATTGTGACAGCACCGGGTCCTCCTTTGGCTCCTCTGCACTCTGGTAGGGTTTATTTTGAATTTTGTCCAAAACTGACGGTTCATATTGTCTCCCGCTCCTAGTAATGGCATCGACCTCTTCGCTCAGGTCATTCAAATCCAAGACACAGATGTTATTCATTTCCAAAAATAACTCGAAAGGATCGATTAACTTCTGGTCAGAACCAATAGCATTTACCCCGTGATTTGGTAAGGGATTAGTGCTAATGCTTGGCTTACTTCTTGGGATGATTGACCCATTGTCTACCAGGTCTTGTATGCGGTTCTTGACGGTTCTTGAGCCTTCCACACATGCTTCAGTCTTGTGCCCGTTCCCTGATTGGATACTCGCAGTATTCATACTGCCTTATAGTTCCTCGGTAGTGGATTGGAGGTGGCCTTGGCTTCTAAAAGGCTTTGAATATAGTTGGCCTTGACAGCCTCCTCGGAAAACCAAAAAAGGATGTTGGCATTCCAAGGTCAAGTGTATTTTTGTTCTCGATTGATACCATTCCTCATATTCCCCACTCGTAGGTTGGTGGGAGTGTGCTTGCCCCTTCGTGGACCTTGCCTGGCTGCTAAGGTTTCTTGTATTAGAGGTCCCCTGAGTCGTCTTTTCAGTTGCCCCATTGGATCAGATCCTCTACCTTTTGTGGCAGTGGCATAATGAGCGCTGGAACGTTGGCAGGTACTGGGTTGTAATCGTTGTTGGTAGACAGGCTGCAAAGTTTTTTATTATTATATCGAGCACTGCTCCTGCCAGAAGGCCGATTAATCATGCTGGGCAGCCTTGGCCCTCCACTCGTTAAGGAACGAGGAGAAAAGGCTCATTCATCTCTGCCTTGGTGGTTTTCTAACCTCTCGAGTAACATCCCCTCCATAATGTTAGTGTACTGTTGGAATTGAAATGCATTACAGATAATCCTCCCAGGGTCTTTCTATCTGGTCTAAGCTGACAAACCACCTCAATGCAGCACCGGTAAGAGATTGTTGGAATAACTGAGCAAGGAGCTCGCTGCTCAATCCAAATGAGTTAAGAGCACCTACATACATTTTCAGATGAGTCTTAGGACAAGTGGTTCCATCAAATTTGTCCATGTTGGGCATCTTGAACTTAGTTGGCAACCTGACTTCAGGGAACAAGGACAAGGAGTCCATGTCCACCACTTCCTTGTGGGTTTTGAGAGCAGTGATGGACTTCTCTAGGAGCTCTAGTTTCTCTCTCATTCTCTGAGCTTCCAGCTCAGAGGCAGTTTTAGAAGGCATCTCATCCAGGTTTAGGGCAGGGTTTGTAGTTGAAGGTTTCAGCAGCAGGAACCCTGGTTGGAGGCCAGCAGGTCCACTTCCCATAGCCGGAAGCCCCATTTCCCAATTACCATCTCCATTTTCCCAGTTCAGCTATCAAGGGTTGGTCCTTTGGGCAGCTAGTTGCCTCATTATTCTGCCTCCATTCTGCCTCTAGTTTGTTCAATGAAGGGTTTGATGCCATTGGTGCAGGTAGGGTTGTTGGAGTTGTAAGTGAGGTTGGTGTAGTTGGTGAAACCAGTGAAGCTGGCGATATCACCGTAGGTGTGATCGGCACTTGGGTAGGTATCGGATTGTAGGCACCTGTAAGGACAAGGGTAGCTGGATTAGGTACAGTGGTTAGTGTATCAGGTAACTGATATGAGGTAGATTGACTCTTTGTCCAACTGTGCATGACTGAAAGTAAAAGGGTGTTTTCTGCTGTCTTTGTGTTTACCCCATGCCTATGATATGTCGTGAATGCGCATAACAACACGCCATAAACCATTTAATGAATATGATTCACATCATTGGGTGCATACAGCTACCTTTCTAGAAGAGGAATTTATCCTTAAAGGAAGCAGTGGGAGCCAAGTAGAACTTGAAAGAACCTCAAACATACATTAAAGATGGACTAGAACAAAAGATTGTTACATTAGATTAACAGTCAAAATACATTGTCATGGGCCACCCCCAAAAGGATTAGGGGCGGTTTGCGGTAACAGGAAGGACGCTTTGGCTGTCTGTCGACATAATCAAAGAGACCTGTCGATCAGCTCTACTTGCTATCCAGACTCAGAAATTTGAACAGAAAGAGAAGAAATTCATTTGAAATTCATTTTTTATGCAATGGAGAAAAAAGATTATCAATTGTGCAAATAAATCAACAAATTTAAATGTTTTAATCAAATTTGTCAATTAAGTTCAAATCTTCTCCTCAAATATTCTTAAAGAAAGAACACTTGATTCGTGCTAGGGTACCCTGCAAAACAAAACATAGTAAAATAAAACCCTAAAGAAGGGCGGGTTAGTTTACACAGCAATTGTAGTCCACTTTATGCAAGCGGTCCGGCCGGACCGGATGCCATTTTGGAAGTTCACCGGAAGTACGCCAATATGGTACTTGAAACGTCCGGGGCGTCGCGAGGATCGCGGAACTGGTCCCGGAATATTTTTTCGGAGGTCCGAAGTCGCCACCTTGTTTTGTTGTTTAGGTTTTTTAGGGTAAAACTCAGGAAAAACCTAAGTGACTCCAATTTTTAATAACCTAGTACTAGATTAATTATCCCCAAATGTTTAAGGCATGGTCTACAACCCGAGGTGATCCCCGAGACTATGTCATGCTGATTGAACTAAAACCAAAAGTATGAATGCTTTGCAGGTGAAGATGATGTAATTGGGACCAATGAAATCGTTTAAGTGATTTTGAACTTCCGTCCCGTGGTTGAAATCCAAACGTGCCTACGTACTTCCGTTTGAACATGGAAGATCATAAAGTCAACGTAGTTCGATAGGCTCTTTTAGAGGGCTTTGAATGAGGATGCTTTATGCATGAGTGTGTGTATGCTTTGTGGCATTTTGTTTAGGCATTTTGCCAAAGAATTGAATTGATTTTTATTGCTTTTAGCCAAAAAGATTGATTAGGCAATCTGCCAAAAATGATTAATTTTTAGACGATTGTTCGCCAAACTGAAATTGATTTTAAGGCTTTTAGCCCAAAGATGATTTAGGCAATTTGATGTGCCAAAAAATGATTGTTGATTGGGCGATTGGTCGCCAAAAATGATTGATTTAACGGTTTTTTGCCAAAATAAGGTGATTGAATTTTAAAGGCTTTTGCCAAAAGATCGATTTAATTGTAGGCAACTTGTTGCCAAAACGTGATCAATTAAGGCTTTTAGCCACAATTATTAATTAATTGGACTTAAGAAGGATTTGTTTGAAATAAAGGCGATTACACCATAGCTATTAATTAACTAGGTGTTTTGAGCCAATATTGTCGGAGTTAGGCCTTAATACCGCGATTATTAATTAATCGGGCATTTAGCCTAAATTTATTTAATTGAGGCAATTTGTCTGCCTAATGATGGCATGGATGCATTTATGCAGTTGTAGAATTATTAGGAGTAGAAAAGAAGCATGCATGACGTGCTAAAATTAAATAGGCAGCAGAGTTCAGTTCATGTAACCTGATTTTATAATCGTCGACCGCTTCTTAATCCAGGTTAAGCTCCTCGTAAGGAAATTAATTTTAATTTAATTTTAAGTGACCAAGTATCACAACAATAAAAAACCTAAAATTAAAAAATGCAAGACAGCGAGTAAAGAAATCGCAAAGAGGTCGGGAGAAGGGAGCGTCCCATTAACACAAAAAGAATCGCAAGGAGCGTAGGGAGAAGGAGCGTCCGTCAACACAGACTGAGTCCCTCAAAACGGAGCCCCAGAGCCGCTTTTTATAGGAAAAAAAGTGACCCCGGGCGCCCCTGCCCGCCTTCGAGGGCGGGCGTACCCGCCCGGGCTGGGCGGGCATGCCCGCCTGGCTTGGGCGGGTGTGCATGCCCATGCTGGGCGGGCGTGCCCGCCTGGCCTGGGCGAGCATGCCCACCCCCGCGGGCAGTCATGTGTGCCTTCTCTTTTTTTCTTTTTTTTGTTCCGGAGGCTTTTCCGGGAGTTCCGGACCTCCAAAAAATATTCTGAGACCAGTTTCGTGATCCTCGTAATTTTTGAGTTCCGGACATCCAAAAAATATTCGAGAACCAGTTTTCCGTGATCCTCGTAATTTTTTTTCGGAAACATTTCAATACTAATATTGGCAACTTCCGGTGAACTTACAAATGGCCTTCGTGTCCGGCCCGGACTGCTTGCAATCCGGGAAAGGCTGGCTCTTCAAGCCTCAAAATAATGGGGGTATTCACAGGCGACTGCAAGCCACTTGTCTCCAGGGCGGCGGCAAGCCGCCGGCGATAGCGGCTTACTGCCGCAGGCGGGAAACTGGCTTTTTGAGCTCAAAATTTAGTATTCACAGTAATAAAAATATTTTCAAAAAAGATTTTTTACATACTCTTAATTTTGAAAATTATGTTTTAAAGGAAAGCTCTAAAATCCTCTCTCTTATTACGCTTACCTAAAAAGAAAAAGATATTGACTCAAAGAATTTTTGGTAACAAACTCTGTATCTTCTAAATTTGGAAAGTCAATATTCTGATTTAAAAAGAAGAGATCTTACTTTCTAAAATGAGATTCTCATCCCTCTCTATAAAAAGCGTCTTTCTCTTTAAATGACGCAAAGGTTTTTGTTTTAAGAGTATACGTCCATTGATCAAATCTTTTATCTCTCAAAACTTACTCTCAATTCATTTATTTCTTTTCATCTTATTACTTCATGTTTTATCTTTAAAAGAGAAAAGAAATTTTATAACAACTTCTTTTGAAAAACAATTCTAATCTCCAAAACGATTTTCTAATCTTAAATACTGTTTGTCCTGTGCTTATTTTTGCATTTCTGTCTGTCTATTTAGATTCTGTAATCTTTTGTAGACAGGTTTTTATTTGTAAACATGTGTGTAATAGCTTAGGTGAAAAGCTATTGTTAGCTTAGGTGAAAAGCTATTGTGAAATAGGTTATCAAGCGACCTTCTCCGTGAGAGAGATTCTAATGTCTAGATTTGAGTTTCTGTTCTCTGCCAAAAACATAAAGGGTTGAGGTTAACTAGAATCTTAGAAATCTAGTGGGGCAAAGGATAGATCTAGGAGTTGATCTAGTGCCTTGTACTGTTGATTTGTCTCTTACACTTGAAAAGAGATAACATAGTTGAGGATCTCAAGATGAGTCTTGGGAGTCTGGGAGTGATGTAGGGTTTCGAGTTTAGTGCCCGAAACCACTATAAAATCACTGTGTTAATCTTTTTATTTTCTAAAGTTCTACTTGATACTATTTTACTCACTTCTGTTTATATTTTAGAAATGCTAAAGTTGTTAATAGTTTTGATGTTCTAAACTGGAATAAGCTTTATCTATTACTCAATATTAGAACTCTGGACTTCTACATAGTGAATATACCAAGTTCTAAACTGTTCTTCTATTGTCAGTATATCTCACTATTTGGCTTTTAATCAGTTTTCTAATCTAGCTTAGAGCTATGTGAAGCAGTTCAGAATTCAATGACTGTATCTCACATAGTCTTTAATATATATCTAAACTTTATGAGGAAGTTTAAAAGTAATAGCTTTTCTTCATAAAGTAGTTTTTGAAATTGAATAATTTTGAAATTGAATAAGATAATTGTGAAGCAGTTCTACCTATAACGTTCTTTACAAGTCTTTCTATTGTTCTGTATTAGAGTTTGTGAGGAAGTTCTAACCCTAATAACTTTTACTCTCACATAATGCATACTTCCCTTTTGCTGCAACAGAATGTTTTGAGTTTGGTTTTAAAAGTTAAATTTTTTATTTTTTAGAAAATCCAAATGCAAGAGTGAAGTCTACACACATGAATACAACAAGATGATTTTAATATAGCTTGTGAAAATGCTCCATATGTACACTATACCCACTTGCTCATTTATTTAAGAAGGGTTGACCTATAACACCAACCGAAATTTATCAAGTTATATCATATTCCTAAGATGATAGTGATTTCATGTAACCCCATAAACCTTTCATGTCTAGTAAATAACTCCTTTAAATATCACACTACATCCTTCCATCTTAATAATGATTACTTATATATATATGATTATTTTGGCATAGAAATCAGTTCTGTTTACGCATGATAAGATCACCTCAATCATTATTCTTATCAATTCACACTTAACTTATAGAATCCCAAAATGTACAAGTCTACAGCTTGATACTCATTACCTCCATTTTCATTGGGCAGACCACAGTCTTTAACCTGCGCGTGATAAAAATCGACGCGCTGAGTATAAAACTCAGTGGTGGGTCTAAATTCACATAATTTACTAAGTTGCGAATGACAACTTACTTAAACACAAATTACCATAAAATCATTAAATTCCACATTACATTTATAATTTATACGCAAAAGAAATATAATAAACTATTAATCCTAACCTGCGCGTAATAAAAATCAACGCGCTGAGTGGAAGACTCAGTGGTGCTAAATAACCAACAATTAAAATAATAAGAATAGCCAAGGCAAGTCTAGCAAGTGCTTTAAATTACTCAATTATATACATACCGAAATCACATTAATTTAATTAAAACACTTTGAAAGCAATAAGAAGATTATAAATAAAAATATGTCTTCATTCTTTTAGAGCAAAAATAAAATTTCATTCTTTAGTTAAGGCTCGTACTAATATAGAATGAACATAAGCAGATTTGATCGTGGCCTATGTTAGCTCCACCCCCATCACACAATTGTGGCCTATGAAAGCGCCACCCCCATCACAAAATTAAGCGCGTCGGCTATTTATAATGGCTGATAACCTTAGCATATGATCATAGCTTCACATAACAAAATCAATCTCATCATACCACATTTCATCATGCATAGTAGAGCCCAAATCAAAATCATTCTTTCACAAAGGACTTTATTACTTATTCAAAATTCTTAATCAAAACACTTCATTACTTATTTGGTCCGGAAAAATTATTATATATGTTTAATATTTCTTCAATATTTTTTTAGAGTATGTAATGCATGATTTTTTAGGGTAGAAAGTAAGTAAATGAATATTTTGGAGCATTTAGAGAATTAGTGCATAGTGAATTATGATGCTTTATTAATAAAGGAAATTGGAGGAATGTATTTTTTTAATGGAAATAAATGGCAGAGTTTTTGTGGAAGATATATAATATTTTGAAGGAATATTCATTGGAGATATTTTGAGGCCATTAGATTTAGTAGTGACATAGATCTTAGTCCATCGCAATTTGGGAAAAGACCAAATAACCCGCTTAGTTGCTTTATTTAAAGGCAACATCAATTATTGGCAACAAAATTTGTCCTTCTTCTTCTTCTCTAACACGTCTCCCTCCTTCTCCTCCTTCTTCTTCTTCTTCCTTCCTTACTTCTTCTTCTTTTCTTCATTTTCTTCAATTCTTTACTTTAGTTAAACACAATCAAATTCACCCCATTCCACTATTTAAGTATTAATCTTAGAAGAGTGAAGCTAGAGAATGTAATATTTTGGTGACTAATTTCAAGGATATTTGGTGATTTCCTACTTGGGTCAAAGGGTGGAGAGCTTCTAACAAAGATTAAGGGCAAGACAAACTTGAGAAGTTCTTTGATTAAAGCTTGTTAAATCTTGTTTAAAGGTTTAGTGTTCATAAACACAATTACTTTGTTAACACTTTTTGATTTTGTGAAGTTTTATACTATTTTGTGACAAGGGAATTTTATATGAATGCATTTGATTATTGAATTTTGGTGGTAGTAAATGTGTTCTTGCGGAGATTTTCTAAGCATGCCTATATGTGATTGATGAGGAAAACATTTTCTTCTTCATCTTCCAAAGTGGCAGAATCTATTGATAAATAAGGGCCCTTAAGTTTTCTTGTTATTCCTTGTTGGTTTATGCTCTTAGGATGAATGTTTGTATGAAGTATTTAAGTATGTGGTAGAAATCTCTAAACCTTTGTAATCTTTGTTGGTTCATGTTCTTTTCATGGTTGGAAGAAAACTTGAATTTGGGAAACAATGTTATTGGGTGCGATTAAGGACTAGTTTTCGACCATTTTCTATTTTCCATTTTGTCCTGAGTTCTTCATGGAAAGTTGTAGGTATACTTCTTAAGCTTTCCAACCCATCCCTCTTGTGTCCATTTGTGGTCTGACTTCTGTTATTCGGCCATATGCATTCACTAAATTGAGTTGCCCATTTGACAACTATAAGGACACCGATTAGTTCTGAGTTTGCTTCATGAAAGTTGTTTCCTTGTGTCTTGAGACTGTCTATGGTTTTGTTTTGGATTGGTTTAATTTGAGTGTTTAGTTAAGTAGGAATTTAATAAACATTGGACTTAGTTCTGCTGAATCAGGTCTGGACTGTTGGTCTGTGTCCCATGGTGGCCCCATTTCCTCTTACATCTTTAGAAGGTCAATCTATTTCTAGAATACCTTTGTTCAATGGTTCTAATTACTCTTATTGAAAAATCAGAATGGAAAATTTCATAAAATTAGTTGACATAAATTGCTAGAGGAACATCATTACTGGTCCTCGTATTTCTATGAAAACTGTAGAAAATAAGAGAGTTAGAAAAACAGAAAAAGAATATATTGATGCTGATTGGAATGATATTTCTATAAATACAAAAGCTATTAATATTCTTCACTGTGCATTAGATCCAACAGAGTACAACAAAGCGTCTGGATGTAAGTCTGCAACGAAAGTCTGGGAAAAACTTAGAGTTACCTATACCTATGAGGGTACTGATAGAGTAAAGGAATCCAAAAATAATATCCTTTGGAGAGAATATGAAATGTTTAGTATGAAAGAAGGAGAAACTATTGCTGAATTAAATTCTATCTTTACTAATATAGTTAATCCTTTGAGAACTCTCGGAAAAAAAATTTCAGAAGATGTGCTTGTTAAGAAAATCCTTAGAATTCTACCTAAAAAATGAGATTCTATAGGAACTGTTATGAATTACAAAGAGACTCCCATTACTTATGATTATCTGATAGATTATCTATAGAGCTCTTGATTTCAGAAGAGATGAAATCTTCTGACTGGTAGAAGATAAGAAAAAAGAAAGGGACTGGCTTTGAAGAGTTAGATTGCTGGTGAAGAAAGTTTCTGTCTGATCTTGATAGTGTGATGTTTAGCACTTGTGCTAAGAGATTGCAAAAATTCTATAAAAGAGAGGAAGGCCACAGAAAAAGTTTATTAAAAAAACCTTTCCCATCTAAAAATAGCAAACACCTAAGAAAACCTTCTGAACTGGTTGTTATGAATGCAACAAGCCCGTTCCAAATCAGGCCAACTGTCCTTAAGTTAAAAAGAAGTCAAAAGAAAGAAAAAGCCAAAGCATGCATTTATAGCTGCTTGGCTTGGAGTGATTCAGATGTTTCTAATTCTGAGAGACAAAGTGATCAAGAAGAAACTGCAAATATCTATCTAATGGCCACTATCAATTCTGACTCCAAGGAAATCAGCACTCTGAGTTCAACACAGAAAGCTGAAAGCAATGAAACAGATGCAACGGTCCAAAAGCGTGAAGAAAGCAATGTAAGTATTTCTGAATCGGAATCTAAAAATGATCTTTAGATACTTATAATAATCTTTGCAATGAATTTGAACAGCTTGTTAGAAAGCATAAAGTCTAAAGAAGGATTTCAGAAAGTTAAAAACTGAATGCAATCATTTAAAAGATGCCTTTTATCAAGAAGTTACATGCAAAGATCTTATCATAGAGATAAAAGAAAAGATTCTTAACAGTTTGTAATGATAAATTTTCTGAAAATCCTGAAAACACTTTTGAAGAAAAATGTAAAAGAGAAAAATGTAAGAATTTGAATTCTGAAAATGAATCCTTGAAAACTGAGATTAGAATTCTAAAATCAATTTCAGAATCATTTTCTAAAGAAAAGACAAACTCTAGCTATGATAACATTTCAAAACAGAATTATGTTTCTAATAAGAAAAATGCTATCTCTAATGTTGTGACTTTAAGACATTAGAAATCTGACAGTCTCAACAGAAAGAAAAATCATAGTAAGCTAAATACACCTGTTACCACTAATCCTTGACAGAACAATAAATTCAACTTCTCAAAAGGTTATCAAAGAAGTATGAACAGAAGGAGTCGAAATAGAAGAAATCTGTTGAGGAATAGAAGAAAGAAAAAGCGAAAACAGAAAAATCAAAGAAACAAGTCGCTAGTTCTTGCGTCAAAGGTAAATCTGTTCTTTCTCCATACCCACTTATACGTTCTTATGTAATAGACTAAAAATTCTTTGGGAAGGACGAGTTCAACTTCAGGGAGTTCAACTTCAGGGAACTCTTTGAGTTCCAATGATGGATGGATTTTTTATCCTTGAATAGACCGTGTTATGAGAATGTGGTTAAGAAGTTCTATGGTTCTCTTAAAACTAGCAGGTCAGAATCAATTTCTGTAAAACTTGAAGGAGAAATTAAAGCGTTGTCTTACACTGACTTGAGCAGGATTTTTAATTTGCCAAACACTAGATCCAGGGTAACAAAAATCAAAGATATTTATAGGGTTAGCGGATACAAAAAGGAAGAATTTGTCAAGAAAATTGTAAAGAAAGGTCCTGCAGATAAACAGGGTGTTATTGAATGTTCAACCTAACAGATAGTATGAAGTGGTTGTATAAATTGATTGTGCACTACATTTATCCAAAGATGCATCACTCATTTATGTGAATCAAGTTGAGATGTGCATAATGTGGCACATAACTGAGAAGAAACCCTTCAACCTTTGTCAGACTATCTTTGATAAAATGCAGAATAGCCCTAAGAAACTACCCTATGGCATGGTGCTCACACCTGTGTTTGAATTTTTGGAAGTTAAGTTAAATGTTTGGAAGTTAAGTTAAATGAGAGTGAGGGGTCACAATGTTTTCAAAAAGCTAGACAGTGGGTCTTTGAAACTGAAGATTGAAGAAGGAGATTGAAGAAAGAAAAAGGAATTGAAGAAGGAAAAAGAAAAGAAAGAAAAAAGAAGGAAAAGGAGAAAAAGGTTGAGAAAAGAAGAGAAAAGAGAAAGAAAAAGGAAAAGGGAAAGTTAAGTTGGAGGATGCAGAAAAGAAAGAAAAGGAAGAGAGATTGGAAGAAAAAGAAAAGAAAGAAAAGGAAGAGAGATTGGAAGAAAAGAAGATGAAAATAGAATCAGAATCAGAAAAGAAAATAGAAGAAGAAAAAGAAAAAAAAGTGGAAGTTAAGACTGAAGAAAAGAAGGATACTAAAAAGATTAAGAAAGAAGAGACTGTGCAAATAGAGGATGCCAGTGATGCAGAAACAGAAAAATTGTAGTTGAGTGAAGAAGAAGAGGAAATTGAGGTTAAGGTAGAAAAAGAATCTGAACTTTTATCAGCTCAAAGGAGTAGAGAAGCTATGCTGGGCAGAATGGAAAAAGAGCTTATAGAAGAACACAATAAGGAGAACTTTGATGAGATCAATAAAACAAAGCAAAGCTGTGATAGCATAATACAGTCCCTTATTGAATCCTTAGAAAAGAATAAGAATATTAATGAAAGAGGCTAGCTACTCTGGAAAGTCAAGGAACCACCCTACACTCTTGCCTCAGATAAACCAAAAGAGAGTAAAGCACACTTACTGGCAAAACCACAGAGTTCATGGAAGAAGGCCTCCACCCTGTACTACTGAAACAGCTTCCATTGGTCAAAATCTCAGAAGTTCTAAGAGGCTTAGAACTGATCCCTAAAATCCCTCTGATTATTTTTTACTTTTATCTATCTATAATTTGTGAACATTTGTTTTTTGGTTGTTTTATTTTTTTGCTCTGATCTTTACTAACCCCTCTTGGATTGATAACCAAAAAGGGGAGAACACAGGATATTTTGAGGGGTTTAAGTACTCTACTAATATGTGGTAACTGTAGTGCTTACATCTATTGCCTTAGTATTTTCTAAATCTGTGTTATTTTGTGAGCTATATGTTTTAACCATGATGAACTGATTGATTAGTTTTAGGAACTTAGATTTCTTGTTCTAACGTATGCTCTGCAGGTATAGACTTAAGATTCTGTCTATTTCTAATGTTAGTTTTTATTATATTCTTATTGCTCTGATGTTATATGCTTCTTGAATTATTAGGAACTTAAAATTTTCCTTTCTATTTGTTATTTTCTAATATCAGTTTCTAAAATTACTTTCTGTTCTCAGGACGGTGTTTTTATACATGTCCTAAACCTGCTTCCATGATTAGTAACATATGTCAGTGTTTAGAACTTATATTTCATTGACAGCATAAATTTAGGGGAGTACATATTTTATGTTTGATAAATTTATTGGTTTTTGTCATCATCCCAAAAAGGGGAGAATGCTGGCTTGAAGGGTCAAAAATATGTTATCAAATATTTATCTCGAGATTTTGATGATTAAAACAAAACAAATAAATTTAAATTATATTATTTGTACTAATAATATTTTTATGCAGATTATATAAGGAAGGTAATAAATAAACAAGGAAAGTCCTACAATTTCAAGGATCATGAAGACTATTGAAGACCTTAATGGTTAGATTTTTAGGATTCATTGTAGGATAGAGAAAACATCCATTTATAAACACAAAATCAATTTCTTCTCTGTTTATCAAAAGGATTTTTCGAAAATAACACTTTAAAAATCAAAAGCTTTTTTCGTTCCTTGATTATCTTACCTAAAATTGAGGAGATCTTGTCTTAATCATTTTTGGTAATAAATATCTTAGAAAAAGCTTGTTATTATCTTTATAAAGATTCGAAATTTATTCACTTACCTAAATTAAAGAACTTTGTCTTCAAACGATTTGGTAATAAGAATAAATTGAATAGATTTTTATTGCTCTTCTTTTCGGAAACAAAAATTTTTTAAAGAGATCCAAAATTCTGATTTGTCTCTTACCTGTAAACAGAAGAGATTCAATCTCAAATCTTTTTTGTAAATATTTATTTCCGAAAAACGATTTTTTTTCTTATTTTTCGAAAATCTTGTTTTTAAAGCAAAGTTAGATTTTCTTTATTCATTACTAAAAAGAAAGAATATTGACCAAAAGAATTTGGGTAACAAAGATTTCCGTATCTTCTAAAAATGGAAAGACAATATTCTGATTTGAAAAGGGATTTCATTTCTAAATACCGGGATTTCTCATTCCCCTTTATATAAGGCGTCTTTTCTTTAAAAGACGTGAGAGAAAAGGAGTTACGTTTTCAAGAGTATTCGTCCATTGATCAATCTTTTGTCTGCCCAAAACTTACTCTTTCAACCCCCTTATTTCTTTCATTCTTAATACTTTACGTTTTATCTTTAAAAGAGAAAAGAAATATAAACAACTTCTTTTTGAAAAAACAATTTGAACTCTAAAAGGATTTTTCGAATTTTTAAATTAGCTAGTTTTTTCCTGTGCATATTACGTTGCATTTCTGTCTGTCTATTTTAGATACTGTAATTCTTTAAGTAGAACAGGGTTTTTATTTGATGAACTTTTGTGCAATGCTTAGGTGGAAAAGCTATTGTGAAAATTAAAGGTTAATCAAAAAGCGACCCTTCTCCCGTGAGAAGAGATTCTAATTGTCTTGAATTGAGTTTTTGTTCTCTACAAAAAAAAGAACGGTGGGTAACTAAAACCTTTGGGAAAATCTAATGGGACAAAGGGTAAGATCTAGGAGTTGATCTACTTGCCTTGTTCTGGTTGGTTGTCTCTTACCCTTGAAAGAGATAACATAGTTGAGAGATCTCAAGATGATCTTGGGGAGTGGATGTAGCGGAGTTAGTACCAAACCACTATAACCACTGTGTTGAAATTCTTTATTTTCATGAAGTTTTTGCTTGATACTATTTATTACACTTCAGGTTTATATTTTAGAAATGCTAAATTGTTTAATGGTTTTGATGTTCTAAAACTAAAACACGCTTTATCTTTTCTGAACATTTAGAACTCTGGGACTTCTGCATCAGGTGAATATACCAAGTTCTAAACTGTTCTTCTATTTTCAGTATATTTCACTATTTGGGTTTTCTAATCTTGGTTAAAGCTCTGTGAAGCAGTTCAAATTTCAATAACTATCTCTCACATTATTTTTTATATTTATCAAAACTTTATGAGCAAGTTCAAAACTTAATAGCTTTCCTTCATAAAGCAGTTTTTGATATTATATAAGATATTGTGAAGCAGTTTTAATTAATAACTGTACTTTGCAAAGTCTTTTTATTTTCTGCATAAAGCATTGTGAGGAAGTTCTAATCAATAACTTATTCTCACAAGTACATTACTTTTCTGCTGCTATAGAATTCTGAGTTTATTTTTAAAGTTAAATTTTTATTTTTAGAAAATCCAGTTCACCCACCCTCTTGGGTTGTGCCATACATATTCGGAACCCACAATATAGATTGTTTAATAAGAAAACTCTAGTTGTAGAAGAATATATTCATGTTGTGTTTGATGAATCTTTTGATGAATGACTGAATCTGACTCTACTTCTAGAAGTTTAGAAAATGATGATGTTGTAGATTCTAATCAAGAAAAGCAGAATGAACAATCAGAACAACTAGAACAACCAGAAAATGAGTAGAATGTTGATAATCAGGTTGAACCAGAAGATGAAGATGAAGATCAGAATGCAACTGAAACTCAAATGTCAGAAACAGAAAATGAAAATCCTCAATTACCAAAAGAATGGCGATTTCATAGGTATCATCCTCAAGAGGACATCATGGATAATCCTTTAGAAAGGATGATGACTAGAGCTCAATTTAAGAGATATTTTGGTAATGTTGCTTTCTTTCGTTTCTTCAATTAAGAACCTAAAAATTTAGTAGAAAGATTTGCTCAAAATGATGAAAGGTTGAATTCTTGCTATGCCAAGAAGAAACTAAATCCAATTTGAGATAAACCAAGTTTTGGAAACTTGTTTCTAGACCTAAAATCATTCTGTTATTGGAACAAAAGGGTTTAGAAATAAGCTTGATGAACAACGAATGTTGTGAGGAAACAAAGCAAGGTTAGTGGCTCAAGGTACAACCAAGAGGAAGATATCAATTTTGGTGAGACCTTTGCTCCGGTTGCTAGACTTGAGGCCATTAGAATGCTTTATGCATTTGCATGCTTTAAAAATTTCATGTTGCATCAAATGGATGTGAAAAGTGCTTTTCTAAATAGTTTTCTAAATGAAGAAGTGTATGTAAAACAACTACCCGGTTTTGAAGTCTATGATAAACCAAATCATATTTACAAACTTACTAAATCTCTTTATGGTTTGAAACAAACTCCTAGAGCTTGGTATGAAAGATTAAGTAAGTTTTTATTTAGAAAATCGTTTTTCTAGAGCCAAAGGTTAAGTACAAACACTATTATTAAAAATAAAGCACATGATATTCTAGCTTGTGCAAATCTATGTTGATGACATAATCTTTTAGTTTCTATTAGATGACCTTCTTTTAAGATTTTCTAAAGATTATGCAGGCGTGAGTTTGAAAGAAGTATGATGGCGTTAATTAAATTTCTTCCTTGGGGGAACTTCGAATCAAACAATTGGAACAATGGAATCTTTCAATGAAACCAAAGGAAATATACTAAAGAAATTGTTGAAACATTCAAAAGGAGAAAATGGAGAATGCCAAGGTATGTAGTACACCAATGAGTCCATCCTCAAAATTAGAAAAAGATGAAAAAGGAAAGGATGTGGATATTAAATTGTTTGGTAGTATGATCAGTTCTTTACTATATCTAACTGCAAGCAGACCTGACATTCATTTTAGTGTTTGTGTATGTGCTAGATTTCAATCATGTCCCAAAGAATCTCATTTAATTGCTGTAAAAAGAATTCTAAGATACCTTTGTGGAACTTCAAATTTGGGTCTGTGGTATTCTAAAGGCGATACATTTGATCTTGTTGGTACCATGATTCTGATTTTGCAGGAAGCAGAATAGATGGAAAAAGCACGTCTGGAACTTGCCAGTTTCTAGGTAGCACCCTTGTATCATGGTTTAGCAAGAAACAAACATCTATTGCTCTTTCTACTGTAGAAGCAGAATATATTGCTGCTGGAATATTGCCGCTGGAAGGCTGTGGTTGCACAAGGTTCTATGGATCACGAGTCAAAAGATTGGCCACAGACTATGGTCTGAAATTAGGAAAACTGTGCCAATTAATTAGAAACTGTTCCAATCAAATGTGACAACATAAGAACTATCAACTTATTTAAGAATCTAGTCCAGCACTCTAGAACCGAGCATATAGAACTCAGACATCAATTCATACGTGATCATGTTCAAAAAGGTGATATAGTGATCGAGTTCATTCATAAAAAGCAATTGGCAGATATCTTTACTAAACCTTTGAGTGAAAGCCAATTCCGCTTAATTAGAAGAGAACTTGGTATGTTAGTTCTAAACTCTTAGCTTTAGAACTCTGTAAGTATGTTCTAAACTGCTTTCTATATCTGAGATTGAAAGACTTGCTCTGTATTATATTTTTATATTCTATTCTGTGTGATTCTGAAAAATGTTTTTGTGCATAATGCCATGATGTGAAGTTCTAATGTCACCATCAAATTCTATTTTTTAGACAAAATTTAAAACAGTCAATTTCTTTTTGTGTTTTTTTTTTGTGTTTACTTTATTTTGTGCTTATTTGATTTTTTTTGTTTTGTTTTAGTTTTGGCAGCATTTTCTTTATTTCTTTTATTTGAATTTTTTTTTGTCGATTCAGTTTTCCCTGAAACCGTTTTCTTTTATTTCTTAAAATTTTCCTCTTTATTATAGCTTCCTTTTTAAGTGTTTTTTTCTTTCCTAAAGTTTATAACTTCTCTAAATTACTCAATTTTCTTCTCTATTAAAATTGTTTTTTTTTTCTCTATTACCTTCCTACAACGAAACCCTAAAACACCTTCTTCTTCTAAACGCTAACCATGGCTGGATCAAGTTCTACTTCTTTCTTCTTCTTAAGAAGTAATCTAAGAAGTATGAATAGAAAGAATCATGACAGAAGAAATCCGTTGAGGAATCAAGTTCAAAGAAAGACAAATTGAAAGGTAAAATGGAAAAATCAAAAGGGGAAGAAAAAAATCAAAGGAACGGGTCTCTGGTTCTCGCAGCAAAGGTAAAGTTATTTTATCTCCTTACCCTCTCATGCGCTCATATCTTATTCAGTGGAAGTTCTTTGGAAAAGAAGAATTCAACTTTAGGGAACTATTTGAGTTCCAGGGATGGATGGAGTTTTTGTCCTTGAATAGACTTTACTATGAGAATGTGGTAAAGGAATTTTATGGTTCTCTCAAAACCTCCTTGAATAGACTTTACTATGAGAATGTGGTAAAGGAATTTTATGGTTCTCTCAAAACCAGTGGTTCAGAATCGATTTCTGTGAAAATTGAGGGAGAAACTAAAGCGCTATCTTATGCTGATTTAAGCGAGATTTTCAAAATACCACACATTGGGTCTAGGATAACAAAATCAAGGATATTTCTAGGGTAAATAGATACAAAAGTAAGAATTTGTAAAGAAAATTGTGAAGAAAGGTTCTGCGGAAAAACAGAGTGTGATTGAATGTTAAAATTTAACTGACAACATGAAGTGGCTATATAAGTTGATTGTGCACTTTATCTACCCAAACAGTGCTTCACTTACTTATGTTAAGCAGGTTGAGATGTGCATAATGTGGCACATAATTGAAAAGAAACCCTTCAATCTGTGTCACACTATTTTTAATAAAATGTAGAACAACCCTAAGAAATTACCCTATGGTATGGTGCTTACTCATGTGTTTGAGTTTTTAAAAGTGAATTTAGATAATAGTGAGGGTCATAGTGTTTCAAAGTTGGACATTGGATCTTTGAAAATAAAGATGAAGAAGGAGATGAGGAAAAAGAAAAAGGAATTGCTAAAGAAAAAGAAAGAACAGAAAAAGAAGAAAAAGACGAAGAAGCTGAGAAGAAGAAAAGAAGAGAGGAAAAAGGAAAAGGAAAATTGGAGGAAGCTGAAAAAAGGAAAAGGAAAATGTGGAGGAAGCCTGAAAAATTGGAGGAAGCTGAGAAGGAAGAAAAGAAAGAAAAATTAGAAGAAGAGAAGAAGGAAGAAACAGAAGAAGAAAAGGAGACAGTGGCTGAGTTTGAGACAGAATCAGAAAAGGAATTAGAAGAAGAAAAAGAGAAAGCTAAAATAAAAGCCGAAGAGAAGAAGGATTTTGAAGAAAAGTTTGAGAAAGAAGAGGCAGTAGAAGTTGAGGAAGTCAGTGATGCTGATACAGAAAAATTAGAGTTGAGTGAAGAAGAAAAAGAAACTGAGGTTAAGGCTGAAAAGGAATCAGAATTTCTGATAGCACAAAGGAGTAGAGAGAGTAGAGAGGCGATGCTAGGCAAAATGGAAAAAGAACTCATTGAAGAGCATAATAAGGAGCTTGACGAGGCTATCAAACAAAGTAAGGCTGTGATTACACACAATCAGTCCCTCATTGAGTCTTTGGAAAGGATGAAGAATATCAATGAGAGAAGTGTTGGCTCAAGGGTCAAATAAATTTAAATTATATTTATGCTAATATTATTTTATGCAGAATTCTTATGGGAAGAAAATGAACAAGGCAAGTCCTACAAAATCCATAGTGTGTGAAGATATCCGAAGACCCTAGTGGTTAGGCATTTAGGATACTTTATAGGATAGAGAGAAAATTCATCTATAAGCACCAAAACTAATTTTTCTCTCATCAAAAATATTTTTCAGAAATTAGATTCTTCAAAATAAATCTTTTCATCATAGTTGTTTTCGAAATTCCTTTAAAAGTTCCTTTAAAAGAAATCAAAATGATTCAATTACCTAAAATTAAAGAGATTATGTCTCTAAAGATTTTGGAAATAAATCGTATGCTTTCTTTTTTGAAAATCCTCTTTGAAGATCTAAAGAATTTTAATTTATTATCTTACCTAAAACGAAGGAAGATCTTATTATTTTCATTTTAGTAAGTAGAATCTTTTAGAAAAATATTTCTCAAATAAATTGCTTTCGAAAAATCTTTATTTTTAAGGAAAGGAAGATCGTCTCCTATTTTCTTACCAAAAGGATAATAATTTTTGTCTAACTAGATTTCGTATCTTCTAAATTAAGGAAAGCAAATTATTCTGATTTCAAAAGATAAATTATCCACTTTCTAAAAACGAGAGGTCACAAATCTCTTCATATAAAAATAGTTTTTCATTCTTTGGTTACGTATTGGAAGAAAAGAGTTTTTTCGTTTTATAGTATTCACTCCAATTGATCACATCCTTTATTCTCTCAAAAATTACTCTCTACCCCCATTTTTCTTTTCATCTTTACACATCCACGTTTTTTTTATCTTTATAAGAGAAAAGAATTTTTATAACTTACTCTTTTGAAAAAAACCTGGTTCTGTGTTCTAAACGATTTTCTTAATCTGGGAAAACTGTTTCTTTCTGTGCTTATATTTGCGATTTCTATCTGTCTATTAGATTCTGTTAATCTTTTAGTGGACAAGTTTTATTTGTTTAAACCAATTGGTGTAATAGCTTAGGTGAAAAGCTATTGTGAAAAGGTTATCAGCGACCTTCTCCCTTAGAGAGATTCCTAATGTCTTGAAATTTTGAGTTTCTTGTAACTTTACCAAAACAGAATAGGGTTTTGAGGTTTAACTAGAAACCTTTTTTTGGAAAATCTAGGTGGGAACAAAGGTAGATCTAGGTTGGACTGATTCTATTGCCTTGTTTTTGTTTGTCTCTTACCTTGAAAAGATGAATTAACATAAGTTGAGGATCTTTCAAGATGAAGTCTTAGGGAGTGGATGAGGCGAGTTCAGTTGACCGAACCACTATTATTCACTGTGTTGATTCTTTAATGTTCTGAGTTTTGCTTGGATCATGCTTTACTTACACTTCTGTTTATATTTTTAGAAATGCTTAAAAGTGGTAATGGATTTAATGTTCTAAAACTTAAATAAAGTCTTATCTTCTCTGAATATTTAGAACTCTTGGGAAGTTCTGATAAGTGAATATACCAAGTTCTAAAATGTTCTTTCTATTTTCAAGTATATTTCACTACTTGGGTTTTCTAATCAGGTTCAAACCTGGTTAAAGCTCCTGTTGAAGCAGTTTCTAGTTTCAATAACTGTCTCTCACACAGTCTTTATGATTTTTCTTAAACTTTATGAGAAGTTCTAAATACAATAGCTTTCCGTCATAAAGAAGCTTCCTAATATTGAATTTAAGGAACATTTTTGAAGCCAGTTTCTTAATTTAATAAGCTGCACTTTGCATAGTCTTTCTATTTTTATGAATAGAACATTTGCAGTAAGTTCTAATCCATTAATCTATTTCTCACAAGTTTCTTTATTTTTCCACTGCACTTAGAAATTCTTATTTTGTTTTAATTTAATATTTATATTTTGTAGAAAACCCTCAATTCACCCCCCCTCTTGTGGTCTGTGCCATACATTATACGGGACCCACGATCTGGTTTATCAGGAGCTTTGGCTCTTGACTTTACGTAAGGCTTAAGTAGCTTTAAGAGATAAGATCCATGCAACCCCACTTCCTCTTACTTCTTTTTAGAAGGTCAATCTGTTTTCTAGACCTCCGTTGTTCAATGGTTCTATTATTCTTATTGGAAAACTAGAATGCGAAAATTTCATAAAATCAGTTGATATAAACTGCATGGAGGAACGTTATTAATGGTCCTCGTATTCCCATGGAGAATTGTAGGAGATTGAGGAGTGTTAGAAAAATAGAAAAGAATATACAGATGCTGATTGGAATGATATTGCTAATAAATGCAAAAGCTATCAATATTCCTTCATTGTACTTAGATGCAACAGAATACAACAAATGTCTGGAGTAATCTGCGACAGAAGTTTTGGGAAAAAATTTAGAGTTAACCTATGGGTACAGATAGAGTAAAGGAATGTTTCAAAATAAAATGATTTCTTTGGAGAGAATATTGAAATGTTTAGTTATGAAGGAAGGGAGAAAACTATGCAGAGTTAAATTCTAGATTTTACTAATATAGTTAATCCTTTAAGAACTTCGGGTAATGGAAATTTCAGAAGATGAGCTTGTTAAGAAATTCTAAGAATTCTACCTAAAAAAAATTGGGATTCTATAGGACTGTCATTGAACTACAAAGAGACTTCCTGTCCGACTTATGATATTTTATAGGAGCTCTTGTTTCAGAAGAAATGAAATCTTCTTTTGACTATAGAAGATAAGAAAAAGAAAGGTCTGACTTTGAAAGTAGTTTTCTTTAAAAAGTGGGGGAAAGGGGAAAGGTTTCTCCAATTCCAATCTTGATAGTGATGATTTAGCACTCATTGCTAAAAGATTCAAAAAGTTCTATAGAAAGAGTGGAAGGCCACAGAAAAAGTTTATCAAAAAGAGCTTTCCACCCAAAAATGGTAACGTACCTAAAAAAGAACCTTCTGAAGGGGTTTGTTATGAATGCAACAAACCCGGACATATCAAGCCTAATTGTCCTAAATTCAAAAAGAAGTCACCAAAAGAGAAGCTAAAGCAGGCTTTTGTAGCTGCGTGGAGTGATTCAGATAATTCTAATTCTGAAAGCCACAGTGATCAAGAAGAAATTGCTAATATCTGTCTAATGGCTACTATCGATTCTGACTCCAAAGAATCAATTCTGACTCCAAGGAAATCAGCACTCTGTCTTCAACACAGAAAGTTGAAAATAATGAAACAGATGCAACGGTCCAAAAGCGTGAAGAAAGCAATGTAAGTATTTTCTGAACCTGAATCTGAAAATGATCTTTTAGA
Source organism: Jatropha curcas (assembly GCF_014843425.1). The sequence goes on along the minus strand of NW_023591165.1, from coordinate 199,963 downwards.
TGCTTATAATAACCTTTGCAATGAATTTGAAAAACTTGTTGGAAAGCATAAAGTTCAAAAGAAAGATTTCAGAAATTTAAAAACTGAATGTAATCATTTGAAAGATGCTTTTTATCAAGAAGTTACATGCAAAGATCTTATCATAGTGATCAAAGATCTTAAAGATTGTAATAATACCGATTTTTCTGAAAATCTGATACATTCTAAGAAAATAATTGGTAAAAATCTGAATTCTGAAAATGAATTCTTTGAAAACTGAGATTAGAATTCTAAAATCAATTTCAGGAATGGTTTTCTAAAGATAAAAGACAAGTTCTACTATGATAGCATTTTCTTAAACTGAATTGTGTTTTTTATATAAGAAAAATTGAAGAAAAATGTTGTTTCTAATGTTGTGACTTTAGAACATCATAGTCTCAACAGAAAGAAAAATCATACTAAGCTAAATGCACCTGTTACCACTAACCCTCGAAGACCCAATATGAGTTGGATACCTAAATCTGCTTGATATTTTCAGGTGTGCCTAAAGAGTAAGCTGAAAACAGAAATGTGGTACATGGATAGCGCTTGCTCTAGGCATATAAATAGTGGTAGAAAGAAGTTCACCAGAATAGAAAAGAAAAAGGGAGGTACAGTAAGCTTTGGAGACAAAGCAAAATGTAAAATCGTTGGTATTGGTGTGGTAGGTTCAAATCCTTCAATAGATGGTAGGTTCTAATCCTTCAATAGAAGATGTATGCTTAGTAGAAGGATTACATTATAACTTGTTAAGTGTTTGTCAGATTTGTGATAAAAATAAAAGAGTGATCTTTGAACCTTCACATTGTGAAGTTCAGAACATGCATGATAATAAAACCTTATTCGTTGGAAAAAGTTTGGAAATATATACATAGTAGATCTCTCTGATATGCATAACTAGGATATATGTTTGGTTTCTGTTGATAATTCTAGTTGGTTATGGCATAGAAGACTTGGACATGCAAGCATGCACTTATTTCTAAACTGTCTAAGAAAGATTTGGTTTGCTTTGCCAAAAGTTGAAATTTGAAAGGAGATTTCACATTTGTGATGCTTGGTTCAAATTTGGCAAACAAACCATATTCATCTTTAAATCCAAGGCATGTTCTACTTCTAGACCTTTAGAATTGCGGTACACCTTTTATCTATTCGGTCCAATTACTTCCTTCTAGTTCTTTTGGAGGAAATCTTATGCATTTGTATTGAGATTTTATTACTCTAGATTCACCTGGACACCTCTTCCTTAGAAAATAAGGATGAGTATATGACATGTTTGTTCATCTTTGCAATGAGAATACAAAATGAGAAACAAAATGAGAAAGGATACAACATCACTGCAAATAGAAGTGATCATGGAGGAGAATTTGAAAATCAGAAATTCGATGCTTTTTGCAACGAGTCAGGAATCTTCCATAACTTCTCAGCACCAAGAACACCTCAACAAAATGAAGTAGTGGAATGCAAGAACAGAACACTTTAATAAATGGCAAAAACCATGCTAAGTGATTCTAAACTACCAAAGTATTTCTGGGCAGAAGCAGTTAACACTGCCTGTTACATTCCAAACAAGGCTTTGGTAAGATCTAAACTTAAAAAGACTCCGTATGAGCTATGCAAAGGTAGAAAACCAAATATTGGTTATTTTCACATTTTTAGGTGCAAATGTTTTATTCTAGATAACAAGAAAAATCATCTTGCTAAATTTGATGCTAAATCTTATGAAGATATTTTTCTGGGATATTCTAGTAATAGTACTAGTTAATAGTAAAGCATAAGAGTATTTTTAATTAAAAAGACCTCTTAAGTTGTAGAGAAATATTCGATGTTGTGTTTTTATGAATCTAACTCTACATCTAGAACATTTAGAAAGTGATGATGTTGTAGATTCTAATCCTGAAAAGCCAAAAATGAACAATCAGAACAACTAGAACAGCCAGAAAGCGAGCAGAACACTGTAATCAGGGCTGAACCAGAAGTAGAACATGAAGATCAGAATTAAGTGAACAGGTCAAATGCCAGAAAGAGAAAATGAAGATTCTCAATTACCCAAAAAGATGGCGATTTCATAAGTTCATCCTCAATAAAGACATTATGGATAATCCTCAGAAAGGATGATGATCTTAGAGCTCAACTTAAAAGATATTTTAGTTTAATGTTGCTTTCGTTTTCTGCATAAACTAAAATTAGAAAGATGCTCAAAATGATGGAAGTTGTATTCTTGTATGCACAGAAAAAGCTAAATCAATTTTGAGATAAACCAATTTTGGAAACTTGTTCCTAAACCTAAAAATCATTTCCTGTTATTGGAACAAAATAGGTGTTTAGGAAATAAGCTTGATGAACAAGGGTAATGTATGAGAAAATTAAAGCAAGATAGTGGCTCAAGGTACAACAAAGAAGAAGGCATTTTTGATTTTTGATGGGAGACCTTTTGCCCCAGTGCTAGACTTGAGGCCATTAGAATGCTTTGTGCTTTGCATGTTTTAAAAACTTTATGTTGTATCAATATATGGATGGTGAAAAGTGCTTTTTCTAAATGGTTTTCTAAATGAAGAAGTGTATGTAGAAACACCGCCTGCGTTTTTGAAAATTTTGAATAACCTAATCATGGTTTACAAACTTACTAAAGCTCTTTATTGGTTTGAAAGCAAAGCTCCTAGAGCTTGGTATGAAAGATTTGAGTAAGTTTCTATTGGAAAATGGTTTTTCAAGAGGAAAGGTTGATACAACACTATTTATCAAAATTAAAGCACATGGGACATTCTAAGTTTGTACATACATTTATGTGATGACATAATCTTTGGATCTACTTAATTGATCTTCTTTGTAAGGAATATTCTTAAGATTATTGCAGGGTGAGTTCGAAATGAGTTATGATGGAGAATTAAACTTCTTCCTTGGACTTCAAATCAAAACAATGTCGAGAATGGAAATTTTCTCATTAATCAAGAAAAATATTACTAGAAATGTTGAAATGATTCAAATGGGAAAATTGGCCAAAGGTATTGTAGTTAACCAATGAGGTCCATCCTCAAAATTAAAAAAAGATTGAAAAAGGGTAAGAATGTAGATAATTCAGTTTGTTTAGAAGTATGATTGGTTCTTCTACTATATCTAAAGCAAGCAGGACCAGGGACATTACACTTTAGTGTTTGCTTATGTGCTAGATTTCAATCGTGTCCCAAAGAGTCTTCATTTTTAATTAGCTGTTAAAAAGAAATATAAGATATCTTTGTGAACTTCTAATCTTGGGTCTATGGTATTCTAAAGGGATACATTATGATCCTTGTTGGGGTATTAGTAGATTTCTGATTTTTTGGTAGGAAGCAGAAATAGGATAGGAAAAGCACGTACTTGGGACCTTTGTCAATTTTTAGGCAGCGCCCTGTATCATGGCTTTAGCAAGAAACAGACATCTGTTGCTCTTCTACTGCATAAGCAGAATATTTGGTCTACTGGAAGTCTGTGCCTTGCACAAGTTTATGGATCAAACAACAATTGGCAAGCACTATGGGACTTAAAATTAGAACCAGTCCAATCAAGTGTGACAAACATAAGCGCCATCAAATTTATCTAAAAATCTAGATTCAGCATTCTAGAACCAAGCATTAGAACTCAGACATCACTTCATACGTGATCATGTGACCAAAAAGGTGACATAGTAATTGAGTTCATCCTACAGAAAAGCAATTGGCAGATATTTTTTACTAGAAACCTTGATGAAAATCAACTTCTGGCCTCAATTTAGAAGAGAACTTGTTATTGTTAGTTCTTTAAAACTCGGCTAACTTTAGAACTCGTATAAGTTTGTTCTAAAGCGCTTTTCTATAATTCAAAAATGAAAGACTTGCTTATGTTCTATTTTTTTTTGTGAAAAAAACGTTTTTTGTCTAAAGAGAAACCGCATATTGCTCTGATATGACTTTCTAATGTCGATTATCAGAATCTTGGGCTTTAGACCAAATCCAAAAATGGTTAATTTATTATGTGTGTTTGTTTTATTATTTTCCATTATCCTTAGTGGCTTTGGTGGTTTTTACTGTTTTATTATTTTTATTATTTATTTATTTTTACTCTATTTGTTGTTTTGAACTTTATTTAAAAACTGTTCTTTATTTTTTCGAATTTTCTTCCCGCCACTTAAGTGTTCTTGTCTCTCTATTAACTGCTTTTCATATTCTTTCTATCGCTCCTCTTGCTAACAAAACCCTTAAAGCTGTTTTTGTGTTCAAAAAATCCTCAACAATGCCCGAATTCAAGTTCCCACCTCCTCATCCGATTTTCCTTAATGGCAAAGAACTTCAACTCCTTATTCTTCAAAGAAATATTGAGCAAAATAGGAGTCAAAACAGAAAAAGCTAGATGGAGGAACCAAAGGAAGGAAAAATCGAACTGCTACTCGAAAGAATACAAGTAGCTAGGCATGCGACAAAGGGTAAAATCTTGTCCTCTCACCATATCCTCTCATGCGTTCATATGCATGCGTTCATATGTCATTGATTGGAAATTTTTTGGTAGTAATGAGTTTGATTTCAAGGAACTCTTTGAGTTTCAAGGATGGATGAGTTTTCTGTTGTTAAACAGACTGTTTTATGAGAATTTAGTCAAAGAGTTCTACGATTCTCTTAAGGTTAGTGGAACAAAGTCGATCTCTGTTAAGCTTAAAGGTGAGATCAAAGCGTTGTCTTACGCTGACTTGAGCAAGATTTTTGATTTGCCAAATGTTGGGTCTAGGGTAACGAAGATTAAGGATATTTCTAGGGTCAGTGAGTACAAAAAGGAAGAATTTGTGAAGAAAATTGTAAAAAGGGGTTCTGCAGACAAACAGACAAAGCCAGGGGACTAGTTGATATTGCTCAAACGTCTGACAGATAGCATAAATGGCTATACAGAATTGTCGTTGCATTATATTATCCCCAAACTCAGTGCTTCACTCAGATATGTGAATCAGGTTTGATTCTGTGCATTATGTGGCACGATGAGTTGAGAAGAAACCCTTCAACCTATGTCATACTATCTTTGGGACCACATATGTGAATCAGGTTGAGCTGTGCATTATGTGGCACATAGTTGAGAAGAAACCCTTCAACCTATGTCATACTATCTTTGACAAAATGCAGAATAACCCTAAGCCCTATGGAATGGTACTTACACCAGTGTTTGAATTTCTGAATGTTGATTTAAAGGAGAATGATGGCTATAATGTCTCAAAGTTAGACAGTGGGTCGTTAAAAATGAAAGATGAAGAAGGTGTAGAAGAAAAAGAGAAAGAAGAGAAAAGAAAAGAAGGAACTGAAAAAGAAGAGAAAGGAAAAGAAGAAGCTGAAAAAGAAAAGAAAGAAAAAGAAGAAGTTGAGAAAGAAAAGGAAGGAAGAGAAGAGGCTGAGAAAAAGAAGAAGAAAGAAGAGAAAGGAAAAGCTAAAATTTGAAGAAATAGAGAGGAAGAGAAAGATAGAGGAAACAGACGAGGAGAAGAAAGAAATTAGAAGACCAAGAAAAGAAGGAAGAGGACAGAAAAAGAAGAAAGAGTTGATGAGAAGGCAAGTACAGAATTAGAAAAAAGAAGAAGGAAATAGAAGAGGAAAAACGAGTCTAGGAAAAGTTGAAAAAAAGGAAAAGAGAAGAGAAAAAGGAGTCTAGAAAAGTTGAAAAAGGAAAGAAAGTAGAAGAAGTCAGTGATGCTAAGACAGAAAAGCTGGAATTAAGTGATGAAGAAAAGTCAACTGAGGTCAAAACAGAAGAAGAATCTAAGTTCTTATCAGCTCAAAGCAGTAGGGAAGCTATGCTAGGAAGAATGGAGAGAGAGAGCTAATAGAAGAGCATAATAAGGAACTCGATGAGGCAATAAAGCATTGCTAGACTATGATTGAATAGAATTAGTCTCTCATTGAGACCTTGGAAAGAATGAAAGATGTGAATGAAAGGAAATTAGCTACTCTAAAAGTTAAAGGAACACCCTACACTCTAACCTCAGAGAAACCAAAGAAGGTCAAGCACACTGCGGGTAAACATAGGATTCATGGAAGAAAACCTCCATTGCATCCTTCTTCTAAATGGCCAGAAAGCTCTTCTGAAACCGCTCCTGCTCAGAATCTAAGAAGTTCTAAGTAATCCCAAGCCTCTCTGATTTTTCTTTATGTGTTGTGAACAATATATTTTTGCTTTGTCTCTGAAGGTTATATCGTTGGAATTCTGTTTATTTTTTTTTATTATGCTCTGATCTTTGCTAACCCTTTTGTATGATGACAAAAAGGGGGAGAACACAGGATATTTTGGTGGGAGAACACAGGATATTTTGGTGGTATTTTGGATATGTTGGTACGTATTATACTATATGGTGACCAAAGTACTTATATCTTTATATCTTAGTGTTTACTATTTTCTAATCTGTGTTGTCTATCTATATGGTCTAATTTGGCAAGCTATATACATTCTGCATGATGAACTAAATGTTTTAGAACTTAGATTCTTACTCTAACGTCTGCTCTACAGGTTGGACTTAAGATCTTTTGTTCTAAATATCAGTTTCAATTCTATTCTTTTGCTCTGATCATATGTTCTGTTTATTAGAACTTAGAATATTATCTTTGCTAGTTCTAAAATCAGTTTCTAAAACGTCTCCCTAGTTTTAATTTTCACAAAAAGTTTTATTGCATTTATTCAGGGGGAGCAAAATACATGTTCTAATTTCGCTTCATACTAAGATCATTTGGCATGCTTAGAACTTATATGCATAAAATTTAGGGGGAGCACACATTTTTATGTTTGCTAAATTTATTGGTTTTGTCATCATCGTTTTGTCATCTTCAAAACATGGGGACATTTGTTGCTCAAGGGTCAAATTCTAATCTCGGAATTTTGATGATTAAAAACCCAAAAAACAAATAAAATTTAAATTTATTTGTGGCTAATATTATTTTATGCAGCAATTCTTATGGGAAGAAAACGAAACAAGGCAAGTTCCTACAAATCCATAGTGTGTGAAGATATACCGAAGACCCTTTAAGTGGTTAGGATTTAGGATTAACCTTTGCTAGGTAGCAGAGAAAATTCATCTATAAGGCCAGCAAAAACCTAAATTTTTTCTCTCATTCAAAAAATATTTTTCCGAAATTAGATTTCTTCAAATAATCTGTTTCGTCATAGTTGTTTTGAGAATTTCCTTTAAAAGAAATCAAAATGATTTCAAAATTACCTAAAATTAAAGAAGATTATGTCTTCTAAACGATTTTGGTAATAAATCATAATGTTTTCTTTTTTCGGAGATACTCCTTTTTGAAATCTAAAGAATTTAATTTATTCTCTTACCTAAAACGAAGGAGAATCTCATCTTTTTCGTTTTTATTAGTAGTATTCTTTTCGAAGAATATTTTCCTCAAACTGCCTCCTCTCCACAAAATCTTTATGTTTAAAGGAAAGGAAGATCGTCTCCTATTTTCTTTTACCAAAAGGATAAAATTAAATTTTGGAACTCGGACGATTTTTCGTATTTTTCAAATAAGGAAAGCAAATATTCTGATTCAAAAATAAATATCCCTTCTAAAAGCGAGAGTACAAATTCTCTCTATAAAAAAGGAGTTTCATTCTTTGTACGTGTGGAAGAAAGGGTTTTCGTTTTAAGAGTATTCACTCATTGATGATATCCTTTATCTCTCAAAACTTTCTAATCTCTACCCCCATATTTCTTTCATCTTTACACTTTCACGTTTTTTTATCCGTTAAAGAGAAAAGGCAAATTTTTATAACTACTTTTGAAAAACGTTCTGTGTTCTAAACGATTTTCTAATCTGAAAATTGTTTTCCTGTGCTTATATTTCGCATTATGTCTGTCATTTAGATTCTCTTAATCTTTAGTAGAATAGGGTTTTATTTTGTTAAACAATTGATGTAATAGCTTAGCCCAGTGAGAAGCTATTCTGAAAGAGGTTATCAATCGACCTTCTCTGTGAGAGAGATTCTAATGTCTTGAATTTGAGTTCTGTACTCTGCCAAAAAAACAAAAAAGGGTTGAGGTTTAACTAGAACCTTTGGAAAATCTAGTGGGATAAAGAGTAGATTTAGGTGTTGATCTATTGCTTGTACTGTTGGTTTGTCTCTTACCCTTGAACAAGACGACCGATAACATAGTTTGAGATCTCAACGATGAGTCTTATGGAGTGGATGTAGGCGAGGTGTAGTGCCGAACCACATGAAATCACCTGTGTTGATCTTTTTAATTTTCTGGAAGTTTTGCTTGATAATGCTTTACCTTTACACTCCATCTGTTTATTATTTTAGGAAATGCTTAAAAAGTGTTAATGATTTTAATGTTCTAAAACTGAAATAAGTCTTATCTTCTCTTGAATATTAGAACTCTGGAATTCTCGATAATGTGAATATACCAAGTTCTAAACCGTCTTCTATTTTCAGTATATTTCACTACTTGGGTTTCTAATCAGTTTTCTAACCTGGTTCTTATAAGCTCTGTGAAGCAGTCTTCTAGTTCAATAACTGTCTCCTCACCCAGTCTTTTATGATTTTCTAATTTTATGAGAAGTTCTAAATACAATAGCTTTCCGTCAATAAAAGACAGTTCTAATATTGAATAAGAACATTGTGAAGCAGTTTCTAATTAATTAGCTGCACTTTGCATAGTTTTTCTATTTTTTATGAATAGAACGATTGTGAGGAAGTTCTAATCCATAAATCTATTCTCACAAGTTTTTTTATTTTTCCATTCTGCACTTAGAATTGGCTATATTTTATTTCTCAAAATTTAAAATTTATATTTTTTAGAAAACCCAATTTTACCCCCCCCCTCTTGGGTGTGCCATACATATACGGCGACCCATAAGAAGGCTAGCTACTCTAAAGCGTAAAGGGGCACACCCTACACTCGCTACCCCAGAAAAGCCTAAAGAGTGAAGCACACTGTTAGAAAACTTAAATGTTCATGGGAATGAAGCCTCCTCTGCATCCCTCTTCTAAACCTCCTCTGCATCCCTCTTCTAAACATCCTGAGAGTCCTGCTGAAACTTCTCCTGCACAGAACCTCAAAAGTTCTAAGAGACTTAGAATTGATTCCAAACCCCTCTAACTCCCTTCTAATATGCTCTAACTATATTTTGTGAACTATTTCTATTATTTGTTTTAGTTCTTTATTTGTCTTTGTAGTTTGTATTGTTTTGGATTCTGTTTAATTTTTTTTACTTTATTTGCTATGTCTTTATTAACCCTCTTTTATGATGACAAAAAGGGGGAGAACACATGATACTTTGATGATTAGGTACCTAAAGTAGTATGTTTTTATTTGGTACTAATCTTACTAATCTCTGTATGCTTATCATGTTCTAATCTGTGTTATTTTGTTTCCATATAAACAGAAAACAGTATATGAGCTATATGTTTTATATGATGATTTGGTAATTAGATTTTAGAACTTAGTTCTCTATTCGAACCTATGCTTTACAGGTTAGGCTTTGGACTTAGTTTTTAATTCTAATGTCAGTTTATATTTTTTTTTTCTTTTGCATTGATCATATGCTCTGATTAGACTTCAGAACTCAGATGTCAATTCTAAATATATGTTCTAATATCAGTTTCTAAAACTATTTTATATTCTAATCCCCATAGATATTTTACTACACTTATTCAGGGGGAGCTTTATATATGTTCTCATCTTACTTCATGGTAAAATATGTTATGTTTAGAACTTATAATTTATTGACATACATAAATTTAGGGGGAACACATTATTTTATATTTGATAAATTTATTGGTTTTGTCATCATCCAAAAGGGGGAGATTGTTGGCTCAAGAGTCAATTTTTTTTTATCTTGAGATTTTGATGATTAAAGCAAAATAAATATATTTTATTATTTTATTTGTGCTAATATTATTTTATGTAGATTTAAATATGGAAAATAACAAACAAAGCAAAATCCTACAAATCTAAGGAAAATCGAAGATCATGAAAACCATTAAAGATTTTAGTAGTTAGCTTTTTAGGATTTGTTTTAGGATAGAGAGAATGTTCATTTATAAGCACAAAAATAAATTTTCTCTCTTTATCAAAAATATTTTCAAAAATGTTTCCTTAAAAGTCAAAGCTTTCGTTCTTTATTTCCCTTATCCAAAATGAAAGAGATTATGCCTCGATCATTTTGGTAACAAATTTCTTAGAAAAAGATTTTCTCGATTTTGGAAAATATCTCTATAAAAATCTGATTCTTATTCTATTAAAAATCTGATTCTTATTCACTTTACCTAAATAAAAGAGACTTTGTCCTCAATCATTTTCGGTAATAGAATAATTCAAAAAAGATCTTTTATGTTTTATTTTCGAAAACTCAATTTTTTAAAGGAAATCCAAAATCTTGGAATCCAAAATCTTGGTTTTATTTACTTACCTAAATGAAAGAGATTTTATCTCAATCATTTTTGGTAATAAAATATTTCGAAAAAGATTTTACATACTCTTAATTTCGAAAATTATGTTTTAAAGGAAAGTCTAAAATCTCTCTATTATTCGCTTACCTAAAAGAAAAAGATATTGACTCAAAGAATTTGTGGTAACAAAGATCTCTGTATCTTCTAAATTTGGAAAGTCAACATTCTGATTTGAAAAGAAGATACCTTACTTTCTAAAACGGGATTCTCATCCCTCTCTATAAAAGGTGTCTTTCTCTTTAAATGGCCCAAGGATTTTTGTTTTAAGAGTATACGTCCATTGATCAAATCTTTTATCTCTCAAAACTAACTCTCAGCCCCCTTACTTCTTTTCATCTTATTACTTCACGTTTTATCTTTAAAAGAGAAAAGAAATTTTATAACAACTTCTTTTGAAAAATAGTTCTGATGAAAAGAATAGTTTTCTCGACTCTAAAACGATTTTTCTAATCTTAAATACTGTTTTTCCTGCTTATATTTGCATTTCTGTCTATCTATTCTCGATTCTGTAATCTTTTAATCTTTTGTAGACAGATTTTTATTTGAAAACATGTGTATAATAGCTTACGTGAAAAGCTATTGTGAAATAGGTTATCAAGCGACCTTCTCCGTGAGAGAAATTCTAATGTCTTGATTTGAGTTTTTGTTCTTCGCCAAAAACACAAAGGGTAGAGGTTAACTAGAACCTTAGAAAATCTAGTGGGGCAAAGGGTGGATCTATGAGTTGATCTAGTGCCTTGTACTGTTGGTTTGTCTCTTACCCTTGAAAAGAGATAACATAGTTGAGGATCTCAAGATGAGTCTTGGGGGGTGGATGTAGGCGGGCGAGTTAGTACCAAACCAATTATAAAATCACCCCAAGTGTTAATCTTTTTTATTTTCTGAAGTTCTGCTTGATTACGCTTGATACTATTTTACTCACACTTCTGTTTATATTTTAGAAATGCTAAAGTTGTTAATGGTTTTGATGTTCTAAACTGGAATAAGCTTTATCTCTGGACTTCTACATAGTGAATATATCAAGTTCTAAACTGTTCTTCTATTTTCAGTATATCTCACTCTTTGGGTTTTAATCAGTTTTCTAATCTGGCTTAGAGCTATGTGAAGCAGTTCAGAATTCAATGATTGTATCTCACATAGTCTTTAATATATATCTAAACTTTATGAGGAAGTTCTAAAAGTAATAGCTTTTCTTCATAAAGTAGTTTTTGAAATTGAATAATAGTTTTTGAAATTGAATAAGATATTGTGAAGCAGTTCTAATCTATAACTGTTCTTTACAAGTCTTTCTATTTTCTGCATAGAGTTTTGTAAGGAAGTTTTAACCTTAATAACTTACTCTCATAAATGCATACTTTTTCCGCTGCAATAGAATTCTGAGTTTGGTTTTAAAAGTTAAATTTTTATTTTTAAAAAACTCGATTCATCCCCGTTTTGGGTTGTGTCATACATATACGGGACCCATAGAGTTTCTATCCAGTAAAAAGCAAATACTATATGAATCACTGCTGTCAATGGAGTGAATCTAAGGGTATGTCATATTGAGCTAACAGCAAGCAAATAGATTTTATCTCTTATCCTTGTAACTATTTGAAGTTGTAGTTATCTTGCATAGCTGTAGTTGTTATGTTGTTATAGGGAACTGCTGTATTTATTGGCTTGTGAATTAATAGAAACTGATCACCACTCATACCATTTTATGGTATCAGAGCAGGTCCGGCCCAGTCCAGTTATTCCTCAGTTCACCGGTGTTGCCGCTGCGTTTCAATGTCCAGTCCCTAGTGAGGCCCATCCAATTTCATGGGCAAAAAGCCCAGTTCAATTTCAGGGGGAGGATTTCAAGTTTCAAGTGTCAACCGAAAGTCCAGTCCCGGTTGCACTTGAGGGGGAGTCGAAAAGTCCAGTCCGGTTGCACTTGAGGGGGTGGAGGGTTAAAGAAATTGCTCAATAAATCACTAAAATACCAAAATCCACAAAGGGCATATAAGGGTGCTGAAGTTTTAGCTAGCGTAATTGGTTTAGTACTGAATCTTTTTAACAATGGTTGGCCCGTTAGTACTAATCTTTTAACAATGGTTGGCCCAAGCCCAAGTAAGCCCACATCATATATTTTCATCTCATGGGTTCTAACCTCTCATCCAGTCCACCTATACCCTTTCAACTTCTAATATGGTATCAGAGCCCAAAAACCTACTGGTTTTTTTTTCGGTCCTTTTCTCAATTTATTCGTTTGCCTAAAATCTATTGTTCTTCCGATGGCTTCTCCCTCAAACATCTCCAACCTTACACATATGTCTGGTATGGCTTTGATTTCAATTAATGGTTCTCAGTTTCCTCTGAAACTGACTCGCCAGAATTTTTCGACTTGGAGATCTCAGATTATTCCTGTCCTACGTGGACATAATCTCCTAGGGTATGTTGATGGATCATACCCCTGTCCTCCATCAGTTTTGAGGAAGAATGATCAAGAAATTCCAAACCCTAACTATGATCATTGGGTCTGTCAGGATCAGCTAGTGTTGGCAGCATTGATTGCTTCCACGAGTGTGTCCTCTATGCATATTGTTTCCACTGCTCTAACTTCCCACTGCATCTCTATACAGCTAGTGTTGGCAGCATTGATTGCTTCCATGAGTGTGTCCTCTATGCATATTGTTTCCACTGCTCTAACTTCAGCAGATGCGTGGACGAAGATACAAACTGCATGTGCAAATTGATCTGCCACACGTCTTCTATCTCTTCGAGAAAAACTTGCTAATATCAAACGAGACTCTAAACCAGTTTTAGAGTGCTTACAGTCTATTAAAGTAATTTCAGAAGATCTAGCCTTGTCTGGAAGTCCAATCTCTGACGTTGATCTTGTAATTCATACGTTAAATGGAATTGGCCCTGAATTTCGTGATATTGCTGCTGCAATTCGCGCACGTGATACTGTTATTTCTTTTGAGGAGCTTCAGGATCGGCTTCTTGCTCATGAGGTATATGTTACAAAAATTAATTCGGCTTATGATCCAGCACTTGTTGTAGCCAACAATGTTCGAAAGAACTCTTATTCTTCTCGGCCGCAATCATCATCTGCCTCTCGTGCAGATACTGGGTATTCAGGAAACTCAAGCTCTCGGTCTCAGCCAATGCGCAGAAGTAATGGAGGGTCTAAAATTCAATGTCAGATTTGTGATAAGCCGGGTCACAATGCCAAGCAGTGTTACGGTGCCAAGGACTTCTTCAAAAATAATTTTCCTAGACCACCACCACGAGCTAATCATGTAGCAGCTTCTGATTCTTCGAGCTGGGTGTTGGACACTGGAGCTACGAATCATGTTACTCATGATTTATAGAATTTATCTTTGCATGTTCCATATGACGGTTTAGATGAGCTTCACCTTACCGATGGTTCAGGTTTACGCATAACTCATGTTGGCTCTCGGGTTCTTTCCTTTCCCTCAAAAAGTTGTTCTTTACAGAATGTTTATTGCGTTCCTAGGCCTAAGGAAAACCTTATTTCTGTTTCTGAATTCTGTTTATCTAACAATGTCTCTATTGAGTTTTTCTTTGATTGTTTTATTGTCAAGGATCTCAACACGGGGGAGATCATCAGAGATCATCATAAGGGGGCACATTAAGAATTCCTTGTATCGTTTGTCTTCGTTATCAAGTGATTGTTCGTCTTCAATTACTGCCAATGTTTGTGTTCGTGATTCTTCGTTGCTCTGGCATCAGCGATTAGGCCATCCTGCTGCTAAAGTGCGTCGTCAAATTTTGTCTTCTTTTCATTTGTCTAAATTTTCTAATGTTTCTATTGATTGCAATTCATGTCGGTGTAATAAGAGTCATAGACTCACATTTGGAACTTCTACTCTTTCTAGTTCTCTAGTTCTCGTTCCTTTGGAACTATTATATTCGGATTTGTGGGGACCCCGCTCCAGTTTGAATCTATTGATGGTTTCAAGTAATTTGATAATGTGATCATTCCTATACTAAGAGTATGGTAGTCTGGTCATCTTATCACTAGTCCCGCACTAGATCACCTGCCACAAACCTCTCGCATTGTTTGCTCATTAATCCACTATATTTTTTCCTAAAAAAGTGTTCACCCTATGTTGACAATTGCACGATTTGAAAAATAATGTTTCAAAACCAAAATAGGTTCTATGTTTATACTGATTGCTCATGTGTTCGTGTGCAGGTGTCCTTTAGTGCTCTCTAAAACTACGGCATGAATTCTATTTACGCGACGACATACTGGAATTCAGCACTGATTCTAACTAAATCCACCTCGCGATGATAATCTGTCCGTACAAGATTGTGGCACCTTAATCATTCGGGATATAAGCACATGGTGCCATAATCTAGTAACTAGGTTAATATAAAAATCGGAATGTCACTTAGGGTTTTTTGTCAAGAGCGTTCGTCATCTAACGTTTATTTTGAGTTTTAGAAACAGTGTCATAACACTCTTCTTCAATTTACATAGTTTCTATCCACATTCCACGCTACATAAACTAAGATGTTTTGGGCGACTTCACGTAATAGACACTCTCTCAATTTAGGACACGCGTAACGTGATAATTTATAATTTAAGATTCTTCTCATCGTGTTGATGGTTTCAAGTACTATTTGATAATTGTTGATCATTATACTAAGTATGTTTGGTTCTATCCTACTCGTGCTAAATCTGATGTTGCTCTAATTTTTCCAGCGTTTCAGAAATTAGTTGAAAATATGTTTCAAACCAAAATAGGTTCTATGTATACTGATGGTGGTGGTGAGTTCCTTGCTCTCAAAACAATTTTCCGAGACAATGGAATTCAACACTTACAAACACCTCCTCATACGCCACAGCACAATGGTGCCGCAGAGCGTCGTCATCATCATTTGGTAGAAACAGGTCTAACTCTTCTTCAATCTGCTTCTCCACCCTATAAATTTTGGTCGTATGAGTTTTTAGCAGCAACATATTTTATTAATCGGTTGCCTACACCTATTTTACAAATGACCTCTCCTTTTTCTAAACTTTTTAATAAAGATCCAACTTATACTAAGTTAAAGGTTTTTGGATGCCTCTGCTATCCCTTTCTTAAGCCTTATAATAAAAATAAATTCGAAAAAAAGTCAAAACCTTGTATTTTTATAGGATACTCATTAAACCAGAGTGCTTATTTATGTATGGAACCCACCACAAGTCGAGTTTATGTATCTCGGCATGTTTATTTTGTTGAGAATAAGTTTCCTGGGCAACATTGTTTTCGTGATCCTTGTGAAGTTACTGGTGCTTGGTATAATCTTCATTATGGGCCTTTATCTGAAACGATACCGTTTTTGTCAAATAATAAACATCATTCTCCATCTGATACTAGGTCATTGTCGGGTATGGGTATTCAAGATTCTAGGGATCCTAGTTCTACTCTACCGATTGCAGCATCTGTTCCTCTAACTGGTTCCATGTCTCCTTCATCGTTAAATTCTGATTCGTCTGTTCCTAGTTCCGCTTCTTCTCCAACGGTTTCTGCAGGTACCAATTCCAATTCTGCGTCGTTCATGGAAGGGTCTTCTGTTCCGTCTTCTGTGTCATCTTCTATGTCTGGTGAGTCTCTAAATTCTTCTGTTGCGTCTTCGGTTGAATCTGAGTCTTCTGATTCGTCTTCTGCAGTTCCTGTTCGCACTCACCCTATGGTTACACGATCTCAAAATAATATCTTTAAGCCAAAAATTGTTCATACAGTTAGTAAGCAAACCTGATCGGTCATCACTGTTACCAACGAATCTTCAAAATAATATCTTTTTAAGCCAAAAAATTGTTCATGCAACACATTCTACCAAGTTAGTAAGGCCATCCTTCTTGCTGTATGACGCTGGGCGTACAAATGGTGTATGTTAGAGCCAGACTCGTGCGTTTTCAACACGTGTCTTGAAGACGAAAAAACCAGCAGTGGCCGTACGGACAGCTGAATGGTTCCTGCCTCTAGTGTTCTATCGACTATTTTGTATGATGTTGGTCTAAAGTCGGCGTACACTAGTGGGGTTCCTTGTTCCACCAATCATTCCTAAATTATCATCAAAAATTCTGTGGTTGGTTTGTTCAAGTGGATGGTTTTGCATAGGTCACAACGCTGTATGATTAGGAGAGTGGCTCTGTGGCTAAGTCAGTAATTCTCCAATAAGCTTTGCTGCGGTCATATTAGTCGCTAAGCGCTTGAGAGAGTTTAAGAACCACATGTCAATGTCCACTGCCTTTAGGACTATAGTGTCCGACTTTGAAGAACTCGTCATTGTAGCCCGTTATGACACCCAGCAAATGCGAATCTGCGGAATCAATTTATACTCCTCACTCATTAAGCACTTAATTATTAGCAGGTGAACTGCAGTTGGTTAAGATGGGTAAATTGTTGTGCTTGCCAAATTAGTCAGATAATTTGTTTGGAAAATAATGCGTTTTTTAACATGGGTCTTTGGCAGGAGGAAGTATATATGCAGCGACCCTCCATACTGGGCCTTTTGATTAAAGTCCAAACAGGACAGCGAATTTTAAAAAAAAAATGTAATTGAGCAATGTGAGGTTATAGAGAGGCCCCTGATGAATGAGTCTTTCGTTTCGCGGAGAGCGGGACCACGAGCAGAGCAGTGAGATATATCAATACGCCTATTCTGTTTCTGTTGTCCCTAGTGCCTTAGCTGGTTTGACGATAGTTGGGTTGGTTTACAACAAGAGACGCAGTCTCAAGATTACTAGGTGCAGTGTCCATTCTACCTTTGTTTATTATTCAAACACAGGTAACCTCAGTTTGGTGTTGTTATTATCTACTTTCTTGTTTATAATGTTGATGAATTTGTTATTGCAGGCCCTTAAATCAGTTACCGCCATACTTACAGGTTACCGACACTCCTCTAAGCCTCTATTATTTGTCCGGTATCAATTTAATGGTTGTCCTCGTGCAGCAAAAATAAATTATTTCAGTTCGCCTTAACAAGGAGTCCCTAACCAAGAGTTAAAACTTCCATTTTATCCTTGGGATTGAGTTACGCACTAAAATACCAACGCCTGCGCTAGACCTCACCAATGGTCTCAACTGTTCGAACCAATTTTGTAAAAGGGAGCAGCCAAAATCAACTCACATCTCGAAATGTTTCGACCATTTAGAGAATATAACGCCCGTATTAATGGAGACAACGTGCGCGACCGAGAGCCCTAGTGTAATTCGGAAGCGACCCAGATGCAATGATGGCTAATAGTACTTGGCTGCCCAAAGGATTGCCTCTTCTGTAGTTATAGCAATGATATAGAGAGATATATAGAGAGTTAAACAATAAAACCAGAAGTTGGAAAAGTGGAAAGATTGGGGTGTGCAATGAGTTCCTCATGGGCATAGAGGAACTTGTGTTGGTGAAGATCTCATCCGACTGTTATATCTCATCCTTTGAACCGCCAATCTAGGACCCGATAATGCCCCGCAGAAGAGCCGACTCAAATTATGTATTTTCTCTACAGTAAATATAAAACCCCTATCTCATTTATAGCACACATGGGTACTCTATAACGAACAACAAGCTTCCTATTAGGGCATGCTCTAATTCGAGAAAACGCCAGTTATTAGGTATCGAATGTCAAATTAACCCAGAGTATGAGAATTAATTGGAGGGAATAATTAAAATAACTGGAGAGAACACGCCCACCAAAAGATAAAACAGATGGACATTCCTTTCCTTTGGTTTCTCTTTCTCGATATTCCTAATACAAGGAACAGCGGCATTCAATTAGGAACGGCTCCACGCGATTCATGGGCAAGGTGACCCTCCATAAACCAGACAAGGACCCTCTGCGAATACGCGCCGTTTCGCTTCTTGATATACATAGAGCGCAAAGGTAGACTACCAGTCCTCTTTAGGTAACATATCCTTACTGGCAAAGCAAGAAAACCTTGCACGAGCCCTTCGTGTCGTAGCGACGAGCTTTCCATAAGACAAGACTCAGTTACGAATACAGTGCTGTCAACCATACTGCTACCGACCAACCTTACCAGTCACTACTAGACGCACACTGCTTCTGGGATGGTTCTGTGGGTTTATATTCCTATTGCTTGCTACAAAGGTAGGGACGTGTGAATTTATCTAATTAAACAAAGGAGAAAAGCTGTCACTATATGCTTCTGATTACATGATAATGAACTTTTGTGGGATAGTTCATGTGCTCTAACACTATATTACGTGCTAGGACGAATCGAACTCGTCGTATAGCCCAAGTTTCACGGCAAAGTGTATGCAAACCACCAGTTGAAATAGATATGATAATTAGTAGCTTATATGGCCTGGATTCGATAATGACTCTCAAAAGCCCGCAAAGCCTCTCGAAAATAGGAATTCAACTCCTTTGTATCGCTTAGACTCAGAAGATGCAAACTATATGCAGACGTAAATGGTTGTGAACCAAAATATAACCTTGTCCATGACAAGGATCAATCTTTTGAGCAGCCATTAATTACCTGATCTCGGAGTGCCGCAATTTCAAGAACCTTTTTGGGTGTTTTATCGAGAAGGAAGTGAAAACCCTGTCAAGGCCACAACTCTTAGAGGGGTCACAGTAAGATCCTCTTGGGAGAGGCAAGGCCCGTCCACCAGCTAAACAGCACAGCAACCACGCTATTATTTATCCCTTTTATCCCTTGTACAACTATTTAGTATAAGCGTCTGTAATTAGAATCACTACTTGCCATAGCTGTAGTTTGTTATGTTGTATACACTACAATGAATTACTGGGAAGTAATACATTCTCATCAAAGGTCAATGGGCACGAGACGTATTTAATTGTAAGTCGTTGCTAGTTGAATCAGGCTATATAAAATGAATCACCCCAACGTCACTACTACAACCGACGTGTGTTTTGATATGTCATTGGCATTTTACTGTCAAGTGTTTTCGCATTGTTACCGCAATAAAATAATGAAATCATCCACCGCCAAATTAAATGAAAGTGTATAATTGTTTCTCCTCCTTAAAAAAACACAATTAGCTACTATAAACTCCATCCCTGTTTAAATATCCAATCACTTGTGTGAGTTTTATTAAATAGAAAAGAAAGGAAGACACAATACACTATTTTAAATTTTAATTTCTTTTGTAGCACAGGCCCAAGGAGGACAGGTACCGAAGTTTTTTGTATCGAGATATGCATTTAGGACTTGTTTGTGCAGAAAAATAAGCCTATGAAATGCTTGATCGTTATCCGGAGCTAAAATAACTCTCCTAGTAGAACAATTGAAAAAATGACACCAAATTGGGAGAGAGCAGTTATAGTATTTGTCTTTTTTTTTTTTGTTGTTAAGTTCCTGTCCAATAATTGATTTTTAATTATCTCTGACATTATGGAGCTATGTAAAGTAAACTATAGGTATATAAGCTCCCTTTCCCTCGTTATTATATCTATCATGTTCATATGTGAGAAAGAACCCTTCAATAATGCTATGGGTAATACTCCGTATACGCTTCCTCACTAGTTTTCTTTTGTAAATTATGGGCAAACGTGGTCTTTAAGATCCGTAAATTTGAACAAAAAAAAATGTTTCTGTATTATCAACATGGCATAATATTGACTATTGGGTGTACCAAGATCTGCTGAGCTTTGCTTGTGTTTTAACACAGCCAAAAAAATCTGAAATATAGACAAAAGGACTATATAGTCCCCCTCCACATGGGATCAGAGGCAACACCTCCAAGAGAAATCGGGATAGTTAATTATTTAGGTGCCACCCTCAAACACTTAAATCTCTCCGAATAAATGGTCATGAATTTAATTCACACTGAGGAGTTGGGTGAGCAGCCTAAGGGCTGACGCATAATGAATATAATCTCTCTCCCTTAAAAACTCCTCAAACTAATTATAGAAGTCACAAATTACTAAAATCGCAAAGTTCATTAAATTTAAATTATCATTTAATCTGTAATCAAGTCTTGTAAATTGAGTTAAATCCTCTGTTGCAATCACTGAAAAAAACACACTATCGAGATTATAGAATTTTTTCTGGATTAATAACTTTCTGATTAATCTTAATAAACAATTGTAAGATACAGTAGATGTACACATTTATTCTATAGTACTTTGAGTTATCAATCTAGTGAATGTAAACGTGATTATATGAAACATAATAAACCATGATTTTCAATATAATTAAATTATAAATAGATATATACTTTGAAGAATACAATAATACATAAAGTTATGATATACATTTAAATAATAAGATGTCTTTTCGATTAAAATATATTTTATATAAGATCTTTTAGCTCTTAATTTGTGTGCAAATCAAACTTTGATAAAAAATTATGGAATAAGATGGAGCTCCGACTGTCGATTCTCTTCTATAAAATTATCCTCTTTGGTTAAATCCAAGCATTTCCAAGCAAAAATTTAGAGTCGTCATTTAATAACAAGCGTGATAATAGAAGAAGGTGTAGAATAAAGTAAATAAGTTTGAGTAAAAAGATAATATGAAAGCAACCAGCTTGATACGGAGAGAATTGTAAACACAATTGAAAACTGGAGTACCCAGTGTCGAGTTTATATAGTCTGAGCACACCCTTGAATGTGAGGCGCTAACTATAGCGCGACACTGGGTGTACAGATGTGTCAATTAGCTGTCAACGGGACATGTTCTTCGTGCCTCGCGCCACGCATTTAAAGAGAAAATAAGTTTGAGAACGTATGGTGGAAAAGTGCTTATGTAGAGCACATATGCTGGTACTTCTTTGCGCGAGAAATAATGTTCCTGACTTTAAAATCCTCTGGTTAATAATAAATACATTTTTTAAATTTTTAGAACCCAGGATAAAGAACAAAATATAGAATGTGGTGGTCACATACAAGACTTCCACAGTAAATATAGGAATCGACACCCGAGGGAAACTAAGAAATGTAACGCCGTAAGAATGGATAAGGCAGCAATCCATCAGCCGCCTATTAAAGCACATACGTAGGTAGACTTGGGAAGAGACCTGGAGGACAAGATATCGAGAAAAAAACATTTGTGTAGGCTCGCAGAAAGTATTGAGAATCGAAGAGAAGGAATTAATAGGTTTTTATAGACTCACTATATAAGCAACTTGTAAGATACAAAGAAATGAAATCTTATGTATTAGTAATTCTACATATTAAGATATGTCAAGTACATTTTTGTCCTATTAAATCCAATATGTCTGATATTATTGTCAACCGAATTCATATTGAAGATTCAAAAGCCAACACTATATTTTCCAGTGTTATAAGTCATCAGTAAGAATCCTTATTTGTAATTTATAACAAAGAATGAATACATGAATTATAGTGCTCAATGAAAGATCAACATGCAGACTTGTTAACAAAACCTTTGTCCAAGAACATCTTTGCAGCTAATCGATTCAAGATTGGTGTACGCAAGGTACCACAATCTTGTGGGGCAGTATTGAGCTAACAGCAAGCAAACAGATTTTATCTTTTATCCTTGTAACTATTTGAAGTTGTAATTATCTTGCATAGCTGTAGTTGTTATGTTGTTATAGGGAACTACTGTATTTATTGGCTTGTGAATTAATAGAAAATGATCACCACTCATACCGTTTTATGTCATTGGCATTTACTGTCAAGTGTTTTGCTTTACAAAAAATATGAACTAGCAAGTAATTTATTTTTTATCTTTAAAAAATTCTAATAACCATTGTTATATTTTATTTTTAAATAGAAAGAGGAACAAAAACTATTATTAATTTTTTTGAGCCCAAGGAGGACAGTCGAGTTTCAGAAGCATTTAGGACTGTTGTGCAAGAAAAATAAGAAATGCTGATTTTCAGAAAACTTCAGTACATAAAAAAAATTGGGAGAGAGCAGTTAATATTTTTTTTTTTTTTAAGTCTCATCTTTTTATATTTTCATTTGCTATGTAAAGAAACTTAGGTTATCTTTCCTCTTCCTTTTTATTTAATTTATTCATTGAAAACCATATTGTAAATTGTTCTTAACTAGTTCTTTTGTAATTATGGGCAAAGTGGTTATTTTAAAAAATTTCTGTTAAATATCTATTACTTTTGCTTGTGTTTTAACAGCAAAAATCTGCAAATATAGACAAAAGGACTATATAGTCTAATGGAGGCAAACCTCAAGGATGATTTAATTATTTGACCAAATTATTGGACTATTTAATTAATTTGGTCAAACCTAGGGACGAAATAATAATTTTCCCTTAAAATAAATAATATAAATTAATCAAATTTAATTTAATTATCATTAATTTAATTTTTCAAGAAAACACTATCGAATTAAATTTTTGATTATAATTTGATTAATCTTAATAACAATTTAATATGAATTATTTAATTTAAATGAATATTAACATAAAGTTATATTAATAAGAAAATAAAATAAAATAAAATTTATAATTTAAATATATTCATTAATTAATTAAATTAGTTTAATTTGTGTGCAAATCAAACTGGATAAAAATTATGGAATAAATGGAGTATCATTTTCTAAAATACTCTTGGTAATTGGTCGTTTACAGCTGCTGAGAGGGGTATTTTTGGAAAGATAAAAACCGCTTCGATACAATTGAGCTGGGCCAGTTTGATATGCTTGGCACAACCTAGGCGCTATTGCCCTGGACTATGTCTAGCACGGCCTATCTCGTGCTGGCCGCTAAAAAAGTTGAGCGTATGTATAAAATTTTGAAGCATTTGGTCTTTTTGCGAAATGTCTCTTTAAATCTCTGGTTAATATATATTTTTTAATTTTTAGACAGGATAAAAAAAAATAAAGTGTCATAATCCAAAATAGGAATGACAACGAAACAGAATAAGGTAAATTTAGCAATCATCGCCTTAACCCCATTAGTAATTGGAGTGGAGCAAGATACGAAAAAAACATTTGGAGGTGAGAAGAATGATCGCAAGAATTATATTTTATATATTACCTTTAAATACAAAATGAAATCTTATGTATTTATCAATATATGTATATTTTTATATCAATATGTTGATATTATTGTCAACATTATATAATAACAACACATTTTCATTAATATAAAAATTTATTTGTATTTATACAAATATTTCATATTATTTCATGGGATTAAGACGGAGGTGGATTACCGGAGCCACCATTCCTAGCCCAATATATTTGGTTGAGCGGAAATAGTCGGTCCCAATCAATTAGGACCTTTTTATGTTTTGCCTTTTAGAGCCATGGCCATGTGAAACCTCCATAATCTTACGTTAAAAATTGGAGCCAAATCAACCCCCAACCAACATAATGGGCACAAGACAAAAATATTTTGTCTCAAAATCAACTTTTCTGTTTGTATTCTTATGCATAGCTCTCAATTATCCGTATATGGGGATTGTCCTTGTAAGTCCTATAGGTTTTGAAAGTTAATATGTTTGGCAACACACATAAAGTTGGATATATGCAAAATATTGAAGGCATTTGCTGTTTTCTTTGATTCCTTCGGTTGGGATATCCTTGAATTAGCTTTAATTACTTATTAATATTAATTTCTCTTTTTCGGTGATTTTAAAGACGAATTCACTTTTTGGTGTTTGATGTATTCAAAAATATTGTTTATCTATCTCTTTAGAATTATTAAACCCTAGTTCATGAAAAATGAAAATTTTTATTTTTATCCACTCGAGCAACTCTAATAAAAACACCCCCATATGTACACACATAGAGAGATGAGTATAAAACTAAATTTATGTCACGACCCGCTTTCAATGGTCCGAATCGACATTGGAGCCTGGGTGAGTTTAAGACATCCAAGACTTTTGATAAGCCTCAACATAAATGAATTTGCACATTGTTCATAAACTTGGCCTAACATCCCAATTAATAAATCTCAAATAACAAGACGATTAAGTCATATTCAACATATTCTACAATAGAATTCAAAGATCCATAGGGCGCAATCCAATAACCCCATAAATAACGTACAACAAAATAAATATTCAATATACTAGTCATTTAAATATTACATTCCATGTGGAATTACAATTGCAGAACTCAACTAAATTACATTTTCTGTATTCTATTAAAGTCCCTACATCTATTTAGTATTTTCCTTCATATGTGGTCAATATAGACATCTCTATAGGATTTATCATCTTCTAATAACCTAGAAAAATTTTAAGGCAGTGTGAGCGCCTAAACTCAATGAGTAGAGTTATATAAACTTCTCACCCACAATTATACTTATGATAACATAATAATTTATTTACAACCCTTCGACTATTTATGAAAGAGCAAGCAAGCGTGGATGCATACAAATCAAACAATACACATCATTATAAGTAATTAGAAAAGTTAAAATTAGTCTCTGGTATCACCTTATAAACATGGATCATGCTCACTCTTAAGCATGCTTTAAATGTCAAGTTCGCTTATGAAGCCTACCCCCATTCAGGCTCATCGGTCTATCCATTCTGTTTTCTTTTTCTTTTCCTTTTTCATTTTCTTTTCTTTTAACCTTTTCTTTTATCAGTTATGAGCATCACATCAAAAGAATGCACAAGGGGCACCACTCTCACTGCTTACAGCCCCATTTATATATGGTATTCGCACCCATGCTCGCGCTAAAAAATCAAAAGGTGGCTCACATCATTCCAAATCCATGACACAACAAAAAAAAATTCACAACCAACCACAATATTCCATACATTCAAAGAAAGCATAATATGAAGCATGCGTACCATACATTTTAATATATATATATTTAATGTGCAATCATGACATACACATCTTCGTAGCATTTTTTACATGTGTGCATGTTTCGCATAGATACACATATTAATTCATATATGCATAAATGCATATGCATGAACAATGTAAATTATCTGACACTACTCACATTTCTTTTGCTTTAAAGCATAAGCTATTATTATTCACAATCCTCTGCTAGCTGTCAAAATACAAGTCCTTAAAATCTAAAGCATCTAGGAAGGAAATTTCAATAAGAAGTTATGGTTTATAAAACTTAATCATCATCTATGATATTACTACAGTTATTTTACTCACTAGAATCAACTCAAGTTCCTGGAAATCGCCAGAATCAACTGGTATTAATCACCTCCTTTACAATGGTGAACCTTTCTATTAAGCTCTCAGAAATTGAGTAGTGAGTAAATTGTGAATTGTTCCCTGCTTGAAGTAAATTTGGGATATATATATTGGAGTCAAGATAAATTCTACTAGAATAAGAATTGTGAGAATCCTACATTATCTGTTAGTTATAGTTTATTTAGGAGTCTAATATCTAAATATATTATTTTTAAATATATTTTGTTATTGTATATTATCAGTAGTCTCCCCATTAGTTATTTGGTCATTTTATTTCCAAATACAGTGATTATTTATTATCATTATCCTCCTTCATCATCATCATTTTTTCTTTTTTTTTTCTTTTTTTTGCAAGGTTTTATTGTGTCTTTTTGCAAGGTATCAGAAAAAAGACAGCTTCATTTCGGGGAGAATGAAGCGTTGGTTCGTCAGTCGAGGGGTACTTTAAGAGTTGTTTCATTTAATGTGGTGACTCTTTAGTACCTCGCCTTGCCTATATAAGGCCCTTTTTTTTATCTCATTTTGCTTCACTCTTCATTTCTTGAAATCTCTCTCTAAAACATCTCTCTCTCTCTCTCACTAACTTATCCAAGTAAATCTTTATATTCCTGTGTTTGTTTTTTCCTTTCTCTTTTTGTTGGTTTGGGATTATGGGTTCTTCAAGTGATGAAGATGTTCAAGTGTTACTTGATCAATTTGGAGATGAGAATACTAAAGGTATTGACTCGGGGGTGAAGCCAAAGATAGGAAGTAGAACGTTAGGATTGCCGACATATTGTCTGATATTGACGAAGGCGAGTTATTGGATATATGTTTTACGTATAATATTGCGCTAGAGTACAAGCTAATTAGACCCTCAGAGAATACGAGGGTAACCGAGTCATTGGATAAGGATTATATTCTGATGTATGAGGAGAGTTTCTGATCTAGGGTTCGATTTCCCTTGTCGGAATGTCTAAGATCATTTTTTAATGATTAAAACATCACCATTAGCCAGTTACATCCTAAGGGTTTGAGGTTCTTGTGCAGTATAGCAGCGCTGGCTCGCCAAGATGGACAGAACTTGACGGTTCAGGCAGTCTGGGAGCTTTATCACTTCTCTATTTGCCCCAACGAGGACCGCAGCTTCTTGCAGGTAAAGAACAAATGCAACGTCTTTTCTAAAAGTTCTAAGATTTCCTATTTGAAGAATTAGAAGTTTAAATATTTTATTATTAGATGACTGAGAGGGTTTGGAGTGCTAAACCGGTGGTCTGAAGATCCACTTTGCCATCTTCTTGCCTCACCCACCCTCTATGATTGAGTGTGTGTGGAGTTAATAAAAGCTAGGGGACTAAGATATGTGAACTTGAGGCAGATGATAGATGAGGGTTATCCGATCTGCTCCCCTAATGGACCTATGAGACCTAACCCTTCTCCAACTGGTAAATTTTGTACTTAGTTGCTTTACATGTTGGTTCCTTACACTGACATTTTAATTTTCTTTTTCTTTATTTTTGTGCAGGAATGGCTCCTTAAAAAAGCGAAAAGCTCAAAAATGGCCAAAGCTAAAAAAAAGCGATGAAGAAGAAGTTTGGGGTTGAGGGCTCGGAGAAGGAGATACCTTTGGTGGTGCTGGACCCTCAAGCGACCGAGAACAAAACTGCCTTAAGAACTCCTCATCTTGAGCTTACTCCTTCTAATCCTACTTTTGAGCGGAGTCGAAAGAGGCAAAGAGAAGTGCATGTTCCCTTTCCTCCTCTTCCTTCTAGGGGATGTTCGGGGTTATTTTATTAACAAGTATAGGCTGAACTGCAGTCTTTAGGAGGATGGGCCTAGCTAAGAGATGACTCGCCACTGCCTTTTTCCTACAGATGTTCGGTATTTTGATCACATGGATGATGTGGCAAGGAAAGACTTTAGCAATCAGTGTCTTTTCCAAGCTTTGAATGCTAAGAACCTCAACTTGGGTAAATAACTAAGTTGAAAGGGGCCTTAATAACTGTGAAGGTGAAAAAGAATGAGATGGAAGATGCCCTAAAGAGCCTAGAAGATATAATGAGGGATCAAGAGGCTTAGTATAAAGCCAAGCTCATAGCTCGAGATGCAGATTTGGAGAAGCTTCGAGGGGAGAATCAGGCTCTTGCTAAGAAGATAAGCGTTTTGGAGGCCAAAAACCAGGAAGGGGACGGTGAGCTTCAGAGACTTAGGGATCAGGAGGCATCGATGGATGAAGACCTAGCTAGGGCGTGCTTAAGCCTTCGGTCTAATATTTTGGCAGGGTTGAAGGTGCGGGATCCAAAAAGAGATTAGAGTTGGATTAATGAAATTTATCCTGATGATGAGGAGGGTGAAGAAGAAGAAGGGGCAGAAAGAGAAGAAGTTGGTGATTTTTTGCATGTTTGCCAAGATCCACCTCTTAAAGATTAGTCAGCTCAACTGGAGGGCAAACCTTAGGAGGGGGTGTGATAGCTCCTGATGCTAATTTGGAGCAAGGTTCAGATTAAATTTAGATGTATGGGGGGCGAATTTTTCTGTACTTAATGTAAGAAAAAATTTTTATAATCATCAATGTAATATCTTTTGCTTTTTGTGTTAATGAAAAGATCGTTATTTATTGTTCAAGTGTCATGCACTCTTTTTTTTCTTCTAAGTATTTTATTTTTAACTGTTTTTTAATTGGTGAACTATATATTTTCTGAACTAATGGACTTAGTTGAAAGACCACTTAGGTCTGCTTTGGCAAACTATGTATGTTCGAACTGATGGATTTAGTTAAAGGACTGCTTAGGTCCGAACTAGCAAACTATGTATGTTCGAACTGATGGATTTAGTTAAAGGACTGCTTAGGTCCGAACTAGCAAACTATGTATGTTCGAACTGATGGATTTAGTTAAAGGACTGCTTAGGTCCGAACTATAGTATAAGCAGTATGTGCAAGCCTCTAAGCTCTCGAGAGAATGCAGTTTGGAGAGCCTCTGTGAACGCGATGGTGGATGTATACGTACGGGCTCCGAGGGTTTATTGCCCTTAAGGCCGGAATATAAAGCCCGTTTTTGAAAGGCCACGAGATGCCAGAAATGAAAACCAGGGCAAGGAGAGTATCGGGGCTTGGGAAGCAATTTATCAATCCTCAATAGCAAGCGAATCCCTTTTGGGAGGGAATTACAAGTGAGGCCAGGTCGAATGAAATGCGGATTTGTGTCACCCGAGCCTAGACTTCACACGCAGAAGACGCTCTGCGCATAGTTAAGCCTTTATTCCAGGATCAGAATAAGATAAATATTTGTGCGCGCGCCGAAAAATGGTTTGTATGAAGCGTTGAGCGAGGGCAGTTCCAAAAAAGGGATCTACAAGAGGAAAATTCACATGGGAAAGAATATTAATCCCCTGATGAAGTGTTGTGTTGTAATGTTGGGTTAGCTGAGAGAGGGAAAAAGAAAGATAAAATGAGTGAGGCAGCAACAGAAGAAGAAGTTGGTGAATCGGTTTTTTGGCAATTGCTTTGCCAAGAGTACCCATCCTCATTAAACGGATGGGTGACATAGTTCCGACTTGGAGCGCGCATCAACCCTTAATGGAAGGGGGTGGTGATGGGTTCCTGATGCTAATTTGGAAGCAAAGGTCTCCAGCTTATTAAATGTGATAGATCCGTGATTGAGGTGGGCCTGTGAATTTGTATTTCTGTAGCATAGATCTTGTAAGTGTGAAGAAAAATAATTTTTATAATCATCAATGTAATATCTTTTGCTTTTTTGTGGTTTAATGAAAAGCAGTGCGATGCTGTATTTTATTGTTGCAATGGACTGATTTGGGTCATAGGGCCCTCTTGCGTTATTTCACCTATTATTTCTCTATCCTAAGATGAATTTATTATTTTAAGTATTCTTAGTAAAATGTTTTTTTTATATAAAATATATATATGGGTAATACTTATATTGTTTGTTCTTAGAAAATCTAATGTTATTAAGGATAATACTTTATGTTGTGCACACAAAGAAATAACCTCGGCTACACTTAGGTCTGTTTGGCTAAAAACTAAGTCATGGATTTCGAAACTGATTTGAACTATTTTGATTGATCACTGAGGTTACCTTGCTTTTACCGCGGGTTCCGAAAAAACATATATAAGAGCAAAAACTTTAATATGATATGCGTGTCAATGAATAGGATTATTATGTTAATGTAAGGACTGGCAGTAGCGCTCCCCTGCATAACTGGTGATGCGCAAAAAGAGCTCTAATGTATAGACATTGCTACGAAGTCCTTATGGAATTAAAGAATGATTTAAGGAGAACGCCATACTCCTATGTGTTCCGAGGCTTATGGACAGTCATGATTTTATTCGTTGATAGGACCATTTAGTTAAAGGACTGCTTAGGTCCGAACTAGCAAACTATGTATGTTCGAACTGATGGATTTAGTTAAAGGACTGCTTAGGTCCGAACTAGCAAACTATGTATGTCCGAGCTTATGGACTTAGTTAAAGGAGCACTTAGGTCCGAGCTTATGGACATAGTTGAAGGACCAATTAGGTCCAAGCTTATGGACTTAGTTAAAGGATCAATTAGGTCCGAGCTTATGGACTTACTTTAGAGGATTGCTTAGGTCTGAATTGGCAAACTATGTATGTCTGAGCTTATGGACATAGTTAAAGAACCACCTAGGTTTGAGCTTATGGCCTTATTTTAGAGGATCACTTATGTCTGAACTGGCGAACTATATATGTTCGAGCTTATGGACTTAGTTAAAGGACCGTTTAGGTTTGAGCTTATGGACTTAGTTTAGAGGGCCGCTTAGGTTCGAAGTGGTGAACTATGTATGTCCAAGCTTATGGACTTAGTTAAGAGGACCACTTAGGTCCGACTTGCTGAACTATGTATTCCGAGCTTATGGACTTAGTTACAGTACCGCTTAGGTCTGAATTGGCGAACTATGTATGTCCGAACTGATGGACTTAATTAAAGGATCGCTTAGGTTTGAACTGGCAAACTATGTATGTCCGAACTGATGGACTAAGTTAAAGGACCACTTAGGTCTGCTTCGGTGAACTGAAGAACGAGAAAAAATGCTAAAAATTTTCTAAGTAAGATCTTTCAGGAAAAACTTAATGCATCATGTCTTTCTTACCTTTATAAGGCATGATGCATGAAGTGAAAAAACCTGTGGTCCCTTTATTATTAAATATAAAGTTATTTTACATCTTTATTGGGTGGAAATACAGTATGCCTTCTTTAGATTTTTTGCGTTCCATGTCTGGGGCAGTTCGGCTCCTTCAATCTTCCTGAACTTATATGTACTTGAGCCTGGCTTCTTTGAGACTTCATACGGGCCTTCCCAATTCTACCCTAACTTGCCCACCCCCACCGAGCCTTTGGATATTTCTGCCTTTGGCCATACTCTATCTCCCTCTTTGAATTGTTTGCTTTGAACTTGTCTGTTGAAGTACCTCCTTATCCTTTACGTGCATGCTTTGGCTCAAACTGTAGCATCTTCTCTAAGTTCTTCAACTATATCTAGGTTGATTGTCAAACTTTCATTACTGCCGAGCTCATCATATTCCTTTGTTCTTTTGCTAGGAATGCCTATTTCTACTGGCACCACTGTCTCAGGTCCTTATACAAAAGAGAATGGGGTTTGTCCTGTCGCTTGCCAAGGTGTTGTCCTATAAGCCCATAACATACTATTTAATTCTTCTGCCCAATTACCTTTTTCCCCGTCCAGCCTCTTCTTTAAGCCTTGCAGAATGGTTCTGTTAGTGACTTCGGTAAGGCCATTAGTTTTGGGGTGAGCTACCGAAGTGACATAGAGCCCAATATGTTAGTCTTCACAGAAGGATCTGAAGGCTCCCGAGTCAAACTGCTTACCATTATCAGTGACAAGCTTATAGGGTACACCATACCTGAAAATCACATTGTTCCTAAAGAAGCTAAGAACCTGAGCTGGGGTAATGGTGCTGAGGGCCTCAGCTTCTATCCACTTGGAGAAGTGGTAAATTGCAACTACTATAAATTTTCTTTGCCTAGTTGTTATAGGAAAAGGTCCTAGTATGTTTATCCCCCATTGAGCAAAAGGCCAGGCTGAACCTAAAGGCTGTAGCTCTACAAAAGGTTTCTCGGGTACATGATTATGTTTTTGACAAGTAATGCAATTGCAAACATATTGGCGAACATTATTGTTCATCGTTGGCCAGTAATACCCAAGGAGTAGTGTTTTCCTAAGCATTGCATCTGAGCCTTCATGTACTCCACAGACACCCCCATGGGTCTCCCTTATAATGTAGTTACCTTCTTCTTCAGTTAGGCACTTCGCCCAAGGGTGTGATTTTGTTCTCCTATAGAGGTCTCCATTCTCAAGTGCATAGTTTGCAACTTTCCTGTAGAGTTTGATTGCCTTTTACCTATTAGCAGGCCGAACATCATTCTTCATAAAGTCAATAATTGGACTCATCCAATTGTTGTTAGGTAGAGACATGAGGATCTTTTTCAGCTTATAACTCAGCTGGCTTTGATGCTCGAGCATCACTTCCCTTGGCAATTCTTCTCTTTGTGCTACAGGCTTAGCTATGTTGTTTGCTTCCTTGTTGTTCACGCGCTCAATTTGGGTTATCTTCCAAGTACCACCCTCCTCCTCTAGTTTGTGTAAGAGAGATAGAGCTAAGGAATGGTACTTGGTAAGATTCGCCTCTTTGGTGATGAATGTGCCTGTAATTTGATTGACCACCAATTATGAGTCTAGGAAAATATGAAGTACTACTAAGTTGTCTAATCTAAGTACTGGGCTGAGTGATTGGAGCCGGGAAGTATTTGGGCATGTGGCATATCGCAAACGTAAATTATTAGAAAGGAATTCAGTTATAGCTCTCAATGTCTCTCCATAATGGTTTGATTAGCTTAGAAAGGAAGCTCCAGAAGGAGTTGGAGGAAGTCCTTGACCAGGAAGAGATGTTTTGATCTCAAAAATTGAGAGAAAAATGGTTGCTGGATTTTGCTGTTATAAATACAACTTATTGCCACTCTTGTGGTCGAGGAAGCAAGTTAGAGGCCTTAAAACAAACTCAGGAGATTGGTGCTGGGACCAGAATGCATTGCGATCCTTTGCCCTGGACTTTTACTCTCATCTTTATACTGAGGAGGGCGGTCCATCCTGTATCCTGTCTATCTCAGATGGGTTTCCTACCCTATCTGAATCAGATTTTAGGCTTTTAAATCAACCCTTCTCTATAAAGGAAGTTCATGTTGTTCTTTTCTCGATGAACGCTTTTAAGGCGCCTAGTCCGGATGGGTTCCAAGCGGTCTTTTTCCAAAAATCATGGCATGTGGTGGCTTTGGAAGTTACCAAGTGTGTGTTAGATTTTTTAGGGGGAGGGAGTTGCCTGATGGCATTTGCAATATTTTGGTTACCCTTCTCCCTAAAGTTGATTCTCCTGAGCATTTGAGCCAATTTCGCCCGATTAGCCTCTGTAATGTGTTATTCAAGCTGATTACAAAGGTTATGGCTAACAGAATGAAGTCGGTGCTTACTCGAATTATATCCCCCACTCAAAGCAGCTTTACACCCAGTCGCCAAATCCATGATAATGTTGTTGTGTTATAGGAAGTGGTTCATTCCATGCAACATCGATCCACTGGGGTTGGTTGGATGGTTTTAACGGTGGACCTTAAAAAGGCCTATGACTGGCTATGCTGGGATTTCATTATTGATACAATGCAGTTGGCCAAGTTTTCGGAGTATTGGAACTCTCTTATTTCCAGATGCTTAAGAGCGTGCAATATGAAAGTTTTATGGATGGTGTTCCCTCAGACAGTTTTAAACCTTCTAAGGGGTGCATCAAGGGGATCCAATCTCTCCATACTTGTTTGTGCTTAGAATGGAACGCTTAGGTCATAGTATCACTCACAGGGTGTCCACTGAGTCTTAGAAGCCGATTATGTTGACTTGTAGAGGCCCCTCCTTTTCTCATTTGTTCTTTACAGATGCCTCCTTCTTTTTACAGAAGCTTCCATAGAAGAAACTCAAGTTTTGTTTGGCATCAGGTCAGAAAGTGAATCCTGCCAAAAGTCACACTCTTTTCTCTCAGAATGTGGATCTAGAGTAAAGAAATGCTATTTGTTCTGCTACTGGTATATGTATAACTAATGATTTAGGCACTTATCTTGGAGTTCCTATTTTCCAAAGTAGACTTAGTAAGTCCAATTTTGACAGTCTATTGGCTAGAGTTGATAGACACTTAGCAAGGTGGAAAATTAATACGCTCTCATTAGCGGCGCGAATTACTTTAGCAAAGGCAATTTTATCGGCTCTTCCCAATCATTGGATGCAAATGATTTATCTTCCCCGTGCTGTGTGTGATGAGTTTGACAAGAAAGTTAGAGCTTTTGCTTGAGGGGATTCTCAGGGGCGCAGTAAGGTCCATCTGGTGAATTGGGCTTGCTTGCACTGCCTATTTCTCATAGGGGTTTAGGTATCCGGACCTGTCGAGAAATGAATGATGCTTTCTTGTCCAAGTTAGGTTGGAGATTTTTTACCGAAGATTCAGGTTTGTGGATTTCTATTTTGCGTAAGAAGTATACTGTCGGTCTATTGAAACTCCAGTAAATGAAGCTTAAGCCTTCTTCTTCGGTTGTGTGGCGGGGTATGGTCCATAGCATTTCCACTCTCTTAGAGGGCATCTATGTAGAGGTTTGTAATTGATTTTTTACTCGGTTTTGGACAGATATTTGGCTGTCTAATCAGCTGCTTTTCCTTTCTTCTTTGGCTGAACTTCCTCTGGACTAGTATACTTGCCTGTTTCTTATTTTTAGGATACTGTTGCTTGGAAATGGGATCTTCTCTTACCTTATCCACCTAAGGATCTTTATTGGCGTCTTGAGTCTTTTCATTTGCATAATGACTCTAATTCTCAGGATGTTTTAGCATGGAAGGGTACCGCTAATGGACACTTCTCTATTAAGTCAGCCTATGCTTTGGCTAAGAAAGTGAATCATGCTCTAGGGAATCATATTTGGAGACATCTTTGGCGGGTTTAGGTCCCTCAGCGAGTGCTCACCTATTTATGGTTATTGCAGCATGATAAGCTCATGACTAATAGAGAACGGCATCGGCAGGGCTTTACTTCTTATTGTTTTCATACCGCCCTCGAGCGACCCGAAAAACGTCTCTTTTATTTTTGATAGAAAATGATCTTATGATGAACAGTGGTGACAAAACATTTTACTGGATACGATGCCAATAAATCGGTCTTATAAAACATTTTTGAGTTGCCACCCATTATTTGGCCTATGCCCTTTGGCTAAGAAACGTGAACTCATGCCTTTCTAGGGAATCAATATTTGGAGACAATTCCTTTTGGCCGGCGTTCAAAAGGTCCCTCAGCGACTGTGCCCAACCCTAAATAAATATTATGAGTAACATACTGCAGACCAAATTGAATAGTCAAATAGACATAATAAGAGAAAACAAAGACCCAAAAAATCAACAGACTATTTACATCTATATGGATATATCAATAAAAACCAGCCACCCACATCCCGCAAAGACGACCCCCCGAAAAACGGTCCCGTCCTTTAATTTTTGATAGGAAAACTCTATCCTTACTTGATGAACCTCCCGGTGACCAAACAACTCATTTACCCGGATACGATCCCCACATAAATCCGCGTCGTATAAAACATTCTTTGAGTTCTGCCCACACATTATTTCCCCGCCTGCAATGGGATCGTCTTCCCACATCCTTTACCAACACAGAAACGACTCCATTTCCAGCCACCCGAACTTATTCCAAAAGCCAAATTATTTCTAGACAAACTCGTCCAGCGCCGCTCGACAATCGCCGGTTCTTGCCGGTAAGGCAATGGGTCAAACCGCCCCCCCTCTTTCTAAACCGACAGCCAAAAAAGAGCAGAAAAAACAAAAGGCCTCTTTAAAAACGGGGTACAAGTTTCTAATTTAATCTGTTAGTTTAAAAAGCACAAAATACATTCATTTTCTTAAACCCAACCCAAAATAAAATCGAACCGAGTTCTCTACTCAATTAAGAAAAAAATTATATATATATCTCGAGATCAAAAAAAAAAAAAAAATTCTAAAAATAAAATACGCATATATAAAAAATATTTCAAACCTTTTCCAACACCAAAAAAGCACATCAACATATCACAAAAATAAAAATAAAAGACCCGCTCTTGCCTTAATATTCAAAAGGCGGCTGCCTTACAACCAAAACGACATACCATAAAATATAAAACTAATATCTAAAACACACGATTGAAAATTACAAAACCCAAAAAAAAACCAAAAACAAAAATCATGCAAATTACATAGTTATAAGAATACTTAAACAGAAAAATAAATCAAGCTCAAATAATGTATCATAAATAGGATCATTTTCGATTTATTGGAAAAATAATTTTTATTTTGTACAAAATTTATTATTTTTTATTTTGGACAAAACAATTGTCTCCTGGAAAAACCCCTTAGAACAGTCGCGTCACCAGCTGTTCCTTTGAAGAACAGTTGCGTCACGCAGCTACTAGTTCCGTGACCTAACTGTTCATATCCCTAGAAAACCAGATACTGGGCAATTTGAAAAAATAGCAAATTTTCCCCCGCCGATGAAAACAGTCCCTCCACGCCCTCCAGACAAAAATACCGATAACGGAATCTAAATAAGAATTGCGTAAAACAAAATCTGAAAAAAAAGGTAAAGAAAAAAACGGAACACATACTTAATCGCGGTCCTAAAAACACCGCAATTCAAATATATCTAAGACATGAAAACAGGCTCGCGCCACGCAGTCATGCCAGTTCCGTTCACGGATCTACTCCTGCGTGACACAGCTGCTCTTGCGTTCCCGACAGTACCCGTCTCCTAAATTATTTGTTGTTAGAGCATCTTTTTACTTTAGAATTAGTACTTTGAAGTGACAACCTCGAACACCAAAAAACCTCACCAGCTTAAAGAACAGGAAACAAATTTAATATATTGATCAAACTAACATTTAAAAACAAATAAATAAAAACAATAATCACAATGAATATAAAAGTAAATCAAAAAGTGCAAAGGAATTACCTAATCCTCAGATTTAAAAGTGCAAAGGAATTACCTAATCCTCAGATTGAGGATTGTATATGGCTTTAATGCCTTAACGAACGATGGTTAAGGCGATCCAGAAGCTTCGGCAACAAGGATTTAAATGGTCGCTCCTTGATCTTCTCTCTTTTTCCGATTTAGTTCACCTAAAATTGATATCTAATGGCAATTTTCCTTCAAACGAACTCAAAAGAACTTCTGGAGGAAAATGTAGCCGCACAATATGTTTTTAGGGTTTTCAAAATGTTTTCTGAAGTTGTCTCAAACGTGAGAAAAAGATCTATTTATAGAAGTAGGGCAACAGAGCATAGCTGCGTGACGGATCTAGTTAGTCGCGTGACGCAGCTCACTTGTTGTACCCGTGCACGGCAGCGCACTTGTTGTACCACACTACGTGTCGTTTAGCACCTTAAAAAAAGAACATGTCATCATTTTTCGTGACGACGACAATGCCAAAAATCTCCATTATTAAAAACATCAAGCTGCATAGATGCAGCAAATAATAGATGCCATTCAACGAACACCAAAATAGCAGACGATAGACGCAAAAAAGGACTTAGACCCTCAGTGCGAGACACCTTTAAAATCTTTTTAGTCTTAAATCCCCTTGGACTTAAAAGACCTTCTACAGTAGCATTAACCCCATTCATTCTGTCATCCTCGTACCCATCATTGCGATTTAGCCGGCCGCGCATAAGACACGCGTCCACGGTGTTTGACCCCCACTTTATCCATTCATTGCGTTAAACGATTTTAAATGTTACATGCCCAATTGACCGCCGTTCAACCTTGGACTCGAATGACATAGCTGCTTGATCCATCTGGTCATGTCCAAAAGCTCAGTTGATTCGGCTTCTGCTTCGGCTACCACAAAAGATCAATAATCAAAAAAAAAAAAAAAAATTAACGAAATCCAAAAACTCGATGCGATTAGTTTAAAGATACCTTCGAAGCTCGGTCTGATTGGCTCGAAAAGGATTTTGATTTGAATTGATTTGATCATCTGGTCTCGTCCAAGCTTAGTTGATCGGGTTTTTGGCTCCAGTCGTCCGTGTAACGATTCTCCAAAACTCCAACTTTAGCATTAATTGCATAAACGATTAATGTTAAAGTGGCCTATTGACGCGCCTTCAATCTTGGCTTGAATGGAGTGGTTGTCTTGATCATCTGGTTACATCCAAAGCTCAGTCTGATCGCCTTTGTTGGCTCCAGTTGGATCGATAATGATCTCCAAAACTCGGTCTGATTGGTTTTTGAAGATACCCCAGAGGCTCGGTCTGGTCGGCTCAATGGATTTTGATTTGAATTGTCTTGATTAACTTCGTAATCCATCATCATTAACCAGGAGAAGGATTGATTCGATCCGCTTCGTAATGCATCATCACAAATCGAGAAAAAGATCTAAACGGCAAAGCTCAGTCTGATCGGCTTTGTTGTTCACCTCCTCAGCTTAGTCTGATCGGCTTTGGAGAGTTTGAGATTGTCCTGATCAACTTCGTAATCCATCTTTGAATTGACCTGAAGGCTCCAGTCGGAGTACATCAGCGTTCTAAGCATCAGCAGTCATCTGGCCACGTCCAAGGTTCTGTTGAGATCATCTGGCCACGAACAAAGTTCAGTCTAATCGGCTTTGTTGGCTCCAATCGGATATGTGATCATCTTCAAAGCTCGGTCTAATTGACTTTGAAGTCACCTCTAAAGCTCGGTCTAATTGGCTCGAAGGATTTGAATTGACCTGAAGGCTCCAGTCGGACTACATCAGTGTTCTAAGCATCAGCGGTCATCTGGCCACGACCCATACGAGCAAACGTCATACTTGGCCACTCCACGGTTTCTGCTTCGAACCACGCACACCCGATCTCTGTCGTACCCAACCCAGAAATCTCGCCTTGTCCTGAAGGCTCCCTAAGTCGGCCACCTAACAATCAGCCTGTTCTCGGCTATCCCACCCGTCCCATCTTGGCCAACAATCCAGCGGTTCATTTGAAAAAGAACCGATTTTCCCTTCTTTGCCCCCCCCCTAAAAAAAAAAAAATAAAAAAAAAAAAAAAAAAATAATGGTAAAAATATAACCCCCTAAAAAAAAAAAAAAAAAATAAAAAAACAAAAAAAAAAAAAAAAAACCCCCCCCTAAAAAAAAAAACCTTAAAAAAAAAAAAAAAAAAAAAAAAAAAAAAAACTTAAAAAAAAAAAAAAAATAAAAAAAACCCCCCCCCTCCTAAAAAAAAAAAAAAAAAAAAAATTAAAAAACTCTAACCCCCCCCCCCCCCCCCCGGCCCGCTCCCCCTAAAAAAAAAAAATTTTAAAAACGGGGGGGGGGGGAGTTCTTTACGAGAAGGAGTATGAATCAGAGAGAGGGATGAGAGAAAAAGGAAAAAGAAGAGAAAGAAGAGCATTTTCTTCGAAGTCTCTCTCTCTCACCTCTCCTCCTCTTTCCAAAAAGAGGAAACTCCCCTGTTCTCCCTTCCTGTTCCCTTTCTTTTTCCAAAAGGAGCCTCCTCCCCTTTTCTCCAAAAAAAAAAAAAAAAGAAAGAAGGAAAGAGAAAAATCCGCTCCCCTCCTTTTCTTCCCCCCCCGGACGGGTCCCCAAAGAAGTTTTTTCTTGGTAGGGCCGCTATTTACTTTGTTTTACTCTCTTCCCACGGGTCTCTTTCCCTTTCTCTCCCTGGGTCCCGTCCTTCCCCTCCAAAAACCCCCTCTCATCCACCTCTCCGTCCCTCCTTCCTCTCCCCCTTCTCCAAGGAAAAACCCCCTCCCAAGAACTCTTTCTTCCCCTCCCACCCCTCCTTTTCCCTCCCCACGTTCAGAGCAAGTCCCTTGGTTCCTCTTTTCTCCAAAGCCTTCTTCCTTCTCCCAAAAGAAAAAAAAAAGTTCTTCTTTCTTTCTCTTTGGTTGGACAGGGGAAAAATGGAAACGAGACCTTTTCCTCCCCCCCTTCCCTCCTTTCCTTCTTTCTCCCCCCCCCCCCCACCCCCCCCCCGCCCCCCCCCCGCCCCCCTCCCCCCCCCCTCCCTCCTACCCCCAGCCCCCCCCTCCCTCCCCCCCCCTTCTTTCCCCTTTTTACCAATCCTCCCCCTCTCCCCCCTCCTCCCACCCCCCCCCCCCTCCACCCCCTTCCCCCCCTCCCACCTTTACGACAAAGCCCGGCACCGCCGCCCCGAACAGGGCCCACACTCCATAAAAAAAAAAAAAAACTCATTTTTTTTGTGTGGTTTTTTTTTTCTTTTCTTTTTTTTTTTCATCAATTTTTTTTTTTTTTTTTCTTCCACATATTTTTTTTATACTGTGTTTTAATTCCCTTACCCCTTCCCCCCCCCTGGACGGAAACAAAACGAAACAACAAAGCCGCCGCCCACCATCACGGCCCGCCCGGGCCCCGCCCGCCCAGGTGGGGCGCGGCACGCGGCGCGGCCCCCCAGCGCGCGCGCCGCGCGGGCGCAGGGCCGCGCGGGGCGGCCGCCATAACTTTAAAAAGCCCCGGCGCCCGGGCGAGGGCCGCGCAGGCCCGGGCCCGGGGCGGGGCCACGCCACCCCCCCCGGCACGCCCGCCGCCGGGGGGCCCCACCCGCCCCCAACCCCCTCCGGCGCCCCCACGGGATGCGCCGCCCCACCCACTGCCCCAGGCACCGCCCCCCCCCCGCCAGCCCCGCGGGCCCCCGGCGGCGCGCCACCCCCCCCCCACGCCGCGGGCGGGGGGCGGGCCGCGGCCCGGAGAGGTGCGCGGCCCCCCCCGCCCCCATAAAAACCACCTCCCCCATATAAATATAAAAACAAAACTTGTTAAACTTTTTTGACTCACTTAAGCCGGCCACCTTGAAAAGAACGATCTCTGTGTACAAACAGATCTCGCCTTGTCCTGAAGGCTCCAGTCGGACTACATCAGTGTTCTAAGCATCAGCGGTCATCTGGCCACATCCAGGGTTCTATTGAAAAGAACGATCTCTGTGTACAAACAGATCTCGCCTTGTCCTGAAGGCTCCAGTCGGACTACATCAGCGTTCTAAGCATCAGCGGCCATCTGGCCACGTCCAGGGTTCTATTTAAAAGAACGATTTCTGTGTACAAACAAATCTCGCCTTGTTCTGAAGTCTCCAGTCGGACTACATCAGCGTTCTAAGCATCAACGGTCATCTGGCCACGTCCAGGGTTCTGTTAAAAAGAACGATTTCTGTGTACAAACAGATCTCGCCGTTGTTCTGATCAGCTTTTCGTGCGATTCCACCATTCACTAATCAAGAGATAGGTATCCAAACTGCTTCGCAATACACCATCACTGCTTTTGGTGGCTTTAAACGGCTGATTAAACGGCTTTGAGAAATCATCACCGATTGACCTGAAAATATTTTCAAGAGAAAAGAAAGAGCAATTTCTGTGTACAAACAGATCTCGCCTTTATTAAATGTTAGAGCATCACATGCCCCCATGCATCAATAATCATAAACTTTGAAATTTGAAATTTTGCATCAGGCCAAAAGATTTCATTTTTGCCCCCAGTTTGGAATTCCATCCTGGAACCAAAAATATTATCTTTTAAGCAAACCTTGAAAACTTTACTTTTTATCCATTGCAAAAAAGTTTGAAATTTTAGCAAAAATTGCTAAATTTTTCTAGTCCCAAATTTTCAGTTATACTTTTCCTGATGCGGTGTTGAAAGAAAAACTTACCTGAGGGTATTTGATGATTTTGCCCCCTGTGTGGCGAGTAGGTGAAATTATTGAAAGTAGACGAGCCTGATGCGGTGTTGAAAGAAAAACTTACCTGAGGGTATTTGATGATTTTGCCCCCTGTGTGGCGAGTAGGTGAAATTATTGAAAGTAGACGAGCCGCACACCGATTCCAAACTGCTTGAATAAGCCGACTTGGGCTTTGATGGATTCTTGACGGACGTGGACGCTTTATTCGGATGCCCAATGCCCATCTGTTGTATCTCCGGATGTTTCCACCGCTTTATTCCTGTTTTTTGCACTTAGAGACAGCAAGAGACAACAAATCTTTTCTTTTGAAATTATCTGCTGGATTAGCATTTGGGCCTCCTACCCTCGGATTAAGAAATGAAAGCACATTAAAGTGGATTTTTTTTTTAACTAAGGACAGAAATTTACATTATTGACAAACAATGGGGAGATCATTTTATCACCTGCAATATTCAGACAGATAAAATATGCAACTTCCTCATGTATGCATGAACCTATTTAAGTGCTAGGGATTTTATTCATGGTTTATTTGGGTATTCATTGGTTTTTCTTTATCAATTCCCTTTCCAAGGAAATCACCGAGGAAAATAGCATTGCCTCCTGATCGCCGTTAGAAGAATCAAACACCTCGTGTGGGCAGGACCAACAGCGAAACATCTTCAAAACTAATGAGCATTCTGAGCAATAAGCACAGAGAGGAAGGTCTTTATAATCTAACGACTCATAATTACCACTAGAAACAAAAGGGAAGAAAAATCCGAAAATTCAAAGCTCTTGTTGACTTACTTTTTCAAACATGGATACAGTTTTTTTTTTGAATACAATAGTCGTTTATCTAACACCACTTTCGCCTCTCCTTCTAGTCATGGTTTTATGGCAGTTAAGCAACCAATTGCAAAGTATGTCCAACAATGCATGGCATAGATTTCGCATTTTAAACTAAGCACCAATGCGTTAAATCTCAGAGTTTTTTCTCTTCTTTCTTTCTTTTCTCTTTTTTTTTTTATTTATTTGTAAACTCTTACTTATTGGTCTGGCCGCCCTTTACGGGTTTTCAACCTAACGATGCTCATTTCTTACCGTAGGTCAGCCCTTTCGGTGTTCCACCTAAGCCCTTTTTTTTCTCTTTTTTTTTAATCGAAACTTATTCTTCAGCCATAGAATCTTTCACTGGTCTTGATTAACGATCCTATTAAAGTCTTCCCTACCTTAGTGACACAAATCCAGCAGCACCCTTGGCCAATAGCTTTGAATTCTGAACGGTCCATGGGCCCTAGTTGGTCTGAATTTCCTCCATGGGATGACTCTGGGATTTCGTTGATCTTACAGTCTGCCACCCTAAACACTTAAATCTCTTATTTTTCAAGCCCTTGGGTGGTGGTACCCGCTTACGAGCGATCTGGTCTCCATTCCTTTTCTTTTATTCATCATTTTTTTTTCATTCATTTCATTTTTTTTTATCATTCATTTTTTTTAATGGGTAATAACATCCCATTTCCTACAGCCTACAACGCTGATCAAAAACATCTTAATGTGTGAAGTGGGAAGTCATCTTGTGCGAGGCTTGTTTAAATCTCTGTAGTCGACACAGACTCTTAGGTCTCCATCCTTCTTTGAGCACACGGACTGTTGTTTAACTAACCAGTGCTGCAGGGTACAACATGATACACCTTCTAAGTAAACCTGCATCCCTGGCCACTTCTGGAACCTCAGCCTTTCATCTTGTTCTTGCCACTCTGGTCTGACCCGTTTCTTTCTGCTTTACTGGTGTTGGATATTCGGATCGTGGTAAGGATGACTATGCTCTGGCGCGGTGTTGCCATTATTTTGATCTCCCTGGCATATCAGCTATAATCCCGGACGAAGACTTGAATTCCACTTAAGACAT
Organism: Jatropha curcas; assembly: GCF_014843425.1. Next base: position 156,797 of record NW_023591165.1, on the reverse strand, counting down.
TTCTGTGGAGATCCTTTCTAAGCTAAGCTTTAAATGTCGTGATCGATTTCGCATTATTTTGGGTATTTTCGGCGTGCTTAGGTTAAATGCAAAAATGATTGCAATGCTATTTATGCCAATGATCGCGACGTTTTGGTATAATTTCAATGCCC
>NW_023591165.1:46457-156145 GCF_014843425.1 Jatropha curcas | reverse complement strand
TGTGTTTCATGTTGTGCTTTTTGCTTAAAAATGGATTGAAGACATACAAGTTGAGAGGAAGTGAATTACAATTGCATGGGAGAAGTCATAACTTCACACACCATTTTCACATCATTTCACAATTGCAAATAGAATACATTACGGGAAAGTTGTTGGTTTACCTCATTTCACATGCAATACTTGGCATGCTTGGCAAGTATGTTTTGAATGCATGTTTCTAATGTTGTGTTTTTGTTTTAAAAATGATTGGTAAGGCAATACAAGTTGAGCAAGAATACAATTGCATTGAAAATGAAGTCCAATAAGAGCATCAGAACACAGATTGCGGCGAGCGTCAAATGCCATAAGTCCGCGAGCGCGAGAAAGTGCAAAATGAGAGTCAGGAGTTTCCCACACACAATTCGCGAGCGCGCAAATGAAAATTCGCGAGCGCGTGACCGTAGTTTTCCCAGCCTGCGCGTCTGTATCTTTTGGTCATATCTCTTGCAATATTACAACCCGATTTGGGGTGATTCAAAAACCCATGTAAAGCTAACACATAGAGGAAACAATATATCCTTCTAAATGACACTTCCTAATTACCATCGTTAATAGGGTAAAAATCAAGGTGGAATTTACTGGTAACTTTTTCCAGCAAAACTTGTTTCAGCATGAAAACTCATATATCTACTTCATTTATTCATTTCATCTCATGCTTTTCAGACGCATTTTTCAGTCTTCTTACTCAATATTAAGCACATATCTCCCATTTTCAACACATCACACAAATTTATCATGCAAGGAAATGAAATTAAACTAAAGGGAGATAGCACACCTTCACTCAACAAAAGCTTGGAATCTTCTTCTTAGCTTCCTTCTACCTTGAGATCACCCTCTCCTACAGCAATAAGGAATTTCTTATGAATCATCTATGAAAATATCAGCAAAGTGAATTCAAGTATGAAATTCAGAAGGTTTACTTACTTGGTATATAATAGAAGTTGAATATGCTTGAAATCCTAAAGCCACCTTAAAATTTCACTGACCATTAAAAGTGATGGAGAAAGGAAAAGTGGAAGAGGAAAGTAGAGAAGAAGATGGAGATAAGGATGAAAGAATGAAGAAGTGGAAAATGGAACTCACGGGTAGTCTCTAAGAATTACATTGATTTTTAATGTGAAATTACCAAATGGTAAACTCAAGGTGTCAAAATGGTACAACTGCATACCTCGCAACTTATGCTTTTTGTGCAAGTAAGATCCTAATCCTTATACTTTGATCTTTTTGTTTCCTTCAAGTAAGTCCACTTCTTCTCATTATTCATTCTAAAGCCCCTCTAGACTCTAATTGGCTTCGAACCCGGGTTTTTAGATCAGCCCCGACTCGACTCTAAGCACAACTCGATTCAATAGAAAATGGGACGTTACAGTTCTAGCCCCTCTTAACAAATTTCGTGCCTCGAAATTCAATTGACATTGAAACACTGATAACTCTCATAAATAGCTTCCAATCCAATTTGATTCTCGATATTCGGCGAGCAACGTTACTAGCCTTATGTTCTCCACATGATTCTCCCAAATGAACATCCATACTAGCTTAATATATCCAGTCCATATCAAGCACTGCAATCCAAAGACCACTATATACCGGCTCATACCAACATAAGGTCAAGCGTAGTCAGATACATATCATATCATATACAGATCATATCAATCATCTCATATACAATATCAGGCATTTCATTGCACCATAGCCATTCAAAATTTGCATAAAGTTAAATTCTCATAAGCCATGATGATGATTATAGACACAAATTATACTGAGATCATATAGTTTATGTTCCATAACTGCTATGAATAAACTTCATGTCGTCATGGTACCCGTCATGGTACTTCTTCTCATCCACTGTCATGCAATATATACAATATAGTCATTACATGCATACTTGCAGTTCACTCCAGAAGAAAACAAAATGAAACCAAAGTTCCAAATGTCAATACATGATAAACGCTGATCATCCCTATTTACTATCTGGTAATTCCACCAACTAGAGCCCACGGACCATATGTACTAACACACAATCCACTGTTGGCGCACATAATGATCGCAAAAACCATAGTTAGTTACTAAGGACTTCACAAACATTCGACATTGGATGGAGGAGTACTAGTACTCACTAGAGTAGTCATCATTCATTCTCATCCAAATCTCTACGATACTCTCACGTACGCTCTAGTAGTATGCTCAACTTCCCATCTTGGGAAATAAAATGTCTTGTAATAGTTACAAAATCAATAGATAGCTCACATAAATCTATAAATCATACCAATGACTTATAAATACTCTATGGAATGAATTAACCATCTTTTTCTGTCTGAAGTAATGAATCATCTTATAAAATCTTGAATCATTTTGACTTCGAGATTTAATCTTTTAATAAACATAGTGAGATCAACACGAACCAGCAATTTTTGTTAACATATTCATGAACTCTGCAAGTATATGTAAGTCTGATCTTGTATATACTCTGATGCATCATTACTTCTCTTCATCCATATCTTAATACCCATCAACTCGATTCCTGAATTTTGTCCACAAAACTCGAAAATAGATTATCATCTCATTTAAATCATCCTAATGCATACTTCTCACCTCTGTAATTGATGGCTTTGTCTAAAATCTTAATTCAATAACATGAACTAGATCCATTCTACTTACCTAATTTCTTGGTATAACATGCAATTCAATAGTTAGAACACTATCTCTCTCAGTCCAATGTCATTCATTCATTTCACTTAATCATCATGGTCCAATAAATTTATATAACATAAGTATCTTCATTTGGTGTTTAGGAGTCGTTTACTTTTTTTTTTTTTTTTTTCGAATCACTCTTTATTTCTAACTTACAATAACATCGAGAATGCAACCAAGTACTGTAAGAACCTCAAAAAGATTAAATCTCGTTGAATTTAATTCATACTTATACCAATAATTAACTATAAGATGGCCACAAATTCATCACAAGATCCGACTACTGGCTCATCAAGATTTAAGTAAGGGTTTACTTCTTCCTAAGGAGAGTCACCAATACTTTGTTCTTAAACCATAGTACTTTAATATTATTCCTGATATTCATCAGTTGGCAAAATAGCTTATGAACACCAAACAATATACTTGACTCCACCAAATAGTAAAGTAGTTTCTCATAAATAGATAATCCACCTCTCATGAATGGATTTAAATAATGTTTCATTCCACCAACATTAGTGCTTATGCGCAAAATACTCATCACCGCATTCTTTAGAGCAATCACATCAAAAAATCAATTCACATATAAAGCATATTTATGTAATCACCAATGAATATATGTTCTATGAACTATGTAATTCTATCTAGCAAAAGTGCTTATCTCAATAGTCATAATAGATTCCATTAACCAAAATCATGTAGAACATCAATACTCTTCTTACATAGATTTCCTAATGTCCTTAAAATCCAATCAGTTTTGTTTTCTTATTAGATAATACTACAACTCATCCTCAACATACTCTTCTTCCAATAGGCCATCATGTAACTCATTCATGCATTTGTGTTTAATGCATGCATTTCACTTTCACATCATTAAATCCAATCTTAACGCTTTATAATCTTAATCATGCATGACTTAACATAGCTTGCGTACACAAACCATAACAAGGTTACACTACATCTTACATCTGTATATACATATATGTTATTGTTCGTTGTTTAAGTCAATAAACCAAATATACTTCATAGGCTCATGAATTATACAAGTGACTTCATGTATTTAATAAAACAATCCTTCATTTATCAAAACTTTAGAACTCACACTTGGAAAATTTATTTTTCAAAATAAGTGTTCAGAGAAGAAATTTTTCATAGCAAAATCAATTTGGTCATAAGCCACATAAACTAGGCTTTTTCTGGAAGTCCAACATGAAAACAAACATTTTTACAAGTCCATTCATGCTATCACAATCATGGAATAAAGAATCGTTTCAAAATACATCTCATAATACTTATAACATTGAGAACTCATATCAACTCACGAAAGTACACAAATCCTTAACACCTCAATAATATTTCATCTCCAAGAACCACTACATCGAATTCCCTATCCATTATTCTCTAAGCATATCCTCCATGAATAATGGTCCAAAAGGATCTAACCATTAATCATCAATAGTAACCTCAATATATACTCCACTTACTACGACACCATTCTCCAATGGCTGGTTGTTTCCAATCAAACCAATATGGCATGTCTTTAACTTCAATTACTCCTATTCTCACTGCAAAACAGATAACTTCCTACATCTGCAAAACAGAATAACTCCCTACATAGATACAGCAATATGGTCCCGAGAAACGCCTAAACCCTAGGCGCTCTGAGATAACCAAAAAATTAGGTAACATCCCTTCCCGGTCCACCCGTTAACCCGAATGAAACCGAGCCGAGACACGCTACATGAACCGAGTCGAGACGCTACAATCTGGTTGAACTTATGTCATGTCATGCTGATATCATCCTGTATGCTAAATATGAATACAAAACACTCTCAATTAAACTCTAAACTTCCAACATCTCCAAATAATCATCCTAACACAATAACACTTGATATATCTTTTCATAATTGTATAAATCCTCAATAGCATTTAATATCCAGCAATTAATTTCATTCATGATCTATATCGAGTCTTCATGACCTATTCATACCAACTATAGTAAAATATTTCATCTTCAATCATTTCATAAGTATTATTCTTATCTCCCTCCAAACTACTTAACCAAAATAATTTACATGCTTCACTTATATTTACCAAATCACAATAGCTGCTAACAAATGTAGGATAACTTAACATGCTACAAATAGCTTAATACATGCCAATAATTCTTAATTATATAACCTCATCTACTACTGAACTTCCCATTAATCACTTCGTGCTTTGGAATAGTACTACTTTCAAGTCTTCAAGGCAGCAAAGCCCGCAACCACACGATCTTCAACCTAACGCGTTGGATAGAAAATCGACGCGCTGAGTATAAAACTCAGTGGTGCTCATAATTTCACATACTTAACGAAAGTGTGATGGCAACTAAACTTAAAAATACATATTTTGCATAATAGCATTTTGGAAAATCATAGTTCAGTAAATTTCAACATCAATGCATCTTTATAGCAAAGAATAAACTTCTAATTCAACACCAAGATATATTTAGTTCTAATTATCCTCATAACTCCTTTAATCACACATTATGATATTATTCATGAAATCGTAACCTCTGTTCATTGGTGTTGTATGAATGAAAATCAATAAACATGTAAGAATACATAACCAGTATATATGTTTTCCATTGTCTTTACTTGCTATTGCATTATGCTGTAAATGACTTAGTGCACTTTTTCAAGTTAATGATTAATGAAAACAATCTCAATGACTGTTAAAGAATTCATAATAAACTTGTAAGCATATAATAGCATTATAGCTTTTCCATGATCCTTAACCTGAATGGTTCTTTATGCTGTATCTAGAATATGCTGCAACTGTTAATTAAACTCCAGTGAATATCACATGAATCAAAGAGAAACATATAAGCACATACATATGTAGAATAAACATGGTACTCACATGTGGAATGTAAGCACACATATCATGGATAATTATTCACATTTTACAATTGATGATTGCTTTCTTGCTGTTTAGTATATGCTAGTGCTTCAGCAATGTTTTGTACAAGATATCTGTATATGGCTCCAATAAGGTCTGATAGTGAAACCGGAAGTGAATACAGAAAAACTGTAGTGAAACTGGATGAAAACTGTATGCTTGCGCTATAGGCCTATATAAATCATATCCACTCCAGCGGCGCTGTAAGCCGGGAGTACCAAACACTGAAACTGTATGGGGTGCAGATCTGCTATTCTATGTCGCGACATAGCCTTATCTACATGGTTTCTACCTAACCTCAATGGAGCATAATGTTGGTATGTCAATGGATAAAACAAATGCATAGTAACTGTGTCATAATTTGCATGCTTGTGTCATGTTATTTTCACTTGCTTTTGTCATAAAATTAACTGCTTCATCATTTCATAAAATTTACTGCTTACCTGTATGCTGTAGATAAAACAAAAGCAAAGTAACTGTGTCCTAACTTGTATGCTTGTGTCATGTTATTTTCACACCATTTGCATGCTTGCATTTTGTGTTTATACATGTATACATGTTGTCTTTTTGTTTTAAAATGGTTGAAGACATACAAGTTGAGAAAGGAATACAATTATATAGAATTCATAACTTCATACACCATTTCACATCATTTCACAATTGCATAGAATATAATTACAAATTGTGTTTACCTCATTTCACATCATTTACATGCTTGCATGTTGCTTTGATACATGATTTAATGTTGTATTTTTGTTGTAAAATTGTTGTGTTTTTTTGTTTTAAAATGAATTAGAGGCATAACAAGTTGAGCAAGGAATCACAATTTTGCATTGAAAATGAAAGTCCAAAAGAGCTCCAGAACAACAATTTCGCGGAGCAGCGTCAATGCAAAGGTTCCCGGGCGGAGACTGCGAGAAGTGCAAAATGAGAGTCAGAGAGTTTCGCAAGACAATTCCGCGGAGCGTGCAAATGAAATTCTCGAAGAGCGCTACGGCGACACGTGTTTTCCCAGTCTGCGCAGTCTGTACATCTTTTGGTCATATCTCTCAATATACAACTCCGATTTGGGTAATATCTAAGAACACCCAATGATAACACCCTAACACTAGAGGAATAAAAATAACTATTTCTATGACACTTCCTAAATTCCATGGGTTAAATAGGGTAAAAATCCAAAGGTGAAATTTACTGGTAACTTTTGCCCAGCAAAACTTGTCTTCAGCATGAACTCAAATTCTACTTCATATTATTCATTTCATCTCATGCTATTTTTCACTCATTTTTAGTCTTCTTTACCTCAATATTAAGCAACAATATTCTCCTCATTCAAAACATCAACAAGCAAATTAAATCGCAAGGAAGATGAATTAAACTAAAAGGAGATAGCACGCAACCTCTCACTCAACAGAAGCTTGGAATCTTCTTACTTAGCTTCCTTACTACACATTGAGATCAACCTCTCCTACACCATAATAACATCTTATGAATCATCTAAAATATCACTCAATGACTAAATTATGAAATTCAAGAAATTCTACTTACTTGGATAGAATAGAAGTTGAATTTAATGCTTGAATACCATTAAAATTGATGGAGATAAAAGATGAAGAAGATGGAGAAAAGAAGGTGAGTAAAGCAGATGAAGGAGATGGAGATAAAGATGAAGAAGGGAAAGTAAAATGGAAATCTCAGATAGGCTCCAAAATATCATTGATTTTATGTGTAAAATTTCCAAATGGTACCTCAATTGTCAATAGGTTACAACTTAATACCTAAGTTTTATATTTTAGTGCAAGTAAGTCCTAATCCTTATACTTTTATTTCAATTGAGTCTACATCTTTCAATTAAGTCCAAGTCTTTGATTTATTTAATTTTCTTCTCCTATTATTTCATTCTAGCCCACTCTAGACTCTACACATGCTCGACAACCGGGTTTTTAGATCAGACTCTAATGGCTCGAACCGGGTTTTAGATCAGCCCGACTCGACTCTAAGCATCAACTCGATTCAATAGAAAATGGGACGTTACAGTTCTCATAAATAATACTACTAATTTTATGGGGTTATACTGAATAAAAATTGTGTTCGATTTTAAAAGAATTGTTAAGTTTGACATAATTGAAGAATTTCCTAAGATTTTCACATATTTCACTGGAATTCTACATTGAATTTTATGTAATTTATGAGACTTTTTTTTTTTTAAGATTTTGATTGACTTTGATAAAATACAATAATTTTATATATCTAATCAAAATTAATTTTAGGATCTAATTGAATAAATTAAAAAGTTTTGGAGTCTAATTTAAAAATTGAAAAACAATGCGGGACCAAAAAGTAAAATACATCATCTTCTCCAAAATCGTTTTTTCTTAGTTAAAACTTTATCGCTATCAATAGTGAAACGACTGCAATGGCCAACGACCTCAGCGGCCATCTCGTATTCCTAGAACAGTCGCAATGTCGTCAGAAGACTATAAATTTCTCTTCCATTTATTGAAAGGCAATCGTCTCATTGGAAATCGCACGTTTATATATAAATCGCACGTTTATATATATATATATATATATATATTGAAAATTGAAAAATCCGTAATCACCATTAGCCAAAACTTGTGCCAGCTGCCGGAGCTCGCGCAAGGAGGCGGCGCACATCATGATAGGCCTGATGCATATCCCACCACTTGCGACTCACAGAGCCTAACGGTCTGGCCACAATAATGGCAAACTGTATTCTTTAGTTCTTCGACTATTTCAAATCTTTTTTTCAATTTTTTATTTGATTAAATCATAATTTAATTGAAATCAACCCATAAAAATTTTATGGATATTGATAATCACCCCTAGAATATGTATAAGAAATATATGCAGAATTCAATTTTTTGAAAAAAAGTTGCACAACTAGTATTCAAATATTATATTTTGTGTCAAAATCTAAGTCAATTCTCAACAAATTCGAGTAATTGATTAATACAATTCTAATAATAATTACATTATTGTATTCTTTAGTTCTTCGACTATTTCAAATCTTTTTTTCAATTTTTTATTTGATTAAATCATAATTTAATTGAAATCAACCCATAAAAATTTTAGAAAATAATCAAATTAATTTTTTGAAAAAATTTGCAACAGTATTAATATTATTTTTTGTCAAAATATCAAATTCTCAACAAACGAGTTAATTTGAAACTAATCTAATAATTAATACATTATTTTACACATTGAGGAGTAAGGATGGAAGCGGTACGAGTATTTTAGGATACTCGCTCGGCTCCGATCTATTTAAAGAGAATATGAGTAGTAGTAAATGAGTTTGAAATAAATATGAATAATGAAATTATTAGCCGTAACGGATATGAGTAGTAAAATTATTACCCATAACAAATATGGGTAGGGTATAAGTATAGATCTTTGGATACCCACTACCCGTTAACTGCTATATTGAATGAGTTCGGTAATAGGTACTCATCCATTATTAGTAAAAAATGTATTTTAAATAAGTTTAAATTTGGATAGTTTAAAATTTTATGCATTATTATTCATGGTACCCGTTTAAGATTTTATGTTAATTTTGTTCATGGTTATTTTGTATTATTATTAAGTTCAAAATAATTGTTAACTTCAATACTCATAACATTTATTTTGCCAACCTGTGAGATAAATGTAAATGATTTTGGATTGGTGAAAAATCAACAGTGAGAGTATGCTATATTTGGATTGGTGAAAAACATAGAAAGAATGAAAATTAAAAAGAAAAATGAATAAAATAAAAAAAGGAAATAAATTATATAAGGAGAAATTATATAGAGCCCATATATTATTCTCTCCGATTTAGGAGAAAAGTAGAAGAATAATAATTAAAATTTCATTTTTTCTTTATTTATTGTATTTTTTAAACTCATGATTTTACATTTTATATTTATAAAGTCAATCTGATATGAAAAAAATGATTCTCCGTATTTTTTTCATTTTCTTTATCGGTATTATCGAGAGTATCATTCATTAGTAAGACAACAATAAAAAATAATCTACTCGAGGTATTGCGAATACAATTTATTTATTTTAATAAATGCAACATTTATTTTAGTAAAGTTATAATTTTATCTATATAGGTTATCGTAAATTATTACTCTATTTTTCTATTTTAAAAAATACACTACTGTATCTCTGTGTTTCGCTGAATTATACTAGTTTCTCTCTCGCTCCATTTTCTTTAATGTCCATAGTAAACTTTCTAATTCCTTGCCTTGGTATAGCTATCTCATCAGCCGCAGCAATTGGACCGACCATAATACCTTCAGCCTCGAAACAGCAACGCCTGCCAGCATATGTCTTGGTGAGATCTATAGACGTATTAAAATTGGACTTACAGCCATCAAATCAACATCACGGGAAAATAAATTAAAATTGAGAAGTGGTCGTTGTCCATCAATCGAGACGGACTAGGTGAAACCAAGATCCATACAGTTAACACAGTCTTGGAAACTTACCGTTTACAAATAAAATATTTTCTACATAACTTATTTTTTTGTTGTTTAATTATAATATTAAAAATTAATTAAAAATATGAAAAATTTTAATTTATAAGATCATAATAATAATAATAGAAATTTTATATTTTTAAAAATTTTCTTATTAAATATAAAAAGAATAAAAAATAGTAAATTATAAAAGTTGTCGGTGATCGATGCTGATGGTGATGGCCAATAGTGAGTGATGACTGATGGTAGTGACTACCGATGATTAATAAATTAAAAAATATGAATTTATAATGTTATAATAAGTTTGTTAATTGCGAAAAATATTTTAAGCTATTGAAAATAGGAAATTATTTTCTTTAAAAATGACTTAATTTTTCTTTTACTAGCAAAATAATTTCTATTAACTTATTTTTTTTTGATGTGCCAAATAATAAAAAATTATTGAAAATATTTTCCTATAAATTATTTTACAAAAACAAACAGAGTCTAAATGTTAAAAACACGCAATGATTGGCTTGAGCTGCTCCAGGTCATGAAAGGATTGGCTGTCGTTTTTAGACTCACAGTCACGAAACGACAGTTGGAAAATGCATTCAGTGAGATATTTCTTTCTTGCAATTTTGTATCGTTCGATGATGATGTATTTACGAAATCAATGGGTTTTGCTTATGGATTTTGCATAAACGCGGAAAAAGTTAAAGCTACACTCGTGTTCTTTGTAAAATCCACTTGAATTGGACCATTATATTTGATGATGATGTAATTGTTACTTGATGGCGTATTTACCTTTTCGTGATTGTGACAAGAATCTATTTTCCTTTAATTGGAGATTTGGAATTCGAGTCTTGAAGCATTTTCTCCCACTTTTACGGATTTATTCCGCATGAATTTAGATTAGTAGAGTTGAGACTAAGGGATGGTTAAAAAACCAAAAGAAAAACTATCTATTTTTTGTTTGACCTATAAAATAAAATAGATGGAAGGATAAATATTTGTAATAGAACTAAAATATAGGAATATTGTAGGGTATATTTTTAAATAGAAAAAGAATAGTAATTTATAACAAATTACATGGGTAAATTTATAATTTTACCTTTCTTTTATTGGATATGTACACTGTACAGCATTGGGCCTATAAGACCAAGGATCAATAATTTCTCCTATATCTAATAAAGTAACGTGACCATGTCAATGAAAACAAATCTATAAATATAATAAATATATTGAGAGAGAGACAAACATGCAAGAATCAGTAAATTAACAAAGAAAGCCCGGAAGATAATCATAGATCGATTTGTTGGCAAATCCAGAGAGAAAATAGGGTGGGCAATGCTTTAATTCGAGTGGCTGTGAATCATAAAGGCAGAGACTTTATGGGTGGCGGAGCTCTTGTGGACGGTGTTCGTCGCTGGTTTCAACGCCGCCACAACACTGTCTCCTCTTCTTCAACTTCTTCTTCTTCTTCAATTCCTCCTAATAACTATGTAATAAATGGAAACGATAATGCTAATTATAATAATAATGCTAGTACTAATACCAATAATAATAATAGTAATTTTAAAAACAACAATAGTATCAGTGGCCAACCACAATCATCGGATACCGGTGAGCGTGAAAGGCGAGGAAAGGAAGGGGGAGAAAATCAGCAGGAGGAAAATCAGTTTATGTTTATAGAGGATTTTGATTTCTCTGGATTAAAGGGTATTAGAGTTCCCAAGCGCAATACCCTTTTCGCTTTTGGTTCTGCAGCTGGCATGGATCAACATAAGAAGGTAATTAGCCCACATCTCCAGTTCAAAGAAAAAAAAAATTAAGACTTAGATCATGGGTAATTTGAGTTTTTTTTAATATGTTTATTTGTTTGTTTTTGTTTTGATTTGTAGTATTCGTCTTGTTTATAATTCAACATTGGATATAATGAGACCCATTCATATTTTCAATGGTTCTGTTTGGGTGCTTAGCAAATATGTCAAAATAGAATTAAATCTAAAATGATGAATTCTGGCAAATGTAAGGACAGGATGGAACTGATGAATTTATATTTATTCTTTTTGATTAAGTAAATTTTTGTCCAAAGTGCACCTAAATTTTTGAAATTTGAAGGACTGAACCATAATATTGACTTGTGAAGGAAAAAATGTTTGCTAATGTTTTATTTAATTAATCGGTTGAGTTGATGGTAAAAGATGTAACTTCATTATTTATTATTGTGTTTCAAGGAATGACATTTCAAAAAGATTAGGTCTGTAGGCAGTTCATTCCTAAAGCTTAGTAAACGGTGTGATTATGCTCTTCGAGGAAGAATTTTTAATTTTTCAATCATTTGAAGAGATTAATACATTATATTCCACCAAAAATATATAAGATCATGCAATTAACTGTGGGCTGTACTTTTTTGTTAGTGATAATTATCTTGACGTTAGATATTTGATGCATAATATATTTTATTGGTGTGTTCATGTTGTCTAATGTGGATGGCAATTAAAATGGTTTCTTTCCTTTCCCTTTTGATGAATTATAGAAATTTGATTGATACTTGTGATTCTGGACCCATTAATTAGACGATGAATATCTCATTTGTCTGCACATTAATAAGTTTCAATTTTCTCGAGGGCATTTGCTCAGGCTAGTTTTTCTTGGCAATAACAGAGCCTTAAAGAATGGGTTCTATCTTTGCCTTTCATTCAATGATCATTCATGATTGGCTGTTTACTAACCAATGATGTTCTTGGATGATACAATCGATGTCATATTCTTTACAAGTGCTTGACCCCCTTCATTCTGTGTTTCTACTTGTAAAGTATTCAGTTGAAGTTAACAGTACCAGAAATTGCTTTTCTCTGTTTAGGGTTCAGCTGAAGCAGACTTCTTCACTGAATATGGAGAGGCAAATCGGTACCAAGTACAAGAAGTGATTGGGAAAGGAAGCTATGGTGTTGTTGGCTCAGCAATTGATGCTCACACTGGAGAAAGGGTTGCAATCAAGAAGATTAATGATGTTTTTGAGCATGTTTCTGATGCCACTCGTATTTTAAGAGAAATTAAGCTACTTCGGTTGCTTAGGCATCCTGACATTGTTGAAATAAAGCATATCATGCTTCCTCCTTCACGTAGAGAATTCAGAGATATCTATGTTGTTTTTGAGCTGATGGAATCTGACCTTCACCAAGTAATCAAGGCAAATGATGATCTTACTCCTGAGCATTATCAATTTTTCTTGTACCAGCTTCTTCGTGGTCTGAAATATATACATACAGGTTGGTGCTTTTTTGTTGTCCTTTTGCTTTTATTGCTTTACGCATGGTTGATTCAGTGTTCTGGATTGGTTGCAGCTAATGTATTTCATCGAGATTTAAAGCCAAAAAACATTCTTGCTAACGCCGATTGCAAATTGAAGATTTGTGATTTTGGGCTTGCTCGAGTATCTTTTAATGATGCCCCATCAGCTATTTTTTGGACTGTATGTTGTTCTCTCATGAAAATCATTAACTGTTATTTTCATTTCTCTCGTTTTCTTTTGTTTATTTATAATTGTTTCTGTTGGTTGAATCTCACTGCAATTTACGGGAAGTAAACATTTAAAGCACTAGATGCTAACTAAACTTCTTTTGATTTTCAATTTTATGAAGGACTATGTAGCAACTAGGTGGTATCGTGCTCCTGAGCTTTGTGGCTCTTTTTTCTCCAAAGTAAGCTGCCTTTTATGTTTGATATTATAGATTTGCTTTGCTGTTTTCTGTTTTACTTCCTGTATTGAGATGGCTTAAAGATATAAAAGATGCCATGTCGTTTCTTCTGATTATTGGGTTTTCATTTCTCTCGTTTTCTTTTGTTTATTTATAATTGTTTCTGTTGGTTGAATCTCACTGCAATTTACGGGAAGTAAACATTTAAAGCACTAGATGCTAACTAAACTTCTTTTGATTTTCAATTTTATGAAGGACTATGTAGCAACTAGGTGGTATCGTGCTCCTGAGCTTTGTGGCTCTTTTTTCTCCAAAGTAAGCTGCCTTTTATGTTTGATATTATAGATTTGCTTTGCTGTTTTCTGTTTTACTTCCTGTATTGAGATGGCTTAAAGATATAAAAGATGCCATGTCGTTTCTTCTGATTATTGGGTTAAAATGGGATCGCTTTGCATTGATTTTTATCTCCCCTTTCAATCATTTTCCCAATTCATTTTTCCTTGTGGCATTGGCATTGATCAAGGAACCTTATATGCAAAGATGTATGTGAGAGAGACAGAGATAGAGGGAGACACAATAATCACTAGATTTGAACAGTTTAAAATTCTTCCATATTTTCTAAGATTGATATTTTCTTAAACTAGTATCTTTATATCTCCTACATGAACTTTTCCAATAATTAAATATTTGGAGTTGACAAGTTCTATCTTTACTGTATTTTTGTGTCTTTTGTTCAATTAATTGGTACATTTATTGAATCAGGAAGATGATGTCTAGTCTGGATGTTTAGCAAATTGACATGGCATTGCAGCACTATTAGAACCTGGTGTCATCTAGATATGTTACCCAAATATCTTGTTTTTAAGATGCATATTCTTCTTTAGGTGTCACATTACACGTGTCCTTCATTCTTGATCACTTCATGCCCTCACTTTCTGGAATTTGACACATTGATAAATGTTAGGCTGTTAAAAGTAAATTCTTTAATTCTTTTTCTATGAACAGTTTTCTTTGTGGACTTATTTTCTTCGACTTCTAGGAGTTTTATAAATATATGTAATTTGAAATTCATTCATCTCTTGCAGTACACTCCTGCAATCGATATATGGAGCATAGGATGCATATTTGCTGAAATGCTTACAGGAAAACCTTTGTTTCCTGGGAAGAATGTGGTGCATCAATTAGATCTGATGACTGATTTGCTTGGAACTCCTCCACCAGAATCTATTGCAAGAGTCAGTATTCCCATTCCTGCCGTTTGTACTCTATCATCAATCCTAAAGCTTATTGTGTAATTTAAACAAATGCTTTCTGATTGTTTCTGTGGCCCATTTAGTTTCAGAAAACAGTGTTCTGTTTCTCATTTTTAGTTTTGGTTTCCAGTTAGGAAACTGGAACTTTTTAGTACCAATTATAGGTCCTGTTTAGCATGGGATTACCAAAATGGTGGTCAAATGTCACAATGTAACACTTACTGATGTAAGTTTATTGGTTCTAATTGTGTTAATTCACTCCTGCCCAGTAGTGTGGATTTAAATGGGTGGGTGAGGGTTCAGGAAGTTGAAGGCTATCTCTCATTGTATGGCCTAGGCCTGCTGTGAATCGGCATGGACAAAAAAAATTTATGGTGGTAATGAAGGAGCCATGGCAGCAAAGATTGTGGCATGTCTATTTACCTGGTGGTGGTGATGGTGGTGTGGTGGTTTTCTAATGGCAGTAGGGGCATTGCTGGTGGTGATGATGATGCCAATAGTGGTGGTACTAGTACTGTAGTTTGGTGGCATTGTTGTTGTAGTGGTGTTGATGATTGTATCATAAAAAAGAATATGCACTTGTAAATCATAAACATGAAGAATGTAAAGTTTTGAAGGGAAACTACAAGAACACTTGTTTAATTGTCTTTTTTCATCAATATAGATTTGGAAAGTCAGGTAATTTTCAATTTTTTCTATTTGGAAAATGATTGCTTCAGAATAGAAACCTGTCAATTTTATGCTTCTCTGATTTTTTTCTTTTGTCTTTCCAGAACTGAATGTGTCCTCAAGTTTTCTTTTTCCTGTGTGTTTTGAAGTAAATTGTCCTCTATATGATTTTGAATGTGCATTTCACTTTTGTTTTTTTGGCTTTCTTGTTTCCTCCTCATGCCATTGACAGATTCGGAATGAAAAGGCAAGGAGGTATCTTAGTAGCATGAGGAAAAAACCACCAGTTCCATTCACACAGAAGTTCCCTAATGCAGATCCACTGGCTCTGAGCCTACTGGAGCGCCTGCTTGCATTTGATCCCAAAGATCGTCCAACAGCTGAAGAGGTAAGTAAGATTTAATAACATTATGCTTTTAAATGTAAGATTATGATTCATAAACGTCCCTATTGCAAATGATTGCAGGCATTAGCTGATACTTATTTTCAAGGTTTGTCAAATGTCGAACGCGAGCCATCCACTCAACCTATTTCAAAGCTGGAGTTTGAGTTTGAGAGGAGGAAATTGGCAAAAGATGATGTAAGAGAACTGATCTACAGAGAGGTATGCCTGTTGCACTTGATATGTGCTTCTATGCTGTTTTTTGGCTTTGACACGCCTATATGACTAATAACCTTTTGGGTTTTTGTGAGAAGATATTAGAATATCATCCTCAGATGCTACAAGAATACCTTCGAGGTGGAGAGCAGACAAGCTTTATGTACCCAAGGTACGTCGCCAGTCTATAGCCTTACTTCCATTGTGTATGCTAATCTCTAAACACTGTTGTGTTTGCATGAAAAGTTACTATATATTTCAAATTTTACTTGAAGTTGTAACTTGGGTGGGATTATGATATGTTCAGAGCAATCAGTAATTGTATAAGCTCCTTCTAGTTAATTTTTCTGTCACAGTTTTGGGCTTAGAGTTTGCTAATCTGTGTTAAATGGTGCCATTCATTGACATGCACGAAATTGATTAAGTTGATTATGGACTAAGGTTTTTCCTTTTTCCTGAAAAAGTAAGATTGATCGTGTATTGGTAAATAAACATGCAGCAGATAAATAGGGGATATTTGATGAGAATCTACAAAAAGATATTCCTAAGTGAGAAAAACTCTGAAAATGCATCTATAAAAATTCGTTACCAGTTAATCTTAATGTTTTACAGGCAATAATATCTTGTTCCAATACGCATAGGCCTCAGTCCCTACCCCCACCTTGTATCTGAATTCTAAACTTCATGATAGATATGTGGTTACAATTAAGCAATAAATCATGAAACAAGTCATGGTTTTGCAAATTGATGCCACAAATATTGTTTTCATGGTTGAACGCAGAACCTTTCTAATGCTGCTGCTGAAATGCAAGAATTCTTGATGTTGGTATGTGACACTTTTAGTGTCTTTTTCTTCTTGAGAATGGACAAATGAATTATTGTTTTTTGTTATTCAGTTGGAAACAGGAATATTTAAAAATTGTTACACTTTAACCAATGGTCACGCACAGGGGGAGGCTACTGTCTCCCTATGTGAACTATTTTCACCTGTGTATAAACTATTTTCACCTCTCTACAAAATATTGAAAAATAACTGTCCAGTAAATTGAATGTAACTATTTAAAACTTCAATAATTGTAATTCCTGTGATTTCTTTTTGGAAAATTTAAAGGAAAACTTAGTGAAGAATTTCGTTCCAAAAAGGTTAAGTTGTGGAGAACATGAAGTGTATTTTTAGTGTACTAATCCACTGGACATTGGTAACCGATGAACCCATATGAATAATTATAATTCGCTTCAGTTTTGCAAAAAGCATAAAGATATTTGCTTCCCCTAAATCAAAACCCTGCATCTGCCACTGACTCTTGGAACAATATAAGTGGAATAAAACATTTGTGAAAATTGGCAAGTGCGCTCTTAAGTGTATAGGAAACAATTTAAGCTATTTAGCAACAACAACAAAAAAAAGGATATAAGAAATAAATTTAATTTTGGAATCTTAGATGTATTATTGTAATTCCAATGACTTGATATTGTGATACTACTCTTTAATTTAAGTGTATAGGAACAATTTAAAGGCTATTGTCAAGCACAACACGAAAAAGGATATAAGAAATAAATTTAATTTGGAAATCCTTAGAATGTCATTATTGTATATTCGAATGACTTGATAGTTGTGAGAGGTCTAACTCTTTAAATTTCACTAGGAACATTGGTAACCGATGAACCCATATGAATAATTCCACTGGACATTGGTAACCGATGAACCCATATGAATAATTATAATTCGCTTCAGTTTTGCAAAAAGCATAAAGATATTTGCTTCCCCTAAATCAAAACCCTGCATCTGCCACTGACTCTTGGAACAATATAAGTGGAATAAAACGTTTGTGAAAATTGGCAAGTGCGCTCTTAAGTGTATAGGAAACAATTTAAGCTATTTAGCAACAACAACAAAAAAAAGGATATAAGAAATAAATTTAATTTTGGAATCTTAGATGTATTATTGTAATTCCAATGACTTGATATTGTGATACTACTCTTTAATGTCAACTTCAGTGGTGTTGATCGGTTCAAGCGGCAATTTGCACATCTTGAGGAGCATTATGGTAAAGGCGAGAGAAGCACTCCTCTCCTAAGGCAGCATGCTTCTCTACCTAGGTATGCATTGGGCAAAAATCTTGAGTTTTTTCCTTTCCAATAAGATAAGAAGCTGTATCATTAAGCAAGCCGGTTCAGTTAACATTTCCGCTAACAAATCAATGTTTGTGCCAAAATCATCATGGCCTTATGACTGGTTGTCATGATTAACGATACAGCATGTAAAACTAGTCCCATTTAATCTGTTTGTTGGTGTGTTGTATACATGAATGTTCATAACCAAAATTTTTTTTCAGGCAACGTGTTCCTGTTCCCAAGGAGGAGATTGTTGAGCAAAACAATGATTTTGAGAGGCAAACTGGTGCAGTAACTATACAGGCTTCCACAGGGTCAGAGCAAGCTAATGGTTCAGAAAACACAACAGTAACACAGAATAGCCCTTACAAACCGAACCAACGAAGCCTATTAAAGAGTGCTAGCATCAGTGCTTCTAAGTGTATAGGTGTGAAACCAATAACGGAATCGGAGGTAACTGACATCATATTATGTGACATTATCATTTGTTTGTTTGCAATTCTCTCATGTGATAGCTGCTGTTTTCAGGCCAAGTCAAATTTTGTTTTAGTCTACTCAAAAAAAAAAAAAAAAAAAAAAAAAAAAAAAAACTCAAAAAAAAAAAAAAAAAAAAAGAAAAAAAAAGAAAATGAAAAAAAAAAAAAAAAAAAAAAGAAAAAAAAAAGAAAAATGATGATCTTGTAGTTGCTCAGAAAATAGTTTTTTCTGCCAAATCCCATGCAAAATGAGATACTAAATAGATTAGATATGGCATCTCTTTGTTCAGGGATGAAGGTAGGATTTTCAACCAAGAGGAGCAAAAGTTGTTCACATGAACATACACGCACGTGAATTCACACATAATTATAATCTCTATAATTTAAAGCATCATAATTCAATTCATACGGATTTTTCTTTTGAAATTTTTCTTTATTTTTCATATAAAATCCTGTGAATGAATTTTTTATTCAGTGAATTCTAAAACTTATCTTTTCTAAAAATGAAACAGGTTAAAAAAAAATTTAATTGAAAGATTGTGGTGAGGTTCAAATTAAGGTATTTTGATTAATCAGAATTTCGACATTAAAAATATCTAGAAATTCAAATATTTATACATGTCTTCAAATTATGGTGTAATGGCACCATGATAATAATTAATATTTTATTTAAATAACTTTGCCAACAAATCTAATTAAGGCCAGAAATAGTTAATTTACAAAAAAGGAAAATTAAAATAGAAAATAAGATAAATGATTTAATTAATCATATAAGGTTTACTAAAACTGTATTATTTTTATTTATCTTATCTATTTAATATTTCGATTCTCATATACAAAAAAAAAGAGTGTTTCTTTACTTCTCGTTTCTTAATTTTCTCTTTTCATTTTTCATAAAAAGTAAAAAAATGGGGGTCAAATTTTATTTGTTGTTGTGGGAAAATTGAAAATTTTAAAAAATTCAAATGGTTTTATTTTTTATTTTCTATCAAAAGTAAGGGGGCAATATGGCTTCTTCCATTTCTCTAGTGATTAAGTGCACAAAATAATAATAAATAATTATGTAACTGTTTCTAGAAGCGCATATGACTGCTAGTGACTGTTGTTTGGAGCAAAAGTGGTTATGGAAATGAGATGGCATTTCATGGATTTCTATATCCCTCGTTGATTTTGTAGCAGGAAGGATATTGTTTTAGCATGTTACCGTAGAATTTATTATGATACTGAGAGATTATTTTCAGATGTTTGTTTCTTTGTGATTTTAAGATGTATTATGGTATTTTGATCAGTTGACTAAGACAAAAGAAATAGGGCCAGTCACCTAGAATGTCCTGTACTTTTTATGAATTTGAAATTTATAGCTTGAACTGAAGTTAACAAATGAGGCAACCCTCTGCTGCAGTTTTGCTATAATTGCAGCTCAACTAAAGATCATGTTAAAATTGGCTATTTATGTGGTTCGGACCATAATTGCAAATTGACATAGAATTATGTATCTTTTGGCTGAAAATAGTATTTATAATCTGGGTGCCATACAGTGTAATGTTTCTAGATGCATATTGATACTTCGAATGGATAACAAAGAAAAAGAATAATAGTTTGCTAGTGATGTGTTGTGAAACTGGTTTTTTCTGAGAGACAGGTTAGAGAACATGCTTGTAACCACTAAAACCTTCCACAGTTACTGCTATTACTAATAATCTTTTATTTGTTGATAGTAATTCTTTATGTATTTAATTATACTAATTTTAGGCAATGTTTACTCGCAATTTAATAACTCTGTTCTCTTTTCATTTATACAACTGCTGATTTTCACTTCACTTATGTCTAAAACTTTGGACTTTTGATAGTGTCTTTTTAGATATGATGTAATGGAAATAAAAATTCAATTGGTTTATTTGCTTGTGCTTTATT
Organism: Jatropha curcas; assembly: GCF_014843425.1. The sequence goes on along the minus strand of NW_023591165.1, from coordinate 135,283 downwards.
ACGTACCACTAAACATTCGCTAACCCCTGGTGGTTTGTTTGCCTCTTGTATTTACATTCTAATTTTCCTTGCAGGAGACAATTGATGAGGTCAATGACGAGTCTGTCAGTGACTTGTCTCAGAGGATTGCAAACCTCAATCCCTGACTCATGATGTTATTATAATCACTTCTGTTGATTTCGGATGGGTTAACTTTGTAATGTGCCTATTCCCGTCCTTTAATCAGAGACGGGGGTTCCACAATGACCTTTGCAGAAGATCAGGTAGAAGCTAACAGTAGACTTCATTGGCGTGGTTATCCTTGTCGATGTCGCCAAGTCACAGAGAAGAGATGCTCACTTGTTAATATGACTCCATCTATATATATATTTTTATTTATTATTATTATTATTACTACTACTACTATTTGTGTTATGGCAGAAGGTTATCTGCATTTTGGACAAACAGCATACTAGTAGTATTTTGGCCTGTTGTTTAGTATGGTACAATATGAGAAAAGAAGTTTTGGCCTGAAGAGAAATTGGCATTGTACTTCATTGGATTATAGTTATTGTAAATTTTGATTAAAATTACAAATGATGAATTCAATTGGTTGAATGATATTTACAGGAACGAAACAAACTCCATTGATGCATTGTCCTTGACACTGCATTAATGGTGTTGAAGGTGAACAATGGCTCCAATAGAAGTATAAATGAGTCGAGCCAGCTTGTGAGTTGTTTGAGTTCAGCTGGAGAAAAGTTCAGCTAAAATCGAGCTCGAGTCGGCTCGTTAGCATATGAGCTGAACTCAAGCCTAATGATATTCAACTTGAAAGTTAATTCATTGAACTTATCGAATTTTTATATATACTTTATTTTAAATTTATACAAGCTTTTAAGTTAAGTTGGAGTTTAAAATTATTTGAGTTGAATTTGAGCTGAGCACAAGTTTAGAAAAGATTTATTGAGTTTTGAGCTGAGTAAATCTGGTAAATTTAAGTTCGGCGCAGTTTGTTTGCATTTGTAGGCTCAAACGCCTTGTCAAAGATGGTGGGAAAGTTGTTTTTTGGGCTTATTAATATTTAAGTTTACATTCCTAGGCTCTCCTAGGCTCAAACCCCTTGTCAAGGACGGTGGCAAAGTTGTTTTTTGGGCTTTGTTAATATTTATTTGGCCGACGACTGTTCTGACAGTAATCTATCAATAATCAATTTAAATAGAGCTGATTTTTTAAAAACAGTAATCGATTTTAAGAGAGCTGATTTGTTATTTTAGCCTAACTGAACTATATTATCATTATAAACCTATTATTAATAAAATTATTTTTTTTTTCTCAATTTAATTTTTATGCCATTATTTTAATTTAGTTACTTACAAATAATAAGTAATTAAATAAGCATTCTTAATCTACGGTAACACAGGTTAAGCATGTGAGAAGAGTTTTCGAATTTGATCACCACTAAACGTACCTGCAGGGAGGGGCGGAGAACCTTAACGGTGATTAATCTCGTACCAGAATTAAACAGTCTCTGGCGATGTAGTTCAGATACCAGTGGTTTACAAAAAAAAGACAAGCATTCTTTGGCAGTTATTATTATAAGATAAAATTAGCGATTTATATTTTTACTGCATTACAATAATACAATAATATGTGGTCACCTGAGCTTGGTGGTCTCGGTATTAAAACATGTTGGGAAAATGAATTCAGCTTTTTTGGCCAAGTTAGGCTGGCGTACTTGCGAGAGGACAAGGGGTTATGGTACAGGATTCTGCAGGCAAATATACGTCGAACCGTTCTAGGTTACTTGCTTTTTCCTCTGCTAAAGTTGGCCTGTTATTTGGCGAGTTATTTGTCGTAGTGCTCCTCTCCTAGTGCAGGGGGTGTATAGTATTAAGCTAACAGCTAGCAAACAGATTTTATCTCTTATCCTTGTAACTATTTGAAGTTGTAGTTATCTTGCATAGCTGTAGTTGTTATGTTGTTATAGGGAAGCTAGCAAACAGATTTTATCTCTTATCCTGTGTAACTATTTTTGTAACTATTTGAAGTTGTAGTTATCTTGCATAGCTGTAGTTGTTATGTTGTTATAGGGAACTGCTGTATTTATTGGCTTGTGAATTAATAGAAAATCATTCCCACTCATACCGTTTTATGGTATCAGAGCCCAAAAAACCTATTGGTTTTTTTTCGGTCCTTTTCTCAATTTATTCGTTTGCCTAAAATCTATTGTTCTTCCAATGGCTTCTGGCTCAAACATCTCCAACCTTACACATATGTCTGGTAAGGCTTTGATTTCAATTAATGGTTCTCAGTTTCCTTTGAAACTGACTCGACAGAATTTTTCGACTTGGAGATCTCAGATTGTTCCTGTCCTACGTGGACATAATCTCCTAGGGTATGTTGATGGATCATACCCCTGTCCTCCATCAGTTTTGAGGAAGGATGATCAAGAAATTCCAAACCCTGACTATGATCATTGGGTTTGTCAGGATCAGCTAGTGTTGGCAGCATTGATTGCTTCCACGAGTGTGTCCTCTATGCATATTGTTTCCACTGCTCTAACTTCAGCAGATGCGTGAGTGGACGAAGATACAAGATTTCGCAGGTGCAATCGATCTGAGCAACACAAGAATATAACTGTCTCTTTCAAGAAAGCCATTCTTGAAATATAAAACATTATTCTTATATACGAGAGACTTCGTAAACCGATGCCTTCAGCAAATCTAATTAAATTCGAGGCATGTGTACTTACGAGGCATTTCTTTATCTCTTAGAGCAACAACTTGTGTTCGAAAATAGCTAGCCGTGAAATGTGCTCTCCGGACAGACATGCCAGGAGATTCTTTGATCCCTGATTTATTTTTCCAACCTTAGCAATACGTATAAAAATGGACAATTGGCCTGAAATCAATTTGCAAGAATATTTGCTGTCCTAGCGATTCGTTTAAGCAACAGTCTAGAATTAATCATTTGTACTTTTTTAGACCGTAGATTGCACTTCCTCCCAGGATCCCGGGCTTTCTGAATTCGCATACATATGAAAGGATAATAATGTATACGAGAAAATTTGATTTCGGCTTGATAGTCCTTTTTGGAGGCACTTGTTGTAGCCAACATGTTCGAAAGAACTCTTGAGGTTGCTGGCTGGGCCGCTAGATCCATCATGCTGGGCTCGTCGGATAGGGGTTGAAGAGAGAAGGTTACTGGGATAATTCAAGGAAACTTCAAAGCTCTCGAGGTAATACTCAGCCAAATAATGCGCAAGAAATATATAGAATATGGACGTAGGACCTCTAAAGGTTCAATTGTGAATTCTAAATATTTTGTGATACCCAGCCGAGACCATGGTTCAACAAGCTATAGAAACTTTGATTGTTACGGTTCCTTATATGCGAGCTTCTTCAAGAATAAGTGTTTCCTAGACCACCACCGCGGAAGCAGCTAAATCAATGTAGCAGCATATCTTAGATGTTCAAACCTGTGTGGATCTTTAGTTGGCTTTTTTTTTCTTGTTGTAATTTTAAAAATGATAACGAGAGTCTGTCGAATTTATTAGATTTGGGGTTGGAAACCACTGGAGCTACGAATCATGTTACTAATGATTTACAGAATTTATCTGTGAATGCTATGAACTCCAGTTTTTATTGATTCTGTTATATCTAGCTTTCACTCTGCTACACAGATGGATGGTTCAGTATGCAAGAGCCAATAATCTCATTGGTGTTGTCTCTCGGGTGCTTTCCTCTTCCCTCAAAAAGTCTTGCTTCTTAACTAAAATTGTATAAGTATAATGACTCATTACACTAAGCAGAAATCTAAAGTGAAGAATAAATACTCTTTGAGTCAATGAGATTTAACTGAATTCTGTTTATGCTAATCAAGTTGTCTCTATATGGTATTGTTTTATCTTCTCGATTGTTATTAATAGTAATCCTCAGGATCTACAACAAACATGAGACGTTACGACCAACGCGCAATGGGATTCATCACAAGGCGGGCAAATTTAAGAATTTCTAATGAATATCGTTTGCTTCGTTATCAAGTGATCGTTCGTTCTTCAATTCCTGACCATATATGGTTTTTGTTTGTTCTGTGTATTTCTCTCTTGCTCTGCATCAGCGATTAGGCCACCTCTCCCTAACAGTCGTGGTACGCTCCAACATTTTGTCTTCGATTTCATTGTCTAAATTTTCTAACTCCTCTTCCTACCTTCTCGATCTTCAGCAATCTCCATCTGCCCTCGCTCGTAACTAAGCGAGTCATACGACTCGCATTCCTCGGAACTTCCTACCTCTCTCTTTCATTTGTCTAAATTTTCTAATGTTTCTATTGATTGCAATTCATGTCGGTGTAATAAGAGTCATAGACTCGCATTTGGAACTTCTACTCTTTCTAGTTCTCGTCCTTTGGAACTATTATATTCGGATTTGTGGGGGCCCGCCCCAGTTGAATCTATTGATGGTTTCAAGTACTATTTGATAATTATTGATCATTATACTAAGTATGTTTGGTTCTATCCTACTCGTGCTAAATCTGATGTTGCTCTAATTTTTCCAGCGTTTCAAAAATTAGTTGAAAATATGTTTCCAACCAAAATAGGTTCTGTGTATACTGATGGTGGTGGTGAGTTCCTTGCTCTCAAAACAATTTTCCGAGACAATGGAATTCAACACTTACAAACACCTCCTCATACGCCACAGCACAATGGTACCGCAGAGCGTCGTCATCGTCATTTGGTAGAAACAGGTCTAACTCTTCTTCAATCTGCTTCTGTACCCTACAAATTTTGGTCGTATGCGTTTTTAGCAGCAACGTATTTGATTAATCAGTTGCCTACACTTATTTTACAAATGACCTCTCCTTTTTCTAAACTTTTTAATAAAGATCCAAATTATACTAAGTTAAAAGTATTTGGATGCCTCTGCTATCCCTTTCTTAAGCCTTATAATAAAAATAAATTCGAACAAAAGTCAAAACCTTGTATTTTTATAGGATTAAAGATCCAAATTATACTAAGTTAAAAGTATTTGGATGCCTCTGCTATCCCTTTCTTAAGCCTTATAATAAAAATAAATTCGAACAAAAGTCAAAACCTTGTATTTTTATAGGATACTCATTAAACCAGAGTGCTTATTTATGTATGGAACCCACCACAAGTCGAGTTTATGTATCTCGGCATGTTTATTTTGTTGAGAATAAGTTTCCTGGGCAACATTGTTTTCGTGATCTTTGTGAAGTTACTGGTGCTTGGTACAATATTCATTATGGGCCTTTATCTGAAACGGTACCGTTTTTGTCAAATAATAAACATCATTCTCAATCTGATATTGGGTCATTGTCGGGTATGGGTATTCAAGATTCTAGGGCTCCTAGTTCTACTCTACCGATTGCAGCATCTGTTCCTCTAACTGGTTCCATGTCTACTTCATCATTAAATTCCGATTCGTCTGTTCCTAGTTCCGCTTCTTCTCCAACAGTTTCTGCAGGTACCAATTCCAGTTCTGCGTCGTCCATGGAAGGGTCTTCTGTTCCGTCTTCTGTGTCGTCTTCTGTGTCTGGTGAGTCTCTAAATTCTTCTCTTGCGTCTTCGGTTGAGTCTGAGTCTTCTGATTCGTCTTCTGTAGTTCCTGTTCGCACTCACCCTATGGTTACACGATCTCAAAATAATATCTTTAAGCCAAAAATTGTTCATACAGTTAGTAAGCATCCTTTACCCGATTCTGTAGAGCCAACTCGAGTTTCACAAGCGCTACAAAAACCAGAGTGGCGTGAAGCTATGTCTATTGAGTTCAATGCTTTAATGGCTAATGGCACTTGGGTTCTTGTTGTCTCAAATGCTTTAATGGCTTAATGGCACATTGGGGGTTCTTGTTCCAACCAAATTCTAATTATAATCTGGTTGGTTGTTAAGTGGATTTTCAGGGTCAGGCGAAAATTGTGGATGAGCCTCGGTGGCTAAGTATAAAGCGCGCTTAGTCGCTAAGGGGTAACAATCAACCGTCCTAATCTGAGGTAGGCATTGCGACCTTCTGCAAGAAACTTTAGCCCGGGTTCTGGAAAACCAGCAAACCATTCGGTATTATACTCAACCTTTGCAGGACTAATAAATGGGAATTTGTCAATTGATGGAAAATAATGACAGTTTTTTACATGTCCTTTGCCAGCAGAAGTTAATATTGCCAGCAACCTCCTCGGTTTGTAAGTCCCAGACAAGCAAGCTACCGAATCGCATGTTTGAGCTCAATTCGGTTAAGGCCCCTGTATGGTCTTCGTCAACGCCGATGAGAGTCGGCTATCAAGCACTTCGTGCCTGTGCGGCTTGCAGTCGTTGGTTTTCGAGCTGACTCCAAAAAAAGTTGATCATTCTTTGTTTATTCTACAAGGATCAGTTCAACCCGGTGTAGTGATTAATTATCCTTGTTTACGGTTATGCATGATCTGGTACTTGACAGGGGAGACTGACAGGGAATTCTACCTCTATTATTCGGCAATTTATTGGTGTCCTCAGAAATAAATTTTCTCTTAAGGATCCACAAGAGTTAAACTTATTTCTTGGGATTGATATCTAGAAAACAGCTGTTGGTTTGTTTTTAACGCAACATCACTATATCCGAAAGTTGCTACTTGCTGCGAATATGGAAGGCGCCAAGCCTGTGTCCACACCATCTGCTACAAGTACTTCTCTTGTAAAAAATACAAAACTAGAGTTGGAAGTTGATGTCAAGAGTTATCACAAGCTTGTTGGTGGATTACAATATCTCACTTGGATGCGACCGGATATTTGTTTTACAGTAAATAAACTATCTCAGTTTATGCAAAGTCCAACAACTACTCATTGGGATGCTTTAAAACGGTTAATTCGGTATCTCAAATTAACAGTTGATTATGGGATACTCATACAGTACTCATACAGCCGCAGACTTCCTTGGTTCTTCATGCCTTTTCAGACGCAGATTGGGCGGGTGACCCAACTGACAGGACTTCAACAACGGGTTTCGTTTTCTTTATCTAGGCAACACTCCAGTCTCTTGGACATCTCGCAAGCAGAAATCAGTTGCGCGAAGCTCCACAGAGGCTGAATACAGGGCTGTCGCCACCACAGCTTCTGAGGTTCTGTGGGTATATTCTTTGCTTGCTGAACTTGATATCACACAAAACCTGTCTATGCCTGTCATTTATTGTGATAATGTGTCTACCACTTATGCGTGCCAGAATCCTGTGTATCATTCACGTATGAAACACATTGAAATTGATTTATACTTTGTGCGTGATTTGATTCAAAAAGGCAAGCTTCGAATAAGTCATGTGTCAACCAAAGATCAACATGCAGACTTGTTAACAAAACCTTTGTCCAAGAACATCTTTGCAGCTAATCGATTCAAGATTGGTGTACGCAAGGTACCACATGTACGGCAGGTACCACAATCTTGCGGGGGAGTATTAAGCCTAACAGCTAGCAAACAGGGATTTTTATCTCCTTATTTCTTATCCTTGTAACTATTTGAAGTTGTAGTTATCTTGCATAGCTGTTTGTAACTATTTGAAGTTGTAGTTATCTTGCATAGCTGTAGTTGTTATGTTGTTATAGGGAACTGCTGTATTTATTGGCTTGTGAATTAATAGAAAATCATTCCCACTCATACCGTTTTATATAGAACGGTGCATAATGGGCTTTTGACGTCATTCTGGACTGAAGCTTGGATAATGCCACTGCCGTTAATTAATTATTGTTTAGTGTAGCCTCCGATGCTTCTGAGGGACCTACCAGTTGCGTCTTTTTGGAATGGTAGGATGGATCTGGGATATGTTTAATCCTTATCTTCCTAATTATATTTGCAGCATGTTTGAATTGGTATTCTTGATTGCTAATGTTCAGGTGAGTGATGGGATTGCCTGGCGAGCTACGGCGTCCAGTAATTTTTCTATCCAGTCAGCTTGTTCTAGCGAGGGGGGGTGGAGAATGGGGTTGTGGACCGTGTGTGGCCAACGATTATGAAGCTTAAGGTAGCAGAACAGGTTCGTATTTTTCTTTGGCTTTTCCAGCATGGTCGGTTGATGACAAATGTAAAACAATGTCACCGTGGGTTTACTGTGGATAATACTTGTCCAGTTTGTGGGGTAGGGCCCGAGTCTTTAGAGCATTTATTTCGGGATTATTATTATTCTCGGCATGTCTGGGTTTAGGTTTGGTCTCTTGACTCTCTTGCTATACTTTACAATGGTCGGCGAAGGACTGGCTCCTTAATTGTGCCCAGTTGCAAGCAGGAGCCTTTGATATGACTTCTCTCTTAATTAGTGATTCTCAGTTTGTGTTTATGGAATATTTGGTGCCGGCGGAAGATTTGGTCGCTTCTGTGTCGAAAGTTATTCAGGTTGGGTGGACCCTTACACTCATGGGGTGGCTGAAGCTTAACTCTGATGGCGTTTCGCGTGGTAATCCCTGCCCGACTGGTAGCGGAGGGGTCTTAAGAAATTCTGCAGGAGGTTGGATTGCAGGGTTTTCGGTGAGGTTGGGCCATTGTTCTTCTATTGTTGAGAGTTAAACGAGTTAGCTTTTGGTTTGTCTATGGCTTGGCAGTCTGGTTGTCAAACTCTAGAAGTGGAAATGGACTCCAAGGTGATGCTTCAGCTGGTGCAATACTCTGGTGGTTCCCATTTACGCCATTGTAATCTGATCTCAGTCATTCGTGGTTGATTGGGTGAGGAATGGCAGGTCCAGTTACATCATTGTTTTAGGAAGGCTAATAAGGTGGTGGATGCGTTAGCTAATGTTGCTGTTGAGTCTTATGACCATGTGAGAATGTTTAGTACTCCTCCTCATCATGTCGTGTCTTGTATGTTTTGGGACCAGTGCGGCACTAGCTGCCCAGGCTCGTATTTGCTTAGTTCTTGCGTTCTTTGGGGGTTTCGTCCCTTCTTTTATATTCAAAAAAAAAAAAAAAAGGAAATATTATGTGTCATTATTTGAATCTAAAGGTATACAACGAGCACTAAATTTTTTTAAAACCCGGTGGTAGGATTAACCATATAATATAAATAACATAGCATGAATTATATATACATCAAAATTTTAAAAAATAATTACATAAATTATCTAATTAATGTGAAATTATGGTTTAATATCCCATATTTTAATATAAAATAATATCATAATTTGCTATCTAATATAAATTAATGAAATATATATATATATATAATTTGATTCGTTTTGAGCAGCTTCGATTAAGGACATTACTAAATAGCACAAGTTGTATGTAGCACAACCTGTGTACAGTAAAATTATCCATAATGCCCTTAATATATTTAAGGGCAATGCTAAATGGCACAAGTTGTGCCTAGGGCAACCTGTGTACAGTAAACGTAAATTATCCATAATGCCCTTAATATATCTAATTGTTTCTTGAATAGAGAGAAGTGAGAAAGACCCTTTGATCAAATTAAACTACCAAATGAAGGTGCATTGTTCTAGTTGTCGTTGTCGTTGCCGCTGCACTACTTGTCAGACTGACGCTGGCCACCGTGCATGATAATTGGAAAATCGAATTGACCCAAAACCTTGCCTATTATATATCAAAATCATGAAAATTTCATGAGGGACTTAATTTTATTATCAATTTACTGTTGCGTGAACTGCTTGAGCTTTTATTCTATTCTAACTGCATAATCAACAAGAGGAGCATGTCTCCTAAGCTGCTTGAGCTTTTATTCTATTCTAACTGCATAATCAACAAGAGGAGCATGTCTCCTAAGAGCGTACTATACTATATGAAAAAGAAGGAAAGGAAGCTTAAGTGTTTATTAGAATTTCCAAGAGTAAAACTCTTTTCCTTTAAAGTGAGAAGTCTTAAAAGAGCCTTAAACTAGAGCCAAGAGACAGATTCGAATACTGCCACACTTGAGGAACAGGCGAACGAAGCTTACTGGTAAGGAGATCAAAAGCAAGGACTAGAGAAAAGCGTATTTTATTAATTTTATCGATTTCATCAAAAGCCCCAAACTCAAACTCAAATTTCAATTCACATAATTTTCCACCAAATCTTTAAGTGAACACAAAATCAAGTTTACTTTTATAAAAAACTATGAATTCAAGGTTACCTTAATAAGAAATGCAACCAGAATTACAAAACCGAATTGGAAAACTCAAAAATAATAAAAATTGAATTTCTTAGTCCGCAAAAATATGAACTTGATAAACCAAATGATGACCATAAATAGACTTACTATAACTAGAGGTGTATTACTTACTATAACTAGAGGTGTATTTTGCAACCTTGTTCACATTATACAGTGGCCGGAGTTCGACTGGGGAAGGAGAGACATTAAGTTATTTTGCTTGACGTAACAAAGGAGGAGAGGAAGAAGAAAATGACATTTACTCTCACCTTAAACTATTATAGTCCAATTTAATCCGATCAGAGTTCGATTCGATCTAAATCACAAAATCTTGATATCTTTGGTTTTCTAATGGTTTAACTTAATTGATTAGATTATTATGATTATTATGCATTAATTGATTAGACTAAGAAATAAATGTATTAATTGATTTTACATATTTCCCTTAATCATTAAAAGACTTTCCATATTCATTAGAATGATGATCTTAAAATCAGGTATAATTATAAGAATTGTGATTCAATACCTTAATTAGCATATATAATTAATCAATGTCAAGATATTTCAAATCATTGAAATATAATTATAACCTTTTTAATTACTAGCTAGTATTATTTTATAATAATAATAATAATAATAATAATAATAACCATTTTACCATCAAACCGACATAGTTTTGATGCAGTAAGTTTAAATCAATCCTCAACCAAAATTATGTCATGTTAACTATGCTAATTATCATTCTCATTCTAATTGCATCACAATTATAGACATTCTAATTATAATTAGCATTATAATCAAATTTAGTATTAACTTATATTATATGATTATAACTATTATAATAATTTATCATTTATTATTATTATAGTACTATATATAAGAATTTCGTCAATTATAGAATTTCTAATTATTACTAATTTATAATCAAACCTATTCATATTCTAACAATATTTATATTAGCATAATTATAATAATTATTATAATACTAACTTCTATTATATGATTATAATTATTATAATTACCATTATCATTCTAATAGTACTATAATTATAAATTTCTAATTATTATTAACTTATAATCAAACTTATTCATACTCTAAAAACATTGTATATTAGTATAATTATAATTATCACTATAATCAAACTTAATACTAACTTCTATTATATGACTATACCTATTATAATTACTATTATAATTCTAACACTACTACAATCATAGAATTTCCAATTATTACTAATTTATAATCAAATATATTCATATTCTGTGCTATTGCGTACTTGGATAATTATTAATTATGATTATAATTATAATTATAGCCAAATAAACTAAGTTAAAATGGTTCTCTTTGATAATACTAGGCATTATATCTACTAAGTATTATATCTACTAAGTATTGTAATGCTAAGTATAATTACAATACTAAAAGGGCTAATAACCTTATAGACAAATGAATAATCTAATTATACTAATATGTAATATTGTCAGATTATGAATAGATTTGAATATAAACTAGTGATAATTAGAAATTTTATAATTATAGCACTATTAGAATGATAGTGACAATCATAATAGTTATAATCGTATAATAGAAGTTATTATAATATTAAGTTTGATTATAACACTAATTATAATTAGAATGTCTATAATTATGATATAATTAGAATTTAAATGATAATTAGCATAAGTGATAGTTTTACTTGTAGGTTGATTTAAATTGTATTGATTTAAACTCCCTATATCAAAACTACGTCGTTTTGATGGTAAAATTAGCGATGTTGTTATTATTATTATTATTATTATTATTCAAAACATACGTCGTTTTTGATGTAAGAATTAGCGATGTTGTTATTTTATTATTATTTATTATTTATTATATTATTATTATTTATTATTATTATTATTATTAGTGGTTTGAAATATCTTGATATTGATTAATTACATATGCTAATTATTAATTAAGGCATTGAATCACAATTCATATAATTATTCCTTATGTTAAGATCATCATCATTTCAGTGGATATAGAAAGTCTTCTAACAATCAAGGAAAAGTATGTAAAAATCAATTAATGCATTTATTTCTCAATTTAATTTAATTAATACTACAAGTTAAACCGCTAGAAAATAAAAGAAACGAAGGCTTTTATAATTCAATCTGAATTGAATTTAAATCAGACCAAATCGGATTATAAATAGTTTGAGAGGAGAGAGAAAATTCTACTTTCTTCTTCCTCTTCTCCTTTGTTGCCACTTACGATAGAGGTCGACTTACTGCCTCTCCTTCTCCAATCAAACCCCGATCGTTGATCGTTTAACAAGAATAAATGCCGAAATACTCCTCCGGTTACGGGAAGCCTATATCTGGTCACCGATTGGTCGATCTAGTTTCTATTTTTGGGACTAAAAAAATTCAAGTTATGTTGTTTTTGAGTTTTTCAGTTGGATTTTACAATTCTAGCCATATAATTGATAGTGATTTTCGCAAGTGTACGAAATCGCAATAAGTAATATAGCATGAGTAGAGTATCGTGCCCACAGGTATTGTATACCAAGTACCAAAATTATGTGAACCTACTATTATTTAAATGGCAATAAGGGGAGTTATTTTAAGAAATTAAATTTTACAAGTAAGAGAGAACAAACAGAAATCAAGCAAAGCAATTTTGATTAAAAGAAATCAAGGTTTAAAGGTTACTAGGAATTTTGATGTTACTTAATTCCATCCAATTTATTTTATTAGTTCATTAATCAATTTTAATTGTTCAAGTAAGGGAAAAAATCCTAAAATCACTAACAAGCTCTCCCGATATATTGTTAGCTATTTTAAAGTTTAACCTAATCTAATTACCTATCTTCCAATAGTCGCAATCAAACATGAATTAGAATCATTAGTTTTATGGGTTGTTTGTGAATTCGATAATCTAAGGTCATAACTTTATGGAAAAACCCCCAGGAGGTCAAAACCATATAGCTTCGCACATTAAGTTATTATTCTCAATGTAATTTATTACCTTTTTTCATATCAAGAACCTATATGGTTGTAATTTAATGAAATAAATCAATCCAAAGGAGAAAACTCTACCTGGAAAGTGTTTAAATTTAATTAATAATTATACTTTGAGATAAAGAAAAACAATGTAATATTATAAAATTGGAAAAGAAATTAAAGCTAAACATCAAATCCCTAGTATGAGAGTTTAGTTCAACATAGTAATTAAATAAAACTCAATAATACTTGATAAAAAGTTCCATAATCATCAGAATAATGAAAGAATAAAACAAGAGAATAATGAAAGAATAAAACAAGATTAAGAATTTAGAGATAAAAACTAGTCAACAATTAATTCTGGACGGCTTCCTTGAATCTTGGCACAAATCTTAAATAATTGAAGTCTTGGAGAGAGAGAAGAAGAATAGAACAAAAATTATCAAAACTAGAGATTTAGTAAGGGCAGCAATCAAATCCTCTAAATTCTTCCGCTTCTCTTCTTCATACTCAAAATTTGGAGGATATTGGTGATTTCAACCCTGCAATGAAGCATCAAAATGCCAATGGTAGTCAAAATCTGCCATATCATTTAACATGTAAAGAACATCTTCATAGCTACTTTCCAAAAGGTGAATACTGGTTGCTGAAAATCCATTATTTACCCAACTTCTTGTTTATTCATCTAATCCACAGTAGAATATGTAAGTGAGATATTTATTTGTAAAATTATGATAAGGAAATATCTCCAATAATTCATTAAATCTTGCCCAAGCGGCAAAAAATGGCTCTGAATGTCGTTGAATAAAACTTGCGACTATTTGCTGATGAAACATCTCAAAATACTTCACAAGAAAATACAAAATACTTCACAAGAAAATAATGAAAGTAAAAAATCAATTCATAATAAAAAAAACTACAAATAATATAAACAAATATTTCAATTAAGAACAAAAAATAAAAAAATTAAAAAAATGTCTAAATTAATAATACATTAATTAGTATTGATACTGGTATGCCAATCCCTGGCAACGGCGCCAAAAACTTGACAATAATTTTCGCAAGTGTACGAAATCGCAAACAAGGAATAAAGAATAAGTAGAGTATCGTTCCTACGAAGATTGTATACCAAGTACCAAAATTGTGTTAACTTACTATTATTTAAACGATAATAAGGAGAATTATTTTAAAAAATTAAATTAAACAAATAAAAGAGAACAAAAAGAAATCAAACAACAATATTTGATGAAAAGAAATCAAGGATTTAAAGTTACTAGGGATTTTGACTTCACTTAATTCTATCCAATTTATTTTATTAGTTTGATAATTTTAAGTGGCGGGAAACAACCCTAAAAATCACAAACATAGCTCTCCCCAAGTAATTGTTGAGCTATTTTAAGACCCGATATACATTACCTATCTTCAATAGCGGCAATCAAACAGAATTAAATCATTAAGTTTTATGGTTTGTTTATGGAATTATAACCTTAAGTCATTAACTATGAAAAACCCCCCATAAGTTAAACATATTATAGCTTTTCTGTTATCAAATATTATTTCTTCATGTAATTTATTATCCTATTCATATCAATATTCATATCAAAAACCCTTCTCCCGATAGTGATTAATGAAATAAATAAATCAATCTAGGGGAGAAACTCTGCTTGGAAGCATTAAGTTCAATAATGAATTATAACATGAACAAGGAAAAACAAATCTAATATTATAAATTGGAATCAAAATTAAGCTACATTAAATACTTAGTATGAGAGTTTTAGTTCAACATACTAATTAAATAGAACTCAATTAAACTTGTAAATATTCTCATAATCAACATGAATATTGAAAATAAAATAAGAAAAGAATTTAGAAATAAAAACTAGTTAATGATTGGCTTGGGCGGCTTCCTTGAATCTTGACACAATCTTGAATATTTGAAGTCTTGGAGAGAGAGAAAAAACAATAGAACAAAAGATGAAATATACAATGAATCGATTCGACCCCCTAGAATATCTTCGTGTTTGTTTAGGAAAGTGAATCTTTATCGATTAAGAAATCTTTTAGAGATAGGAAACTGTTTAGGTTAGAGATAGGAAACTGTTTAGGCTTTGTATTTCTTCCCAATTAGGACTCTCCCAGCGTCTAAATAAAATTTAAACTTGATTGGCACGTCAAAAAAGTATCTCATGCGGGCCCGTGCAGCTAAGTTGTTGTTTTCGGCCCAATATGAAGTTAGGCATTCCGCATGGGCGTGCTATATGGCACGCCTCTGCTTAGGAACACTCTTTTCTGTATTTTGGCTGGTTTTCTATAAAAATTCAACAAAATAACCCAAGATCAAGTGAAATGTGATTCAAGGAAATTTTAAATAAAAACATAAATAAAACTAAATAAAAACTAATTAAATTAAATAAAAACATAAATAAAACTAAATAAAAACTAATTAAAGTAATTAAAAATACTAAAAATCCTAATAAAAATTATATTAAAAATACTATAAAACACCTATCAATAATCCTTGTTGAGATAAACTTGAAGTCATAGTTTTCTATGAACTAAACTTGATTTTGTGTTGACTTGATTTGGTGGAAGGATTTTATGGATTGAAATTTGGGTTTGAGTTTGGGAAATTTGGGGCTTTATTGAAATTGATAAAATTTAAAGAAACTGACGGTAGAACTAAGATCCTCACAAAATTCTGATAATTTTAATATATAAAGAGCAACTTTCTTAATTGGTTCTATTTACGACCTTGCCGGCAGCAATGGTCCTCACAAAATCCGGTCGGTTGAAACTCATAATATCCGTCATATCACAAAACAAACTGTTTAAATTCTCTAAGGACATTACTATCCTTTTACGTGATATCACAAAACAAACTGCTAAGAGCATTATTGACTTTTTACCACAATGCAATTGGGTTTTGCCAGATACAACTTGTGCAAAAACTATTTTTCGTTGGATTAAAAAACTGTAAACTTAATGAAAAAACTCAGATTTTCAAATTTTATACACTAAACCTTCAATTTTTTAAAATCACGGTTTTATATGGGCTTGGGTTGGATAAACACCCTAATTAGCCCCCTTACGAAATTGAAAGCAACCCCGAGAAAAAGAGTATAGTTGAGACGCATTGAGGGAGGCTGTGAGAGGAACTAAAACGTTGAACTTTCACCGGCAGCCGCAATTACTGGTACAATTCTCTTCCGCCGATCGAAAGCTTTCTTTCCGTATCAGGGATGGAGAAAGACACTTCCTTTTTGTTTTCTGGCATCCGTTTCGATAAAAAGAAGTTTGCAAACGATTTTTCCCGCTTCAAGGTAACATTTGTTCTTTCTTACTCTATTGCTATCCGCTTGAGGTTTTGAGGGTTTCTGAAAGCGTTTGTTTTTGCTTTCCAGTTTCATGCTTTATGCTTCCATCTGTCTCTCTTTTGTTCACTTTCTTTTGCTTTAAAATTTGATTAGGAGAAAAAGCAAAGCAATGATGGTGGTCCAACGGATGAATTCGATAGTGGAGATTTCGAACCAGTAGATGTTGCTGTCTCTGCTAGGAAGAGAAAGCGAAAAGATGTGACCTCTTCAGGTAATTAATTGAATTTTGGATTCTTCATGTCATTAGCTATGGGAATTCAGATAGGTGTTCAATCTTCTGCATTGAGCTTACTTTTTAGTTTTTTATTGCATAACATTTTAATTTACTTGCACTGGAAACAGAAATTGTGGAGGGATTTAGTGTCTTTAAGAGTTCAAAGTCGGTATCTTTATCAATCGATGAACAGAACAATCAAGAGGAAAAAAATGAAAAATCCAGAATGAAGAAGAAGGAATTAAATAAGCAAATTGAGGTTTTTCTCAATTTTTCTTTGTAAAAAATTCTGCTTCTTATCTTTATTCATGATAATGATTATATTTATGTTATGATTTCCTTCTTGATGTGTTCAGCAAGATGCAATTTTAAGGAAAAAATACCGCATTCATGTCTCTGGGAGTAATGTTCCATCGCCACTCCAAAATTTTGCCGAGTTAGGCTTGAGGTAGGTGGCATTTCCATCTTTCTTGTCATGGCTGGTAGTGTTGGTGCATTATGATGTTGATTTGGATCAAGTTGTCATTGATAGATATTTTTGAAAATTATACCTTTTGTAATTTAGTATAGATTTCATGAGCTGGAGTTTGAAATGCTTTCCTTCTTTAGTTTGTGATCATCGTGGTGGTTTTCTGATACGGCATGAATTATTTCGTTAGTAAAATGAAAATATTACCAGTAGTTTACCCATTATGGACACATTTATTCTGATTGGCATATGTAATGCTGTGAGAGTACTTAATTCATAATAAAACTTAAAATTTATTCAGGTAACCAATGCTTATTATATTGTATGCGTTGAAGTGGATAAGATTTTTCACCTTTTCCTTTCTGTTTGGTCCTCCTCCCTCTTTTTATTAATTGTTACATTTTTTTTGAAATTTTGGTTTGATGTCCAATTTTCATTATGGAGGGCAGTTTACTTCAGCTCATCAGTTCTTAAATGTACAGTAATAATCGCATCTAGCTCTTCATCTCCTCCCCGCCCCGACAAGATGCACCTATCTTTGTGTCAGTTTCCATATATCTGCGGATGTATTGGTGTGCTTTTTTTCTGACTGGCAATTAAATGGTTCATTTTTGCAGATATGGGTGCGAGTCATATTTATTAAACAATTTGGCTGAACTTGGATTTAAGGAGCCAACACCCATCCAAAGGCAGGCTATTCCAGCCCTCCTATCTGTATGATCTTTCTTTTTAAGCTACTTTCTGCCATGGATGATTTTGCTCTCTCTTTCTCTCTCTCCCTCCCAACTCCGCCTCTTTACTTTTTCCTTTTTTGAAATTTCTATATATATAAGAAAATGACAAAGGAGTGGTTAGACATTGCTTTTACATCCTTTGAACTTTAAATTTGTTGGTCGTTTTCTGGTAACCATAAATGTTCTCCATGTTATCATTGTCTTTTGCTATTTTGTGATTTGTGTTTCAGGGCCGAGAATGCTTCGCTTGTGCTCCAACTGGATCTGGAAAAACCTTGGCTTTTGTGTGTCCCATGCTCATGAAACTTAAGGTACTGTTTAGGCCTTTCAACTGCTGGAAATGCTAATTCTCAAATTTCTGATATGAATTTCTCATACACAGCTTGCGTCAAAAGATGGGATTAGAGCTCTTATATTGTGTCCTACAAGAGAATTAGTTGCTCAAACAACGAGGGAGTGTAAAAGAATGGCTAAAGGGAATAAATTTCGTATTAAGCCATTGACCAAAGAACTAGTAAGAAGTGCCAATTCTTCAAAGTTGCTTTG
The DNA here is from genome assembly GCF_014843425.1 of Jatropha curcas. The sequence goes on along the minus strand of NW_023591165.1, from coordinate 116,866 downwards.
TGATATTCTTATATCAACGCCACTTCGGCTGCAGTTAGCTATCCGCAAGAAAAAGGTTGACTTAAGCAGGTAAGTATTCTTGTTTGTGTACCCTCAGTGAATATCTTGATACATAACTATTACTCACATAAGCCAGTAATCTAGTATTTGTGATGAATTGGCAAATTTGTGATCACATCTGTCATTTTGCTTTTTGTTTTATCTCTTAGTTTTTTGGTTTGATGAGGACCAGGAGATGGGGCAGGGAAAGAATAAAGGTTGGGGGAAATTACTCGGCATGATCAATTTATCATGTAATTTATGTTTTTGCACAAATATACTCTGCTATAAATACACCAAAATGAGAGAATGTGCTGATGGTCTTGGTTCTGAGGATCTTTCAATTCATTGTATGAGTGCCTCCTTACTACTTCATATTTTCATTACCCTACAAGAAAATATACACCTGTGTGTAAAACTTGATTATTTTAACATAATATTTTAGTATATTCTTTGGAGAATATCTTCATACATGACTACATCTCATATAATCCAATAATCTATTTTTTTTTTTCCCGTACATATTTGTTACATGATCTTTCCTGCTTTTCTTTTTATTTATTTTTTATTTTTTGAATTAGTGACCCCAATAGTTGGGTGCAGGGAAAGAAATAGACTGTGGATGAATTATTGAGGACATGCTCATTGTTTTAGACTTGAGAAAAAGTTTTGTTTTAAAAAAAAGATGAGTTTTATTACTTGCTTTATGTAACTTGTGTCTCACTGGAAATTAACTTTTAGTTTTGTTGTATTTCTTGTGCATTCATGGTGACACTGACAGGACATGAATGTACTATAGGCATTTTTAAAGAAAAGAAAAGTAGCTTTGCTATAAAATCTCTGGAGAAACTCTGTTAGCCTAAAGAAAACGAATGATGGCATGTTTACATCACCCTATGTTATAGATAGGGGAAGAAAATGAATTGCCATTAGATAATGTCACTCAAAAACCTGGGTTGTGTGCAGGGTTGAGTATCTCGTTCTTGATGAATCAGATAAGCTATTTGAACTTGGCTTGTTAAAGCAGATTGATACCGTGGTCAAAGCATGCTCGAATCCTTCAGTAATACGTTCACTGTTCAGTGCCACTTTACCTGATTTTGTTGAGGAGCTTGCACGGACAATAATGCATGATGCTGTTCGAATAATTGTTGGCAGGAAGTGAGTAATTGCATTTCCTCTTCATTATGAATAAGCCAAGAATTCCCTTGACATATATCATTGATATGAAATTTTGAACAGGAATACTGCTTCTGAAACAATCAACCAAAAGTTGGTTTATGCTGGAAGTGAAGAAGGGAAACTCATTGCTCTTCGTCAAAGCTTTGCCGAGGTATGCTGCTAATGTACATGTGACTAAAATCTTTTTCATCATCTTTTTTTCTTCTTCAAAAGGCTGGAGCTATGGTGAGACAGTCTCTATGTGTGCTCTAAAGCATCCAGCGGGGACTATATTTGTTTTGTGTTGGGGTTTAGTCATCAGAGGATGCATTTCATTGTTAACTAGAAAATGAAACTCCCTTGGTGTTTCAGGTAGTGCCCAATGGAGTTATTATATTTGAATCACACATCATAGCCATTAAATTTGTTTGTTATATAGTTTTGGTTCAAGTGGCTTAATATATTTGTCTAGTTCATAAGTTCTTCCGAAGCTGTGGGCAATCTGTTTGCTTGATGTAGTTCATGCAGATAAAAATGATATAAAGGTGTTACTTAGGAACTTTGTGCAAAAAAATAGAATAAAGCTTCTTGTATTCTTACTGTGCCATGAAGCAGGAATTATTTATTGACCCTTTTGTGTTATTCTTTTCTTGCTGTATGCCTTTCATTATGTTTTTTTGTCAACTATCTTAGAACATCTTTTGACCAACTCTTATTAATTTTTTTTTTCCATCTTGTAATTTGTATAGTGTCTGAACCCACCAGTGTTGATATTTGTTCAAAACAAGGAGCGAGCAAATGAACTATATGGGGAATTAAAATGTGACAGTATTAGAGTTGGTGTCATCCATTCTGATTTGCCCCAAAAACAGGTATTATTATTACTGATATCTCCTTCCTACTGGATCTTTTTCAACATCATACACTTCTAGTCAAAGAGGAAAGAAGATCGAGGAAATATCCAGGTGCCCAGAGTGCCTGGTCTCTAAAAGCTCTATATAATGTCTCATTGTTCATGAAATTGTATCTCGTGAATTCTAGCTGCCCATCGTCATTATTACTTTTCCGCAGCAATAATGTTGTGGTTTATGCTAACCTCTGTATTTGAACATAGCGTGAAAATGCTGTTGATGACTTCCGAGCTGGCAAAATATGGGTCTTAATTGCTACCGATGTTGTTGCCCGGGGTTTGGATTTCAAAGGAGTCAATTGTGTGGTTAATTACGATTTCCCAGATTCTTCTGCTGCATATATCCATAGGATTGGTATATTTCTCAACCTACAGCCTCTCCTCACATGTTACCTAGATGTTCAATGTATGCCTCAATAAATGTTTAAGTGGCTATGTAACTGTATTTTGAGCACCTGAGCCTCTCAATTTTTCCATCACGCCGTAACCTTTTGTTTATTTTCTGACATTCTTTTAATGGTTCCAACATTTGGTCGAAGAATTGACTAATTGTTTTATCATATAAATTTTAAGCTGCCTTTGAATTTGAAATCATCTGGTTTTCAGGTGCTCAAAGTGTCTCAGTTTGAGGGGAAGAAATCCCTCCTTATGCCAGTGACACTCCAAACTCCTATATGATGAAATTTGTGTCATTACTCTACATAGATTTTACCAGGATTGTGTACATTACCTTTACGAAATTGATTTCGTGTTTCTTAAAGCTTTTTTATTCCGAAATAGGTCGGTCTGGTAGAGCTGGGAGGATTGGAGAAGCTATTACTTTCTATACAGAAGATGATGTTCCAGTTCTACGAAACATAGCTAATGCAATGGCAGCTTCTGGCTGTGAGGTCCCGTCTTGGATCATGGCTTTGCGCAAATTGAGGTGGAAGAAGCACCGTCCAGAAAGAGAGTCAATTTCAACAAAACTGCAAGATGAGGAGTAAAATAACGATTAGAGAGCAAAAAATTTGTATGATATTATCTTTCAAGATTTTTTTTGAAGATTTCAAAATAGTATCCACATGTATTTGACATTAACTGATTTCTATTTGAGCAAGGACTTCGTCTCGCCGTGCATAAGCTGTACGAAAATACTTTCAACCATAAGAATTAAAAATAAAAAGTCTTTCATATTGGTCAAAATAAATTAATTATTTTTTGAGGCAATTTATTATTTATCGAAACATGCAGCCTAAAATAAATACATCAGTTTTTTTAACTATATTTAAATGAATTGGTTATCTATTTTAAAAGGAAACAAGTTATTTTAAAAAATAATTAACTTATTTATCTTCAAAGAAATTACATTCAATGGATAATTTCTTTAAAAATAGCATAAAAGACAAACAAATGTTCACAATTGTTGAAGTATCAAATTGAAATGCTGTACAAAGAAATGAAACATAATCCTAAGAGGTTCATTTGTTTTTTTGCAGTTGTTTTATGATGTTTGGATGTTCATATTGCATGACCTGATATATGCTGCGATTTTGGGAACGTGTTAGTCTTATACTAGAAAGTTACAAAAAGCTAACTAAACTTAAAGGAAAATTTACCTCTTTAATAGGTAATCAGTGGCACAATAGCATGGCAGTTGGCAGTTGGCAATCTGGTACTTATTGACGGAAAAAAAAAAGTTGATCAACGTGAACCCAATATTGTTTTGGAATGCAGCATTTAAGTCCCAGTTACTAATCCAAATTTCTTGGGTGCTGCCATTCTTTCTTACTGCTCCAACATTCAAAACCTGAGCCAAGAAAGTTTCATAATGGTCAAAGGTATTCATTCCATTTTTATCTTTCTTTAATTTCTTTTTTTTTTCTTCTTTTTAATCTCTTTTGGTTACCATGTTGAAGAACTGATTTAGCTTTCAATTTTGTTATCTGGGCTTAACTCCATTTTCTTAAGTTTTGAAATGTTTTTGTTGTTTTATAATTCGAAATGCAATCTCAATCTTGCATAGTTACTAATGTTAAATTGATTTTTATTTAGGCCTACCAGAATATTTGATGTATGAGAACCATCTACAAGAATACACCCAAAGAAATGGGTTATCATTCCCAAGTTACCATACTGCCAATGAAGGATTCCAACATGCACCAAAATTTAAGTCAACAGTTTGGTTAATGGAGTGACTTACACATCCCAGAAAACTTTTTTGCACTGAAAAGAAGCTGAGCAGGATGCTGCAAAATGCGCTCTCCAGTTCATAAAAGAAAATTTGAAAGATGAAGGACATTCCATGATTGACAAGGTTAGTTTATTTTGCAGAAGAAGATGCTTTTTTTTTTTTTTTTCGCAAATGATTGGCCTTTTCCTTTTGGTGTTTTTGTTCTCTTGGCAGCTTGATGATTTTATGTGCATTGCTATTAAAGAAATAAATGTTGGAATATAGAGATCAGGAAATAATTTTAGATTACGACTAGCCAACTTCAGCAATTGATGTATTTGAACAATGATTTTGAGAGAGACTGTTGAGCTTAGTGATGGAGTTGAGAGATAATAATAACTAAGAAAAAAGTGTTGCAGAAATGCTCATTTACAGGCCACTATACTTCCATTCAGTTTCATTGAGAATGTAAATAGAGATACATAAGTATGGTACTTTTTTACCAATCACCACCATGCTCATAAAAAGCTTCTAGATTTGGTTAAGGCCACTCGTAGTATGCAGCTAGTCCTCACACTAGACCATTCTTTTACATGTGCCATTACAATAAACAAAAAATTCAGAGAATAATTTTCTCAGTGTGGCAACAAAAGTATCACAACTCAACAGTGACAGAGTTCCTTGATGAATGATTAAAAATCTACACAAATATTTGAAATTTTTTATTCGAATTTGGTTATGAAATTGTTCTGCATAAATACTTGCAAATGCTAATTATTTGGAATTTGTTCAAAACAGTTTTGCAAATTGAATTATTTAACTCTGAACTATCTTACATTATATCTATTACAGGATCCAAAATATTGCAAGTCTATATTGCATGAATATGCTGTGAGGATGAATTTGGGAACACCCAAGTATAAAACAATCCAAGGAGAAGGGGTAGGACCTGGCTTCATCTCTTCATCGTTTTTCGATGGTAAAACTTGCACTGGTGAAGTATGTGCAAGCAAGAAACAGGCAGAACAGCTAGCGGCCGGGGCTGCAATTCAAACACTTCTTAGTAAGCCTTTGTTTCATCAAAATTCTTAAGCCTCCATGGTAGACAAATTGATAGATGATACCGTATCTTACAGGAACTGATTCAGGAGTTCTCCAACAAGTAATTAATTCCAAGGCCAAAGTGTGCAAGGCTTTGCATAAGGTCAGGACCTCAAGCTTCAAGCAAAGCAACCTGTCAACTATTCAAAAGTCAGGTAAGATTGCTTTCATCTACATTAGTTAATGAAGCTAAACAAATTGAATTACCTATTCGAAACTGATAATTGCTTGTCTTTTAGTGGAATCTTCTCCGCAGCTTATTAATGTCAGGGTAAGTACCCATTTCTCCAATTCTTTTGAAACCAATATAGCATTTCATGCAACACGGGTAATTCCCTCTAGAAAAATCAGCTTTGTGAGGATAAAATGTAATTACTGCTTATTTTTTGTACCATAACTTTTTTCACTAACTTCTGTTTACCATGGAAAGCCAACTCGTGGCGGATGCAGCCAGCTTCATGGTCTAAGCAAACTCAAGCCAGGAAAACAAGAATGTGCTAAGTCAGGAGAAAAGAACATGCGAAGTTACGGACAATGAATCTGTTAGTACACTTTATTAGGGGTAGCACATTTACAAGTATTTCTCTATGTCAAAGCATGCCTTAATTTAGAAGTGAAATTGAATTAATGCATAGCAAATTGCAATTTAGTGTCCTAATTAAAGTGAATATGGCCAGTGAATGAAAATTCAAAAGTGATTGAGAGTTTTCATAACTCGATTTTTCTATTAATGAATATTTAAATTACGTGTGATTTCTCTTGGTTAAAGAATCTCTATGGCTATTCCTAGTACTTGAAATATTTCTTAAATACCATCTTAGTCCTAAATTATGTTCATATCATAGGATATCAGTGATTGTTAAGTTTAAAAAAATAGTTCTGCAATCAGAAATGGAGGGATAATTCTGATTCCTTTGATCAAGCTCTAAATCAGAATTGAATCAGAAACAAAATGGTTATTTTTCTCAAGTAATGCCTCAAAGATGGAGAGAAATGTCTAAACAGTTATTGTTCTTAAGAAGACTTCTGGTCCCATGCTTCATTTTCTGTGGTGATCAATGTGCTCTTCAAGTTATTTTTAAAATAGCAAAACCAGTGTAATGAATGTTCTGTGTTATATTTCTAAGTTCTTTTCTTTTTCATAATGCAGGTTTAAAGGTTAGGTTTTAGTGAGAGTCAACTTATTATTCAGATCAACCTATGGTTTTTCCATATATATATATATATATGATTTACTTACTATAAATTATGACTTTTTTTTTATATTATTTATTTATTTATTTAACTTTAGGATGGTGCCTTTAGAGATTTTGTTCCTAAAGATAAATTTTTAATTTTGTATGTTAATGTTATTCTATCTTATCGTCAACTTTTTTTTTTTTTTTTTTTTTTTTTTTTTTTTTATTCTTGTATGTTTATGTTATTCTAATCCTTATTCGTCACTTTTTTTTTTTTTTTTTTTTTTTTTTTTTTTTTTACCATGGTGGAGACCTAATGGACCGAAATAATATTGGTGGGTTATATAGCAAGAGATAGCTCTCACTTTTTTTTTTTTTTTTTTTTTTTTACATGGGAGACCTAATGGACCGAAATAATATTGTGGGTTATATAGCAAGAGATAGCTCTCCCCTTTGAATGACATTCACTAAATTAGTGATAATATTTACGGTGGAGTCTCACACACTACATCTTGCAGGAGAAGTAAGAAGACCAATCAGAGTACACCTGATTAACTATCATCAACGCTTTTGTGACTAATCTTTTCAGCTAGGGTGAGCACGGTTTGGAAAAATTTTCGAACCAAACCATAAATTAGGGTTTATAAATTTTTTAATTCAAACCAAACCATTTAATCAATGAAATCATACTAAATCAAACCGCAAAAGGCGGTTTGATGCAGTCTGGTTTGCGGTTTGAAACTATTAAAATAATTTATTAATTATTTCAACATAATAAATTCATATATGATATATAAAATATAATATTTAATATAAGAAAAAAATATAACTAGCAAAAAAAGTGATAGCCGATTGATAACATAAAATACAACATATAAAATATCAATTTTTGCAATTTAAATTTACAAAAGCAATAAAATTATATGTAATTAATAATTATGATCCTCCAAAGTGTAACCTATCAATAAGAACTTATTTATATATATAAAAAAAGATTTCTTTCAATATTATAGCATTAAGAAGATGAGAAATGACATAAAAAAGAACTTGTCATGTTTAGAAGATGTATTTTCAAAACTTCAAATTAAATAAAATATATAGCAATTAAATTAATAATACAATGACATTGTAGAATATTAATGCATTTGATTCGGTTTTAAATGGTTTAATAAAATGAAAACCAAACCAAATTAGAACAGTGAATCACTTAAATTATTAATTATGAAATCTAAACTAAATAGATTTTTATTTAAAAAAATTATATTTGGCTAATCATTAATTCTCGTTTGATGTGAGTAACTATAGTTAAACCATACAAATCAAATATCACATCTCAATACTTTTACATGATGAATCTTCAGAATTAGTTTTTATACATCCACCGGCCCTTATTGTGAATACTGTAGATGTAATATAATGATGGGCCAATGTATAAATTTGTAATTTATGTAAAAAATTTTATGGTACCCTCAATTTTTACTTTGATCTATTGAACACTTCAATTTATAAAATTGTATTAATTAAATATTTCAACTTGCAAAAATTATTCTATTGAATACTCAAACTTCTAAAATTAGATCAATTAAACACTTCTTTAATAGTTGAAAAATATGAAAATTATTGTTCCAAAGATTATACTAACCACATATTAAGTGAATTTTGCACATAAATACCAAAAACACCAAAAAATGTTATTATTAATATATTATTGTTCCAAAGATTATACTAACCACATATTAAGTGAATTTTGCACATAAATACCAAAAACACCAAAAAATGTTATTATTAATATAGAGAGATACAATATTAGCAAAATTTGTAACTTTAAGGAAATAATAGGTCGCTCGCAAAGTTTAGAATGCCACAAAATTTTTTCCTTAAAGTACATAGATATATTTATGCATTTCGCGGATAAAATTATTTTTCTCGTAAGAAAGAAAAGGTAATATAAAGCAACAAATAACATTCGATTTTAAATTTGAATTCCTTACTTTGTCCACATTTTTAAGTACTAAGTTAACAAATTTTTGAATCACTCAACAAAATCTTTAGGGTATCTCTTGAGTTTGTCATTATAATCCACAAAATACAGACCAAACCTTTGGATCGTTATGATTTTTCTTCATTTAATTCATTAAGATTCTGACATAAAAAAGATTATTAATTGATAGAATATAAATATTTACTAGGAACTTAGTGGTAATTTCTATATAAATCTCCAATGATTATAAAGATTAATACTGACATTTATCCTAATTAGAAATATATCTGTTTTCCTAAATAAATACTGATTTGAGATTCAAGAAAGAAATCTATATATAGAACATTATGCTCAGAAAGTACATTGGCACATTTGTTTTCAGGTGGGTTAATAAGGTTTTTGTGAAAACGCTCGAAGGAGAGAAGATGAAGAAGACGTTTAATGGGTTACTGTTTGTTTTTCTTTTTATTTTAAATAGTTTTTATTGGGGTTTGGGTTTTTTCTATTTTAATATTTTTTTATACCTGTTGACTTTTCTTACTGACGTTGTTAATAATGATACAGTAGAGGTATAAGTTGTTTGTGGGTCCCATTGCATGATATAGTGAGGGTATTTCTGTTTTTTTATGTAAAATTAACAGGAATATCACTTTTTTTATGGAAGGACTAAAAGGTCAAATAAAACTTATTAAGCATATTACCTACTCTAATAAGAATTAGATATTTAACTATTATATTATTTTATCCAATGTTTATTAACTCAATGGTAATTGTTATTATTCTTTTTATATTTTATATAATTATAAAACTTTTTCTTATTTATTAACATTACATATTTTCTTCGTCAATAGAAACGTAGGATTATATTATGGAGTTTACATCAAAATAAAAATAATTAAAGTCTATTCATCAAAATCTTAAACGTCAGTTTTTACCAAAAAAAAAAAAAAAAACGTCAGTTGTTAAAAACAAAAAAAAAAAAAAAAAAAAAAAAAAATCTTAAAAGTTAGTAATTTGTGGACAATTTTTTATTTAGAATTAGATTAAACTTTTTGATAGAATTTAGATTTAAAATAGAAAATTAATATAACAAATCAAAATTAAATTATTCTTATTTTTCAATAAATAAAATTAAAGTCTTAAATAATATTTTTGTTAATCAATAAAATTATTAGGTGCATTTTAGGAATCCAATATCCCTCATTCGTACTTTTATATATTATTATTATTATTGTTAATTAATAAAATTAACAGGGATATTTTAGGAACCCAATGTCCTCCACTCGTAAGTACTAGTTTTTTTTATGACGTGCCTTACACGTTGACTATGCTCATTACATTTTTATACTCTTTTAATTTTTTTTTTATCTATATAATATTAAAGCATAAGTTTTTTTTTAAATTAAAATAAACACAATTATTTAATTTGTATTGGACTTTGTCATACAAGTAATTTGTAATTCTATCTCTTATGTGCTTAATTCTATTTTATTTATAATGAAGTGATCTCAAAATAAAATTCAATTCAATCCTTAGACCTAATCTTTCAGTTCCTAATTTATCAATGCAGATTCTTAAAACCTTAATAAGCGCCCAAAAAGAAAATCAAATCATCACTCAATCTCTAACCTCCTGCCTTCAACCCCAAATCAATATCTGTATACAACTGTAATGAAAAATAATAATAAATTATTTTATACTGATTGGTAAAGAAAAAAAATGAGCAAATGATCTGAATTAATAATTGTAATTACTTTAGCTATAGTGACAGTATTATTTATTTTATTAGAGAAAGGAATATATGCACATACACACAAATTCTTGAAACCCAAAAAGTGACCAAAACCAGAAATATAAAGTTCTATTTTTTTTTTCAGTTTTATAAATACTATTTTCTTTCAAGTTACTATTTTTTTCAGTTTTTAAATAAAATATCTATTCTTTCTTTCAAAGTTAAGAAGATTTTAGAATATAATATGAAAAAATATATTAAGAAAATTTAAAAAAAAATGTGTACATCAAGAAAGCCATCCGATTCTATTAGCAAGGGAGATATAGATCTCTTACTAAAATAAAAGTGATTTGCAGTTATAAAATGTAATTTCAGTAAATGAAAAAGAAAATAAAAAAAAAATTGCTTATAAGAATAGATACTTCTTTTCGGAAACTCAACATTATAAACAAGAACGAAATTAGTATTAAAAATGAAATTACAATTTGAATTCAAAAAATTCAATCCCCCTTCTTTAACTGAAAATGCCTGTAAATTTATGAAATTTGATGTTGATAGATCAACAAAAAAAAAAAAAAAAAAAGAATTATATCCGAAAGTCAATAGAATTGAAACAATACAAGCAAATAAGTGTTTAGAATCTAATTTGGTTTTCCTGCTAACTTTTCCTAAGTTTCAATTTAAAAATAAAATAAATTAAACTAAGTTAATTAATTAATAAAAAAAAATATTACATAAAAAGAAAAAAAAAAAAAAAAAAAAAAAAGAATTATATCCAAGTCAATAAATGAAAATTACAAGCAAATAATGTTAGAATCTAATTTGGTTTCTCTAATTTTCTAAGTTTCAAATTTAAAATAAATAAATAAATAAGTTAATTAATTAATAAAAAAAAATATTACATAAAAGAATTTTTCTATCCTCGCCATATAAAATCCTCAATTTTCCTTACAACCATACAAAAAAAAGAAGAGTATACTTTTTTTATTATCAATATTCATTTACTTAAAAAATAATTTTAAAAATTATATCCAATCAAATAATAAAATTCAATTTTTTTGTCTTAATCACGTGCTCCTAGTGAGTATTTGCTCCATCCATGAGGATCAAACTCTCAACCTCATATAAGAGAGAGTGTTGAACCACTCATTCAAACACTCGTTGGTATAAAATGTAATCTTCGAATTAATTATTTTAGCATATTTCCATATTTCATTGAGAGCGATATCGAAAATCTCATCCTCCCCCTTATTCCCACATTTATATATAGTATAAATAGATAGATAGATTATAGATTTTATATTATAAAAAAAACTAGTTGACCATATTTAGAAAACAAAAAACATGTAAGTACAATGAGTTCTAACATGCAATGCATATTGTTAATAGTAGTAAAGAGAAAAGGGAGAAAAACAAATAATCACAATTAGATATGTAAATATTTATATTGAAACAATAACATCAATATATAGCTTTCACTCTAACATCAAACTGAAAAGGAAGCAAGATTGAAGCTGGCAATTAAATAAATGGCTAATTTGACTATTCATCTTTGTACAGAGAGGAAACTCATTTTCAAATTACCTAATTTATGTAAATGATCCCAAAATATTTCTGGAGAGTTTCCGAATGTTTGCGTGCAAGATACATTTCCAAATTGTTAAAACAACAGCCAAAGAAATTTTCTGTGCATTGTAGCTTAGTGTTATTAAGATGTTGGACATTAATAAAGATCAAATGGAAGATAAAAACATCGGTGACATGTTTGGCTATTATGTATAGAGAGGAAACTCGTTTCCAAATTACCTAATTTATGTAAATGGCCTGAAATATTTCTGGAGAGTTTTCGGATGTTTGTATGCATGAAATGTTTCCAAAATGCGAAAAAATTAGCCAAAGATATTTTCTATGCATCATAATTTAGTATCATTAAGCTATTGCACATTAAAGATTAAACAGAAGGATAAAACATTGTTATCATTTTTGGCTATAGCTATTCATCTTTATACAGAGGGAAAACTCGTTTTCAAATTACCTAATTTATGTAAATGGCCCGAAATATTTCTGGAGAGTTTTTGAACGTTTATGTGTAGGAAACGTTTCCAAAATGTGGAAGCAACAACTAAAGAACTTTTCCATGCTTCGTGGCATAGTATTATTAAGATGTTGCACACTAATAAAGATCAAACGGAAGGATAAAAATATCTTTACCATATTTGCTAAATAAATAAAAACATATGTTACGTAGATTTAAATCCGATTCATCAAAAACCTAATTGCATATGAAAGCTTAAATTATATTCAAAAGTGCAATTACCCTTCAATTACAAAGAAAAAAAAAATGGATAGAAGAGAATGAAGGCTTACTCTAAAATCGGAACTTTAGCTATCCATAGAGATTGCACACAGAGGGATAGAGCTTCCTTGGTACAGATGGGAATCCATTTCCTTAAGCAGAGTAAGATCCCCGATCTGTACCAAGCAAGCTCATTCCACCAGTGAATATGAAAAAGAGAAGGAATTGTTGGTGTTGCATAAGGTTAATCTAACTACTTTAAATAGGCGAAAGGCACAATCCATATAAGTCTAGTATTTTGCTAAAATATATAATTAAGTAACTCATTTATGTACCTAACAAATATGAGACGATTATATCAAATTTAATTCAAGAATGAATTAAATTTTTTTTAGGATGACAAACTCGATACAGACCATAATTAGCTACACGGAACCATATTCCATATATTGGTTTAAAATGTTCAAATGTTGAGAGATTTAAATGAAAAATTTGCAAATAGGAGAGTTTGGTTCCATGAAAAAAATATTCCTATAATGTGTGTTGACATTCCTACAATTTGATATGTTTAGACAAAGAGTTGTCATCTAACTGATCTACGAGTCACATAAAAATGTAATTGATAATTTATGTTATCTACCTAAATTAATTCAATGTAATTTATTGGGCATACCCAAGGTTATATGAGTTAATTAGGATCTTAGCCTACTAGGAGATCTAATAGCTAGATTTTTCGAATTAATAGAAAGGGCTATTAATTTGAATAAAATTAAAGACCTTATTTTAATTTAGTATTGCATGAATTTAATACTAGATGTCTCCATATTTGTAGATCAATTATCACCATGAGTAATAACCAATCCCTGCGTAGCATACTTGATCCTAATAAATTGATTGGACCAAACTTTATAGACTAATATCGCAATCTAAGAATTATTCTCAAGAAAGAGAAGAGGTTGTATGTCATTGTAAAAACAAACCCGATATTCCCACTGATGAAGAAAAGGATAACTACACTCGTCATACTGATGACGACGAGCAGGCTACATGTGTGATGTTAGCTAGTATGAGTTCTAAACTTAAAAAGCAACATGAGAAATATGGATTCTCGCACCATTATGTTGCATCTCAAGGAGTTGTTTGACTCCCAAGGTAGGTCTGGGAGGTATGAGACCTTTAAGGAATTATTCCGATGTAAGCTGGTAGAAGGATCTTCAATTCATGTTCACATTTTGAAGATGATTGGTTATATTGAAAAATTGGGCTAATTGGGCATTGTCATGGACCATGAGCTGAGTATTGACTTAGTCTTACAGTCCTTACTGCCCAACTATTCACATTTTATTTTGAATTTTAATATGAACAAGCTGAATGCTTCCTCACCTGAGTTGCTTGGTATGCTTAGCACTATTGAAGGAGCCCTTAAGAAGGATATAACTCCTATACTTCTAGTTCAGTCTTCTAAGGCTAAGAAAAAGCCCAAGAAGAAGCAAAATAAGAAGCAGGCATTAAAGCCCAATCGAGGCATGACTAAAGAAAAGGGTACATGCCACCACTTGGCAAAGATGGCCACTGGAAGAAGGAATTGTAGGAAATATCTCGCGACTATGAAAGTAAAGAAGCTTGCTAAAGCTTCTGCTTCAAGTATGTTTATGATTGAAATTCATCCTTCTACTTTTAGCTCTAGTTCTTGGGTATTATATACCTAATGTGATTGTCATATTTATAATAAATGCATGAACTAAAGAAAAGTAGAGAATTAAGCAAAGATGAACCTATGTGTAGTCAGCGGAGCAAAGGTTGTTGCATTAGCTGTAGGAACATATTTTGATTTAGTATTAGAATTAAATAATTATTGTTTTATTTCAGTACTTAGTAGAAACATTATTTTATTTTCAGATTTAGTTTTTAAATAATGGATTCAAATTTTGTTATTAAGAACAATATTTGTTCTTTTTATAATAAAGATATTTTTTTTTATGGAACTAGAATCAAGATAATTTATATAATGCTTCTATATAGACTTGTTCACATTAGAGAAACAAGAATCACTAAGTTACATAAAGAAAGTTATTTTGAACCTTTTTAATTATGAATAATATGAAACTTGAGAATCCTATTTAATGGGTAAAACAAATAAAACACCCTGTACGTGAAAAGGTGAAAGGTCAAAAGAATTATTGGACTTAATACTTTTAGATGTATGTGGACCAATTACTGCCCAGGCCATAGGCAGATGTGAATGCTTCATTATATTTAGTGATGACTATACTAGATATGGTTGTATGTATATATAATAAAACACAAATCTGAATTTGAAAAGTTCAAGGAATTTAGAAATGAAGTTGAGAAACAAACTAAAGTATTAAAACACTTCGATCTGATCGAGGCAGAAAATACTTAAGTTTAGCGTTTCAAGATTATCTATTAGAAAATATGAATCGTACCTTATTAGATATGGTACGATCCATGCTGAGTCTTGTAGAATTATCTTTATCCTTTTGAGGTAATGCGATATACCTTCTAAATAGAGTTCCATCCAAATCTATTGATAAGATTCCATATAAGATGTGGGCCAACAGGCTTATGTGAAGCGTTTGGGATCTGATAATTGGTATCTAACAAGCTAGTGGCTAGATTAGATAAATGTAACTTTATGGAACATCCAAAAGAGATTATTGGATATTATTTCTACCATCCTATTGAGTGAAAATTGTTTATCTCAAAACATGCTACCTTTCTAGAAAATGAATTTGTCCCTTAAGAAACCAGGGGAAGCCAAGTAGAACTTGAAATGTTCAAGAACCTCAAATAGACATTAAAGCCGGAACAAGAATAAAAGATTATCGCATTAGATAAATAGTCAAAATACACTAGCTAAAGAACCACCGCGTAGATATGCTAGGATGTGTTGTGCTCCTACAAATATTGGACCTTCTTGTGGAGACTCAAACCTAACAAATATAAGGAAGAAATGTTTGACATTTTACTTGCAATTACAGCATACTATGATTATGAAATTTGTCATATTGATATAAAAAAATTGCATTCTCAAATGAAAATTTAGTTAAGGATGTGTATCTGACAGAACCGGATGATTTTGAATCAAAAGAATTTTCTAATATATTCTGTAGATTGTAAAAGTCTGTCGAGGGACTTGAGTAAGCTTTCGCGGAATGGGAACATCCGTTTTAATGAAATAATCAAACAGTTTGATTACATAAAAAATGTGGATTAATTTTGTGTGTATAAGAAGGTTAGTAGGAGCGGAATCGTATTTCTTATTTTATATATTGATAACATATTGATAATAAGAAATTACATTCCACTGCTCTAAAAGTTTGGTCATCCAATAATTTCTCCATGAGAGAAGCAATTTACATACTTGGTATTAAAATCTATAAAGATAGATCTGATAGTTTGCTAGGATTATCTCAATCTACATATATTGATAAAGTGCTAAAATAGTTTAGCATTAAGGAATCCAAAAGAGGATACCTATCTATATATCAATCTGATCCGCATGAAATTTATTAGACTACTGTAAAGCTATCATTAAGTATTAGGAAAATTATTATTTAGTCCCTCAGGTTTTACATAATTATTCAACTAATCCCAAGTTTTGCGCAAATATCTAACTAGTCCCTTAGGTTTAACTCCGTCTAATATTAGACTATCTGTAAAGCTCATCATTAAGTATTGAGGAAAATTATTAATTTAGTCCTGCAGGTTTTACATAATCTATTCAATCTTAATATTATTATTATTATTTTTTTTTTTTTTGGAAATGGGTATTAAAATCAGTCAAACTTTTAATACTCCTGACAATTTTGCAATTAATATTCCTTGTATGGATTTTCATCAATGAATGTCAAAGTTGACCCATATTTTTAAGATTGTCTGATAGTAGAAAACACGAGAAGAATTTATAGGACGGACAGTTGAGCCATATTTAAGAGTTACTGACTTACTGTCATATTTTGTGGGGCTTAATTTTGCCTGTCATATATCACATTAATATATTTGAATTTAAATTGTCTAATTGAAAGGTCCTTCCGTCCGAAAAGTTAGTTTTTTTCCGTTAATTGAAGACTAAAAGACTATAACACCTCTCCCTAGCTGACGTGGACCAATATGAAGCGATAATGATATACCTAGTTTGTTTCCCTTTTGTTCCTTCCATGCTATAATGATATACCTAGTTTATCTTTTGCGCAGATAACCTTGCATTAAATATTAATATTCATATTCAAAGTTATGAAATTATAATAATATAGGTGGCAATAATAATAACTTTTTTTATCTATAACTAACTATTATTTTAGAGCCGGTGTTTTCTACGCAAATATCTTTTTTTTTAGAATATTAATACTCCTAAAAAAAAAACAACAAAAGTATTCCATCTAATTCATTAAATACTTTTAATGTTTTTTATGGTAATTAATAAGTAAATTTATTCTTATAAAGTTATAAACAAAATATTAATTAATTTTAACATAAGTAACCTTATAGTAAAGCAGAGAGATGTTCATATGATTTTGGAAAATGTATAAAAATAATTTTATTAACTTTAATATAAATAAGATCATGAAAAACAAAAAAGAATTCTCATCTGAATATTTCTAAAAAAATATTTGCGGAGAAAACACCGGCTCTAAAACAATAGTTATTTATAGATAAAAAAAAGTAATTATTATTGCCACTTATATTATTATAATTTCATAATTTTGAACATGAATATTAATATTTAATACAAGGTTATCTATGCAAAAGATAAACTAGGTATATCATTATGGCATTGAAGGAACAAAAGGGAAACAAACTAGGTATATCATTATCGCTTCATACTGGTCCACGTCAGCTAAGGAAGGGTGTTTTAGTCTTTTAGTCTTAATTAATGGAAAAAAAACTAACTTTTCGGACGGAAGAATCTTTTAATTAGACGGAGTTAAACCTGAGGGACTAGTTAGATATTTGCGCAAAACGTGAGATTAGTTGGATAATTATGTAAAACCTGAGGGACTAAAGGGAACTAAATAATAATTTTCCCTTATCGCTTCATACTGGTCCGCACGTCAAGCTAGGGAGGGGGTGTTTAGTCTTTTAGTCTTCCAATTAACGCGAAAAAAAACCAAAGTCTTTTAGTCTTCAATTAACGGAAAAAAACCAACTTTTCAGACGGAATGACCTTTTAATTAGACGGAGTTAAACCTGAGGGACTATTTAGATATTTACGCAAAACTTGAGATTAGTTGGATAATTATGTAAAACCTGAGGGACTAAATAATAATTTTCCCTTAAGTATTTAAAAGAAAATAAGTAAGGAAACTTGTCGATTTACGGAGAAACTGATGAACTATGAGTTCATGGATATATTGATGTCATAGGATTAAAATACATGGGTAATTTGCTTTAGTACAAGTGGGAGATTGTTGGTCATGTGCCATATAGCCAATTTATTGGTTATATTTTAAATATAATATTTCATATAATAAAATATTTAATTATTAATATAAAGAATTTATTTATCTTTTATATTCTACTGAAAAAATCTCGATAAAAGATAAAGCCTATGAGACAATATTGCTTTGCGAAATAAATTATAATATAGTTATAATTATGATTTTTATTTTGCATTAAAACAATGTTTCTAAATATTCCTACTCAATATTTTCCTCATTAATGGACGATGATTAGAGCTGCTGAGATTGATATATATTATGTTCTTTCCTTTGTGAAGGGAATCAGCTGTTCTCATAAGCTGAGATATATGTGACATCTAAAACTAATATGTAGGTACTTGTTATTTGAACAAGTCCACTGAATTGACGTGCATGAGAATTCCATATGGAGAGTTATTAGCGTTTATGGAATACGCAAGTGATGGTTGTATAAGCGATCCTTTAACTTGAAATTACTAAGCTGTCTTGTGTGGGGATCCTTATGTTTTGATTTTTCATTCACATTATTCATTCGTGGATAATAGGCAATGATTAATTGGACATAATGGGTACTATATGGAGATACTTGTGTAATTAAGAGAGAATTCATCACTCTAGGTAAATTAGGGAAAATGTTCTAATTGTTTTCTATTAATATTGATTAAGAAATCCCTGTGCAAGATAGAATGAAAATAGTAAATTAGATTTGAAATTTCCTTCAAATGATCAATGGTTAAGATTAAGAAACTAGTATCATTTAGTAAAGCAGACACACTTCATGCCTAATTACTGAATCAGAATATTAAAATGTTCCTACTAAGTTTATGAATTAATAAAAATATCATTGATGACTTTAATTTTATTGGTAAAAAAATAAATAAAATTTAATTTTGATTGATTATATTGATTCCCTATTTAAATCTAAGCTCTGTTGGATGAAATAAGAAATCATATCATATATATAAGGTATATATTTGGTTCTGTTCCCTTGTGATAATCGATGGAATAAGTTCAATTAAGGGAAACACATTTTGATCTTCCTCAGCAGTAAATAAAGATTCAAAAAAACGTACAGCTTCCTTTCCTATGTCCTTCGAATCCTGTAGCCATGTTCCATCTGCTGCTTGAATGGTAGAAGGATATGCTTTGAAAATTTTCTTTTCATTCTGACATAATTGTAGAAGAAAGTAGTGTTTGCATCTCCCGTCTTGTAACCATTTAATGGTAGCCTGTCTGTCTCCAGAATATCGCTGCTTGCTTGTGTCTTTTTAAAGAAGGCATTGCTTCCTTTAGGTTCCAGAAGAAACGATTAGAGGAGTGGGATCAGATAAAATATTGATTTTCAGCAATAGCAGCTCTTCTTCCAATCGAGATGCTTTCTCATAAAGATATTCCCAAAACTGACTTCGGTTCCAGGATTGAATGGCACGCTTTAGAGAGTGCAATTTTTTGAAAATACCATGCATACCTCCCCCATAAAAATTTCTGTTCCAATTCTCTTGGACTATGGAAAGGAATCCTTCATGAGTAAACCACATATGTTGGCATCTGAAGGGCTTGGGGATTTTTTGACTGAGTTTGGTGCAGTTTAGTAAAAGAGGAGAGTGATCAGATGAAGCCTTACTCAAATGACGAACATGAATATCGGAGAATAGATCGAAGAAAGAAATTGTTGCCATAATTCGATCTAGTCTCTCCCAAACCCCAAACCCTGCCTAAGAGCCGTATACCTGTCCAAGGTAGCTACACCATAGAAGGGAAACATCCACTAAGGAACCACAAGTCATTTGAGCAAGAAACGAAAATCTTGGAATCTGTTGACGACAAGGAGAAGAGTTACCTTTATATTCTGCAGCGTTCTTAATGACATTTAAAGTCCCCTCCAACAAGCCATGAAGAAAGTGTTGCAGAGGGAAAGAGATCGCAAAGCATCCCATAAATGGTTCTTTATCACTTCTGTTATGAGGCATAAATAGAAGGTAAAAGAAATCTGAAGCCGAAAGATACCGAAGAGTATTATTGCTATCCTAGAAAAAAAATTTGCAGATTTCTTCTGGTCTCCGGACTCTACAACTCTCAGACATCATTGGCTAAAATATGACAAATTTTGTTTCCCTGTGGAAGAAGGCGGTCTTGGTCTCCGATCACTATCCTCTCTCCAAGAAGCATATTCTATTAAACTGTGGTGGAGATATTGCGAAGGAAAATCGTTATGGGCAATGCTACTACGGAAGAAATATTATAGAAGAGATCAAATGAATTTTAAAACCACTGATTCTTGTACCTGGAAAAGAATTTGTCGGATTCAACCAACAGCTAATACCTTAATTTCTATTAACTGTCTCTCACATAGTCTTATATGATTTTCTAAACTTTATAAGGAAGTTCTAATTACAATAGCTTTCCGTCATAAAGTAGTTCTGATATTGAATAAGATATTATGAAGCAGTTTTAATTAATAGCTGCACTTTGCATAGTCTTTCTATTTTTTATGAATAGAACATTGTGAGAATGTTCTAATCCATAACTTATTCTCACAAGTTCTTTACTTTTCCGCTGTATTTAGAATTCTAGATTTTGTTTTTAAAAATCTAAAATTATTTTTTGAAAACCCAATTCACCCTGATTTGGAAATTCTTTCGTGATTCAATCTGCACTAAACCGTTAGCAGCAAATTCCCTTCGGCAGGAACTAATCTCATGGTGGATTCTTTATGCTCCTAAATCATCACCAGGTATAATAATGAGATTTATCTCCCAAATTATTCTCTACTCAATTTGGTCAGCATACACTGCTGTCTCACATGGGGGCGAAGGAGGTGGGGTTCATAATTCCCAATTGCTGGAACAGATTCGTACCACGATCTATAAAATGGGGAGTGCTTCACTCTGAATGCCAAATTGCCAAACCCATTTCTTTATTTCAAGATTACCTTCCTGAATTCTTTGGCAATAAATTGAAAATTAAGCTGGTATCTTGGAGTAAAACCACAAGCTAGGATTTTACAAGCTTCAACGGTGATGGCTTCATACTCTTCTTCTTCGTTCCGCAGGAGGAGCCATAATTCGAGATCATTTAGGTTAGCCTCATGCCGCATACTTGCTTTCCCAAGGTCATGGCCAGAGGACTCTTAAGCGCTGAACAAATCCTTATTTTTCAAGTCTCAAAATGGTGTCAAAGCTTAAACACCGTTTCCCTTATTATAGAGAGTGACTCAAAAACTTACCCATCGACTTCATCACTTCCTCAACTTCAGCGTAGAACGCCTCGTTTCGTTCATTCAGATCAAGAATTTAGTCTCGGGATTTCAATGTCTCTTTCTAGCCACAATCTATCGTCTTCGAGGGAAATCAAGCAGCTAAATTCTTGGCTCGTTTCAGCAGATTTGTACCTCAATTAATTGTATTTTTACTTACATTTACTTCTTTGCCTCAATTACTTAAAGGCATTGTTAATTCTTGACATTTTGGATTCTCCATATATAAGATATAAATAAGGTTTCCCAAAAAAAAAAAAAAAAAAATATATATATATATAAGGTATATATTAAATATGGTAAGAATATAATAAATATCTTTACATATTTTAATTTTATTAGTTGAGAAGATTAAGTTAATTTAATTTTAATTGGTTATATTAATTTTCTATTTAAATCTAAATTCTGTTGAATAATATAAGAAATTATGTTACTATATATATCTAAGCCGTGTGGGAAAGCATTGTTCCATAACATTGATTTTATCATATAATATTTTTTTTAATCCTTCTATTATTGTGTAATTATATTCTTGCTACAATAGTATTTACCACTTAATCCTTTTATAATTATTTAATTAGATTTATATGCAATATTATTTTTTTCAATTAATCCTTCAATTTATTATTCTTTAATTACATTCTTACAATAACTTAAATAATTAATTAGTTAAAATTTCTTAAATTAATTTTTTAAGGATTTATATAAGCAAAACTTAAGAGTTTTCCATTGCATTTTTTTAAAAAGCATAATTATAAATATTTTGAATAGTTAATTTTTATAATATATAAAATTGATATTACCATTATATAAAAATTATTAATGACTAACGTTTTTAATTAATTTGATTTATTTTCAAACTTTTCATTTTCTTAGACCTAATTAATCAATAAATGCCATATATCTTCTCTCATAATGTAGAAATCCTTAGAATTTGAAAATTTTGGTGGTTTACATACGTACATATTACTATTTACATTAAATACTATATATAT
The DNA here is from genome assembly GCF_014843425.1 of Jatropha curcas. The sequence continues at coordinate 94,624 of NW_023591165.1, read as the reverse complement.
TTATATTTATAATAAACAATTATCCATCAAATATTAATTATTAAATGTCAGTAATAATTTTTTAAGCAAATTAAAGATTAATATTATAAACTTATATAAAGGTCTATAAAGATTAATATTATAAACTTATATAAAGGTCTATTAATACTATTTTTAAAATAGTGTTTATTTATTCTTTTATTAGTCCAATTAATAAAATAATAATATTTGATATCTTATTTAAACCCAAGAATAATATCTATATAAATTTATATTTTTTTGACTTTTTTTGCCTAAATTGACTCAAATTAAAATTTTAAGGATAAAAAATTAATAAAAATTAATTTTAAATTTTATTTTTACAAATTGCCCATTTTCATTTGAGAAATATTATATATCTAATAGTCGAAATATTATTATTATTTATTTATAACTAATCGAAATCTCGTGCGCTTATCAATGAATTGTTTGAATAATGTTCATTATTGAATTATATTGCTATTTAGAAAAACTTTTAATTTCTAATATCATTTTGAAATCCAATTGAATGTTTTTTATTTTAAAATTTTAAAATAGTGATAAATTAGGCTCATCTTTATGGATAAGATTGAATACTAAGATAAATATAACCATATATATTTAAAAATCTGAATTTTTAATTTTATATAAAATACTTATTGTATAATAAAATAAAATATATAAAAGAAAAAAAATTCAAAACTTAAGATATTGATGTAGATAATATACGTAGAGATAATTTTTTTTCAAATAGTTTAATGATTTTTAAATGAAATTATTAGATATAATTTTTAATATTTTAGATAATAAAATTAAATTTTAAATGATACAAATAAATCTTTATTTTTTATTTTTTATTTTTTTCAACCTATAGGAATTAGGAATTATTGATTATCTGAGAGGAAAGAACTGAATTCAATAAGACAAAATGCCATCACTGTAATGAGCATCTAGGTTGAAGTATTCACACCAAATACAAATTAAAGGATATTTAAAAAAAATATTAAAAAAATAAAAACAAATCTAAAAAGTTGAAAGAAAGATAGATTAAGAATGTACTAGGCTTTGGCGATTACTTTTTGCATTCTCTTTTATGTATGCAAATCATGAGATAAAAATTAATGACAACTCATTATTTTCTTTATATCTCTAGTTTCAAGAGCCAAAGACTAAAAGCCAAAGCTTGTTTTCAATTCACTAATGGCAATACAATTTATTCGAATAAAAAAAAAAAATTAAGAAATGAAATAAAATACAAACATTTAAAACAACATAAAATGCTGAACATTGGAATTAACATTAAAAAAGAAAAAAGAAAAAAGAAAAAAGGAAAAGAAAGACTAGTTGGACTTGGACTTGATCAGTGCTTGGGCATCAGAAGGGGATGGCAGGGCTGGAATTGCTCCTTTCTGAGTCGTACAAATTGCTCCGCATGCATTAGCAAATGTCAATGCCTCCTTCAATTTCTCTTCATTCTGCAATTGATTCATAATAATTAATTAGCCATACAATTATGTAAATTAATTAATATAAATAAAGGAAAAAGGTAATTAAAGAAAAGTACATCAAAAATTGAAGTATCTTTAGCGACAGAGCACAAAAGTGAACCAACGAAAGAGTCACCAGCTCCAGTTGTATCAACTGTCTTAACAGAAAAACCAGCCACCTTTCCTTTGAAACTCTTGGTGAAGTATCTGCATCCCTTTTCTCCATCTGTCACTACTAGTAACTTCAGGCCTTCATGCCACAACTGAAGGGCCACTTCTTCTTTGCTAGGATCTCCTTGTGTCAAGAATGCCACCTCCTCATCACTCACCTAAACCAAATTACAAATTAACCAATAACGGTTGGATCAGCAAAAATGAATTTTAATATATTAGGTCTGGAAGGGGTGGAGCTCCTTGGGGCCACGGGCCACTCTAAGAAAAAAAAAAAAAATTTATAACTACCTTAATAAAATCAGCTTCTTTCCATATGCTTTTGATGCCTTTTCTAGCGGCATCAGAAGAAGGCCACAGAGGGAGCCTTAAATTAGGATCATAAGAAAGCAAAACTCCAGCGGCTTTGGCGGCTTTCATGGCTGCCATGTGAGCCGATCTGCATGGTTCAGTTATCAAACTAATAGATCCATAATGGAAGATCTTGGCTTGCTTAATAAGATCAAGATTCAATTCAGATTCTTTCAAGAGCATATCAGCACTAGGGTTTCTATAAAACATGAACTCTCTTTCTCCATTTTTCTTCAACGTCACAAAAGCCAATGCAGTTCTAGCATTCTCATCGAAACGCACGCCTTCGCTGTTAACTCCATTCTTCTTCAAGATATTGACCAGCATGTGCCCAAACTCATCGTCTCCGAACTTGCCAATGAAGGCGGAGTTACCACCAAGTTTGGTTATGGCACAAGCAACATTGGCGGGTGCACCGCCAGGTGCTTTGATAAAACCACCGGACTCCGCCAAGGAAACACCAGCTACGTCCGGCACAAAATCAATGAGCATCTCTCCAAAACACACAATCAATGGGCTAGAGTTTGTCATTTTGTTCTCTTCTTTTCCTTTGCTTTGCTTTGTATAAACACACAATGAATGGACGAACAGGGCTCCGTGTTTTTATAGGCAGCCAGTAAGCGAAGCGAGAAAGGAAAATCTCTATCTATCCATTCATATCTTAATAATATCCATATGGATAGTGTTTAACCGTATAAGTAATCTTCGGTCAAAAATCCAAAACTATCTTAATGTTATCCACTAAATAATCCTAATTTTCCACAATTAAATGCCAACATAAAATATACATATAGCAAAATTCACATTAATTATAAATTTAAATTCAACAAATATATACAGGCATATTCATTATTTCTCTCGTAATTTTAGGATTTCGAGTCAATTGTTGTTCAAAATCTGGAAGGCCAGCTCCAAACAAATCACCAGGTTCGCTACAATCACCCAAGCCATTTAAACCAAGACCTGAAAATAGTGAAGCACCAACACCAGACCCTCCACGTGCTCCAGCTTCATTAAAACCAACAGGCCTCGTAAGTTGTATACCCTCCAAGTGCTCCACCTTCATTAGAACCGTAAATGTCTGGCCGAAACGATCAAAGCTCGGAGAATTGAAAAGCAACAAAAAATAAGTAAAAAACCATCATGGAAGAAAATCATTGGAAATAATTCATATGGAGGTAAAAAATTTTTAAAATTAATTAAATTATTAATTATTTAAAATTTTGGATATATGTTAGATTAGATATTAGATATAGGAAAATAAATTTTTAAAAATTTTAATTAAAAAATTAGAAAATTTAAAAAAAAAAAAGAAAAAAAGGAATGTTGAAAGAAAGAGTGCCATGTAAGATTCTTGAATTTTTTTTTTTTTTTTTTTTTTTTTTTTTTTTTTTATTATATTGAATTTTTTTTTTTTTTTTTTTTTTTTTTTTTTTTTTTTTTAACTTCAGGAATTATAATTAATACTATAATAGATAGATTACATGTTTACATGATAATGTCAATATAGATATCCATAATGTTTTCTATAAGTTAAATATTATATACAAAGTCAACACATAATGAAGTATCATCATGCAATATTTTTTATTATAAACATGTTAAATTCTATTATATCATGAATATCCAAACTTGTAAAATATAAATTTATAAAATTAACGTCGGTGTAATCGTGGCCGGGATTATGGCTTCGTTATGATTAAGAATATCCGAGGTGTTAATTAATATGTTAGAATAATAAAATCTTTAAGGGAATTTTTTTTTTTTTTTTTTTTTTTTTTTTTTTTAACTTCAGGATTATATAAATATATATAGATAGATTACATGTACATGATAATGTCAATATAATATCCATAATGTTTCTATAAGTTAAATTATTATATACAAAGTCAACAAATATGAAGTATCATATGCAAATTTTTATTATAAAATGTTAAATTCTATTATATCATGATACAACTTTAAAAATTAAATTTATAATTAACCGGTGTATCGTGCCGGGATTATGCGCTCGTTATATACTAAATAAGGTGTACATTAATATGTTAAGAATATAAAATCTTTAAGGAATTTAATTTTATTGATTAAAAAATAAAAATAATTTAATTTTAATTTGTTAATTAATTTTCTATTTTAAAGCTATTAAATAAAAAAAAATTATTAAATCCAAAACATAAAAGTAAGGAATTAGCATATAGCAAGAGTTTACTAGAACAAGTTTTACTAGATTAATTAATATTTATACCGTGCTAGCTAATGTTACTAAATAGAACATATACCGGCTATATAATAACTAGTTAATACTATATAACATTATATTACTACCTATTATTATACCAGCTAATATTAATGAAGATTAATAGAACGAGTTTTATTAGTTAATATTTATTAATAGAAGCCTTACAATTTTTATTAAGTGTAAAGCTATTAAATTTATTTATTACATTATAAAAGTTGGTTTATTGCATAAGGAATGAACTGTGTTATTGCAGAGGAAGTCTTTTAATATTCTTTTTCATGTATATGCAAACTTCATAATGTTACTTTCAGTTATTTTATGTTTTATTTTCGTATCATTGTTACATTATCTTATAAGATTTTCGTTTCTATTTTTGTTAGTGTTGATTTATGTAATTTAATTTTGTTTTTCAATTCTTGCAAATGCCATGGCTTGCTTGTCTGCGTATTAAAAGCTTTCAAAGAATTAAGTTTGTTTAATAGAATATAATTTCTTATACCTTTTGTATAATTAGTGATAGCTACGGAGAATACCTCAATAATCTAAATATTGGAATTTGAATTATCATAAATTGTATAAATGGGCATTAACCTTTTCCCATAGGAGGGCTCCCCTTTATATACACGATATAGGAATATTGGGCGAGAGATATTTGGCATTATCTCCTAATATCACGCCTCTATCTCATTCCTATTATCCGTTCCTAAGATCTCGCTAGATCTAATATCTATCAATTAGATTTGTTTTATTTCATTTATAATGTATTGGTAATTACAATAATTAAGAATGAAGTAAGTATATATATATAGGAACTAATAAGAAGTGTAACATTTGAATGAAAAAAAGGTTAAATTTAATAAATTGCTCTCTATTTTGATAGGATAACAAATAAAATAAGAAAAATATTATTTATAAAAAATCTGTAATCAGATTCTTTTTATTGATTTCTTACTTAAATTTAAAATAAAATAAAAAAATTTATTATTAATATTTTTAATAAATTAGGATTCTTAATATTTTATCTTGTGAAATTAATATTTTAGTTTACTATATTATTGTATAAAGTGTTAATTATTTTATATTAATTTTTAAGTTATTAAAAAGATCTAAAAATTATTCAAATAAAACTATTTGGTAATAAAATAATTAAATAATAAATGATAAAACAATAGTCACAACTAATCTATGTTAGCTAACTCTTATAGTAGATAATTCTAAAAAAATAAAAATAATCCAATTAAAAGAATCAGCCGCAGCAGGTATCAGACCTTCGACCAATCTCCTTGTGTAACGTCATTGATAAAATTGTATCGAAAGCTATGGCCAATCGGCTCAAACACATGTTGGCGACAGTGATTTCGGAGGCTCAGAGTGCTTTCATTCCTGATCGGTCCATTACCGATAATGTAATGATCGCTTTCGAAGTTATGCATTGCTTAAAACGAAAGACTCAAGGTGCGGTTAATATTGCAGCTTTGAAGACAGGCATGTCTCAAGCCTATGATCGTATTGAATGGATTTTTCTGCAATAGCTAATGTTGAAAATGGGTTTTTATAGTGCGATGTTCTCTACGGTAACTTATCGAATTAGTCATAATGGGAGTTTTTATGGTCTGATTGTTATGCATTGCTTAAAACGAAGGTGCGGTTAGTATTGCAGCTTTGAAGACAGACATGTCTAAAGCCTATGATCGTATTGAATGGACTTTTCTGCAGTAGCTAATGTTGAAAATGGGTTTTTATAGTGCTTGGGTGGATAAGGTTAATGATGATGTTCTCTACGGTAACTTATCGAATTAGTCATAATGGAAGTTTTTATGGTTCGATTGTTCCTTCTCGTGGGCTAACACAAGGTGACCCGCTCTCACCGTAGATATTTATCATTTGTGCTGAGGCTTTATCTTGTTTATTGTAATATTTAATTAGGCATGGTCAATTAACGGGTTGTAAGATCTCTCGTTATGCACCTTCTGTAAGCCATCTGTTCTTTGCGGATGATGCGCTCTATTTCTTTGATGCTACCTTAGCTGAATCTTTTATTATTAAACAATGCATGCAATTGTATCAACGTGCGTCTGGCCAGTTGGTAAACTACTCGAAGTTTGAAATTTGTTTCAGTTGGAATACTGATGAGGGAGTCCTGGATGATATTTGTAATCTATTAAATGTTCAACGAGCTCCTGGTTTTTCAAGGTAATTGGGCCTGCGTTCGGTGGTTGGAAGAACAAGTGTCAGGTTTTTAATTATGTGGTGGATAAAGTTTGGAAGAAACTCCATGGATGGAAGGCTTCTCTTTTATCCCGTGCGGGAAAAGAAATTTTATTGAAAATGGTTGTTCAGGCAATTTCGAATTACCTTATGACGGTTTTTGCTTTGCCGTTTACCATATGTGACGTTATTGAGAAGCCCATGAATAGGTTCTGGTGGTGCAACTCGGTTGATATCAAATATGGTATTCACTAGTGTAATTAGCGTAAGCTTGCGAGAAGTAAAAGTCAAGGCGAGCTTGGTTTTCATACACTTCATGATTTCAATATTGTGCTTCTTGCTAAATAGGGATGGAAATTTCTCACACGACCAAAAGCTCTAGTCTCATGACTCTATAAGGCGAAGTGTTTTTGAGATGTTTGTTTGTTGGTAGCAAAGCTTGGGCAGAATTCAAGTTATATTTGGAAAATTATTATGGATAGCTAGCCTTTATTGAAAGCGGGTAGTTTGTGGAGGTTTGGTGATGGCACAACAGATGCTTTTACTAGTCCATGGTTACCGAATCCTACTTCTCCTTTTGTTACTAGTGCAAATCACACATGGTTAGAGGGGGTGCTTATTGCCGACTTGATGCTGCCGAGTAAGGAAGGTTGGGATATTGAGGTTTTGCGGCGCCTGCTTTCGAATGATGAGGTATCGGTTGTCCTTCAGATTCCTCTTTGCTCATCGCAGAAGGGTGATGGTTGGTTTTTGTGGTGGGAGCTTAAAGGAGTCTATACGGTACGTAGTGGGTACAATTTGCTGGGATCTCAGACCACTCAAGCTCCGGTAGATCATGGTTTGCATTGGGACTAGCTATGGAAGGTACCGCTGCCGCCAAAAGTAGCTAATTTCATGTGGCGGCTCGCTACAAATACTATCCCTCTGCTGTAGAGTCTTCTGGTTCAGAAAATCCAGGTGGATCCGCTTTGTCCAACTTGTCATACTGAGATTGAGTCCGTTTTGCATTGCTTTTTGTATTGTTCTTTTGCCAAACACTGCTGGGAGCTTTTGGATGGGATTGTTCGGGTCCAGTTTGCTGATTCTGAGGCATGGTTGGCTTTTGAGCACAACTTTGATAAATAAAAGTGGGGACTGATCTTTTGTGTTGTGTGGTTTATTTGGTTTGGTAGGAATAAGCTGGTGTGGGATAATAAATTTTTGTCCGCTAATGAGATTATTTTCCGATCTTAACAATTATCGGTGGAGTGGCAATCTGCTCAAGCTGCAAAAACTGTGACTCGTGTGCTTCGTGTTCCATTTCCAGCAAAATGGTGTCCTCCTGCAGAAGATTCATTGAAATGCAATATGGATGCAGCTTATGATCATTCTTCTCATAGGGCTAGTGTTGCATGGATTTTAAGGGACATGCAGGGATGTAATAGAGGAGGCAAGCTTTGAGTGGTGGATGGTGTCTTTAATTCGGTAATGGCAGAAGCTATTGGGTTTAGAGAAGCTCTTAGTTGGGTGAAAAACAAAAGTTTTTTGGAGACTATTGCAATGGAGACTGATTCTATATTGGTGGTTCAAGCCTTAAAAAGTAATAGAGTGGATCACTCATATTTCGATAATGTTATTTCATATTGCAAAGCTCTCATCGAGGAGTTTGCTTCTTGTTCTTTTGATTTTGTTAAGAAGTCAGCAAATCAGTATGCCCATCAGTTAGCTCCATTGGCTGTTTTTATGCTTAGCTCTTTGGAGTGGAATAATATTCATCCAGAGATTATTTCTAATGTATTGCTGTTTGATACAATGAATATATAAGCACATTTACATATTCAAAAAAAATATATATATATTGTTATACTTTCAATAGTAAAATATTAATTTAGAAATTATTATTATAACTCAATCGGGAATCTTATTAAATTACCGATTTATTACAAATTACCAATATATTTTTTTTAATTCTTATAAAAAAATAAACATACAAAATTTTAATTTTTTTTGGCTATAAGATTTATTATTATTTTATGTCAAAAACTTTTCTTCTAACTATTTTATTTCTTAATCTTAGAGGTATTATTTTGCTTAGGTTATTATTATTTTTATTTTTCCACCTTTTTTCAATTATAAAGTTTTATTTTTGCATTCCTTTTCGATTTTTTTTTTTTACAATATTCATTCATTTTGTCTACATAAATATTATAATATTTACAGTAAAATATTAAATAAAACAGTACCTAATTAATATATTTATTTATTTTACTCAATAACTTATTATCATCTTTATTATATTATAAAAAATCAATAACCATATTTAAAAAAGAAAATTAAAAAAATGAGTAAATATAACGAGTCTTAACATGCAAAGCACGTTGTTAATACTAGTATATGTAAAAGAACCAATAAGAAGTGTGACATTGGTATGAATATGTAGGATTTAATAAGGAGGATAGAGAGAATAATAAAATAAAATAAAAAAAAAATATCCAATTGAATATTGGAAATATTTATTTTATTAGGTATTAAACTAAAATTTGTACAACTTAAAAAAAACCATTCTCTTTCACAACCTCACCACACTCGCGCACAGTCACCTTTTACTCTCTTTGCTTTGCATTTTTGTGTGTTGACGTATGTTGCTTTGCTACCTATTTATAAGCAACCGTCTTGGTTGCCAAGACAATTCCAATGCCAACTTCTCCACCAATAGCAAGGTGACATGTGACCATTACTTTTTAATATATTTTATATTTATTTTTTTACTCTAATTTGTGATTACTTTTAACACTCCACCTCATCACTAATTATATTTCTTTATAGCTTCTCTTGAGATCAAACCAAGTAGCTTTGGAAACTCCTCCAATTTTGCACTAGGCAATCCTTTGGTGAAAATGTCAGCCAACTAATCTTTTGTCTTCACATTCATTATCTTAATTTAATCTTTAATTGCTTTCTCTCTTATGAAGTGATATTGCACCTCCACATATTTGGTTCTTGCATGAAACACTGGAGTCTCAACTAAGTTGATTGCTGACAAATTATCACAATACAACGGTATTGGATAATCAATTTCTGGATGCAAATCCTTGAGCAATTGTACCAACCAAGTGCTCTCTTGTGCTGCCATTGTTGCTGCTTGATACTATGCTTCTGTGGTTGAGAGTGCCACCATTGGTTGTCTTTTACTACACCAAGTAATTGCTATAGAACCCAGACTAAATATGTAGCCTGTTGTCGATCTTCTTGTGTCATAATCACCAGCATAATCAGCATCACAATAGCCCTCTAATTTGCAATCAACTTTGCTTTTATAAAATAACCCGAGATCAATTGTTCCTTTAATATACCTCAAAATTCTTCGAACTACTTCCAAATGAGGCTTTTTTGGATTCTGCATGAATAGACTTGCTACTCCAACTGTGAATGCAATATCTGGTCTTGTTAGTGTCAAATAGATTAAACTTCCAATTATCTGTCTATACATTTTTGAATCCTCCAAATCTTTGCCTTCTGAAATACTTAGTTTGGTGTTGATCTCAATTGGAAGAGCAAGAGATTTACAATTGAGCATTCCGTACTTCTGGAGTAAATCTTTTGCATACTTTTGCTGACATAGGAACACTCCATCCTTTGTGCATTCCACTTCTAATCTAAGAAAGTGATTTAATTCTCCAAGTTCTTTCATTTGAAAGCAAACTGATATATTCTCCTTTGTATGTTGGACCTAAGTCTCATCATCTCCAGTAATGATGAGATCATCAATATAAACCAGAAGGATTGCTAGTTTCCCTTCCTGAGCTTTGACAAATAAACTAGAATCAGCTAGTGTAATTGTATAACCATTGTGAACAAGGAACTTAGCAATTTTTCCATACTAAGCTCTCGGGGCTTGTTTGAGTCCATATAGTTCCTTCTTCAACTTGTAAACATGTTGAGGGCAAAGCTTATTTTCAAACCCTTGTGATTGCTCCATGTAAAATTCATGATCCAACTCTCCATTCAGAAATGCATTTTTCACATCTATCTGCCACAGATTCCATGACTTGCACGCTACAAGTGCTAGTAAACACGAACAGTTGCAATCTTGGCTACTGGACTAAACGTCTCATCATAGTCTAGTCCATATTGTCGTGAAAATCCTTGAGCTACTAATCGAGATTTGTATCTCTCAATTGATCCATCTGGACGAGTCTTGATCTTGTAAACCCATTGCATGATATGAGCTTTAAATCTCTTGGCTTTGGGACTAAATCCCATGTTTAATTTTCTTCCAAAGATTTAACTTCTTCCTTCATGGCTTGTACCCATTTCGCTTTCTATACCTCTTGAAAGGATTCCGGTTCCTTTTCAACTTTCGGTTCTAGAGAGAAAATTCGTTTCTAAATTACTTGCTTTATGTAAAGGGCCCAAAATGTTTCTGGACATTTATATGCAAAAAAAGTTTTCAAAATGCGAAAATAATAGCCAAAGAAATTTTACATGCATTGTAATTTATTATTATTAAGGTATATCACATTAGTGAAGATTAAACGGAAGGATAAAAGTATCTTTATCATATTTGGCTAAACAAATAAAAGCATATGTTATGTAGGTTTAAATATGATTCATAAAAGACCTAACTGCATATGAAAGCTTAAATAGTATTCAAAAGTGCAAGTACCCACCAATTACAAAGAAAAAAAAGAATAGAAGAGAATGAAGGCGGACTCTAAGGTTGGAACTTTAGCTATCCATAGAGAGAAACAAACTTGCACACAGAGGGGTAAAGCTTGCTTGGTGCAAATCAGAATCCATTTCCTTAAGCAGAGTAAGATCCCCGAGTTGTACCAAGCAAACTCAATCTAATAGTGAGTATGAAAAAACAGAAGGATTTGGTGGTGTTACTTAAGGTTAATTTAACTACTTTAAATAGGAAAAAGCATACTCCATAAGTCTAGTAATTTAATAAAAATATATAATTAAGCAACTCATTTAGGGACCTGACAAATATGAAACAATAGTATCAGAATTTAATTCAAGAATAAATTAAAAATTTTTTTTGGATGACAAACTCCTAATGAGAGATTTAAACGACAAATCTGCCATTGGGAGAGTTTGGTTTCAGGAAAAGATATTCCTATAGTGTGTATTGAGATTCCTACAATTTCTCTAATTTTTTTGAACATCTTATATAACACAGGGAAGTCCCGCAGAAAAATTATGACTTTATTTTATACTGATTTTGATATTTGTTCTTTTATTTGTTTATTTAATTTTGGTTGATGAGTGCCTTTCAGCACCAATCATAAAAGATGGGAGAGATCACTTGAAGAGATTTAACCTTACCACAAATAAACTGGCTTGAGAATACACTTTACCACAAATAAAAAAAATTACTCTTTTTATTAAGAGAAGATTTTTTGGATTTTACCTTAGTTTTATTGTTGGCTCAAGGGTCAATTTTATCTTGCAATTTTGATGATTATGCAAACCAAATAAATTTAATATTCTTGTATGTGTTAAAGTTATTTTATATGGATTTTTAATATGGAAATTGCTAAAGAAGGCAAGTTCTTACAATTTAAGATTCTTTAAAGATTATGAAGCTTATTGAACATTTTTCTAGTGGTAAGTATCTTAGGATGTATTGTAGGACAGAGAGAATATTCTTTTATAAGCACAAAGATATTTTTATCTCTCTTAAAAATCATTTTTGCAAAATTGCCTTAAAAAGAAAAGTCAAATCTTTCCTCTTTTAATTCCATGTACCTAAATGAAAAAGATTTTGGCCTAATTATTTTTGGCAACAAATAATTGAGTATTTGCAAAAGATTCACATATCTTTTTATTTTCGAAAAGTCAAAGATATTCTTTAAAGCAAAGAATCAATGTCTTTTATAATGGAATTTTTATTCCTCTTATAAGAACGTTGTTTCTTCTTTTGAGAATTTAGTTTTTGCAAGAGTAAGAGTCCATTGATTGAAAGTTTCATATCTCTAAAAGCTCTCTCTTTAAACCCCCTTATTTCTTTTCTATTTGCTTCAAGAAATATTTTTCAAAGAGAAAAGAAAATTTTTCAGGAGAATAGTTCTGAACTTCATTTCTATTTTCTAAATCTTTTTTCTGTTCTTCCTATGCTTATAATTGCGTTTCTTTCCGTCTATATAGATTCTTGTAATCTGCTTTAGGCTAGAAGTTTTTAAATGAAAAATTTTTGTGTAATAGCTTAGGTGAAAAGCTATAGTGTAATAGGTTATCAAGCGACCTTCTGCTTGTGTGAGATTCTAATGTCTTGATTTATTTTTCGAAAAAAGTCAAGAAAATTCTTTAAAAAGCAAAGAAATCAATGTCTTTTATAATGGGAGATTTTTATTTCCTCTTAACTAAGAACGTTGTTTCTTCTTTTGAGAATTTAACGTTTTTTGCTCATAACAGTAAGAGTCCATTGGATTGAAATTTCATACTCCTCTAAAAGCCTCTCTCTTTAAACCCCTTATTTCTTTTCTATTTGCTTCAAATGAATTTGTTTCAATAAGAGAAAAGAAAATTTTTTCCAGGAGAATAGTTCTGAACTTCATTTCTATTTTCTAAATCTTTTTTCCTTGTTCTTTTCCTAATGCTTATAATCTGCGTTTCTTCCGTCTAATATAGAATTCTTGTAATCTTGGCTTTAAGGTCCCTAGAAGTTTTTTAAATGAAAAAATTTTTGTTGTAATATGCTTAGGTGAAAAGCTAGTAGTGTAATAGGTTATCTAAGGCGACCTTCCATGGCTTGTGTGAGATTCTAATGTCTTGATGTGAGTTTCTGTTCTTTGCAAAACAGAAGCGGTTGAGTTGGACTAGAACATTCCGAAATTCCTAGTGGGACAAAGGTTAGATCTAGGTTTGTTGAATACTATTTCCTTTTTGTCAAAGTAAGTTTTGTCTCTTCTCTTGAATATACGAGATAATAATAGTGGAGGACTCAAAGGATAAGTCTGTGGGGAGCAGATGTAAGCGAGTTAGCTGCGAATTACTATAGATCATCTATATTTATCTTCTTTTTATTTTCTAAAGTTTTTTCCTTGATTATATTCCTGTTTACACAACTATTAATCTTTTTAGAAATAGTAAAGTTGTTAATGAGTTTTTCTGTTTCTAAACGTGAATTAAGCCTTTTAAATCTCTGTGGAACATTAGAACGCTGGATTTTCTGTTTGTGTTATACCAAGTTCTAATTGTGGAACATTAGAACTCTGGATTTCTGTATTGTGATTATACCAAGTTCTAATTTGTCCTTCTACATTTAGTATAAATCACAATATGAGTTTTCTAAATTTGCTTAAGCTTTGTGAAGCAGTTTTAAACGCAATAATTGTCTTCACAGAGTCTTTCTAAACTTGCAATAAGCTTTGTGGAGTAGTTCAAAGCGCAATAACTATTCTTCACAAAGTCTTTCTAAATTTGCTTAAGCTTTGTGAAGCAGTTCTAAACGCAATAACTGTTCTTCGCAGAGTCTTTCTAAACTGGCAATAAGCTTGGTGAGGAAGTTCTAAACTTGATAATTAACTCTCACAAATGCTTTCTAATTCCGCTGCAACAAAATTCTGATTTTATGTTTTGAAAGTCAAATTTTTAGAAAACTCAATTCGCCCTCCCTCTTGATTTGTGCCATACATAAACGGGACCTATATTTATAAACATGAATTATGTACACTAAATTAATAATTAAAATAGTTTGTCATTTTTCTACAAAAAAAAAAAGGGTTTTTGTTATTTGTAACTTATTAGAAACGTGAATTAGGTCTTCATTACATGCAAATGAAAATATCCATTTTCTTGACAAAATAAATAAAAGGAAAGGATAGTATTTTAGGGCGGTTTGGATTAACTATCATGCCTGCTTAAAACTAATAACGGTTAGTTGATGAATGTTAGTGTTTGATAAAATTTTGGTAGAGATTATTATTAAAATGTAAAATGAATATCAAGGTTATAATTACTTTTATATATACTAGTTTTTTTTTATGACGTACCTTATACGTTAACTATGCTCGTTATATATTTGTACTTTTTTAATTTTTTATCTATATAATATTAAAGTATAAGTTTTTTTTTTAGATTAAAATAAATACAATTTTATTAGTTTTTCTATATAATATTAAAGTATAAGTTTTTTTTTTAGATTAAAATAAATACAATTGCTTAATTTGTATTGGATTTTATCGTACAAGCTATTTATAATATTATTTCTTATGTACGTAATTCTATTTTTTTTTTTTTATAATGGATTAGTCTCAAAATAAAATTCAACCAAATCCCTAGACTTAATGATTCAGTCCCTAATTTTTAAATGCAAATTCTTAAAACCTTAATAAAGTGCCCAAAAAGAAAATCAAGCCATCACTCAATTTTCAATATCTTGCCCTCAACCCCAAATCAATATCTATATACAACTATAATGAATAATAACAATAAAGTACTTTTTACTGCTGGGTAAAGAAAAGAAATAAGCAGATAATTTGAATTGATAATGGTAATTATTTTACCGTATTATTTACTCAGTGCATTAGAGAAAGAAATATATGCACATACACATAAATTATTGAAACCTCCAAAATTGATCTAAAACAGAAATATATAGTTCTATTTTTTTCCAGTTTTATAAATATTATTTCCTTTCAAGTCAAATAAATTTAGAATATAATAGAAAAAATTAATAAAAGTAAAAATGTTTAATCATCAAGAGGTCATTTATTTATTGCAAGGGAGATATAAATCTTTTACTAAATTAAAGTGATAATAGGTACAAATAAATTCAGTAATGAAAAGGAAAATAAAAAATAAAAAATTGTTATTAAGAATAGAATTCCTTTCGTAACTCCACGTATAATAAGAAATAAATTATATTAAAAAAATACCAATTTGAATTTCAAAAATTAACCCCTTCTTTAACTGAAAATGTTGTAATTTAATGAAATTTGATTTTGATAGACGATAAAAAATATTATAGCCAAGTCACTAAATGAAAATTACAAAGCAAATAATGATATGATTTAATTTTGTTTCTCTATTTTTCTAAGTTGCAAATTTAGAATAAATAAATAATTAAGTTAATTAATTAATAAAAAGATTACATAAAAGAAACATTCTTTCCTACAACCATACAGAAAAGAAAGAGTATATTTTTTTCTTTTTTATTATCTATATGTATTTATTTAAAAACTAATTTTTAGAAATTATATCCAATCAAATAATAATTTTATTATCTATATGTATTTATTTAAAAACTAATTTTTAGAAATTATATCCAATCAAATAATAAAATGTAATTTTTATTTTTTTTGTCTTAACTACAGGTATCTCGAGTCCATTAGACTAGAACTAAATCATGTTCACACCGGATCAGCCCATAAAGAGGTAAAGTGCTCTCAGCGAGTATTTGATTCATCTATAAGGATCGAACCCACGACCTCATTTAAGGGAAAAGAGTGTAAACCATTCCCACTTTTATATAATATAGATATAGATATGAAAAATAAGACAAACAAAAAGTTTAAAAATCTTTCTTCGTTCAACATTCTATTTTTCTTTTTTTAGAAATTTTTAAAATTTTTCTCTATTTTTTTGTGTTGATTAGACAATTTAAATATTTTAATTAATATTTTGCTATAAACTATCCATTTTAAATTTTATATATATTTTAAATTTTATAATATATATATATATTATAACTACACCATAACATTTATATACTAATATACTATTTATATATATATCTACCTAAAATTATATTTTATTAGTTTTGATTAGATATAATTTAATTTAGAATTTTTAAATTATTTTTTAAATAAATACATATAAGTTTTTCAAAATTTCAAAATTTATTTTTTAATAAATATATATGATAATGAGACATTTCAAAAATTTTTATATTTTTAAAACTATTTTTTAAATATTTGATTCTATTTTTGTTATAGTTTAAAATATTTTATTTAGGAGAGAGATAAAAAATAAAGAAGTATATTTTTTATAATATTCTTTTTTTCTTTATGTTTGTATAATTTGATTGAATATATTTTTTAAAATAAATTTACAAATAGAATATATTGTTATATCTGTATATTTATATATATTGAAACGCATTTATTAAATGATGTTGTAGAACTGTACATATGCACTAATAGTAAATTTTAGATAAATGACGATATAAATTAAACTGAAGTGTATGTATATATATACTACTGTTTTATTCATTAACCGTTATATTCGCATTAATTTCAAATGAAATTTTATTTTAAAATTATAAAAATTTAAATAATATAAGACAAAAATTATAATCAAATATTAAAAATTAAAATCAATATTTAATATTAAAAATTAAAATCAATATAAAAAATAATAAAAAATGAGCAATGACATAGAAAATTGAACGAGAATATAATCTAACGTGCAATGCATACCATAAAAAAAACTAGTTATATATAAAAGTACAAATGAGGGGAACATTGGATTCCTAAAATACTCTTACTAAATTTATGAATTGAAAAAAATATCATTGAAGATTTTGATTTTATTGATTCAAAAAATAAATATAATTTGATTTAGATTGGTTATATTAATTTCCTAATTAAATCTAAATTCTATTGGATGAAATAAGAAATCATATCATATACTATATAAGATACATATTAAATATGCCAATAATATAATATCTTTAAGAATTTTAATTTTATTGGTTGAAAAAATTAAGATAATTTAATTTCAATTGCTTATATTAATTTTCTATTCAAATCTAAATTCTATTGAATAATACAAAAAATCATATTATATACTAAATAAGGTATGCATTAACATATTAAGAATATAATATCTTTAAAAAATTTAATTTTATTGGTTTAAAAAAATAAAAATAATTTAATTTTAACTGATTATATTTAATTTTCTATTTTAAAGCTATTAAATAATAAAATTAAATTTTATTAAATCTATAACATAAAAGTAAGGAATTAGTAGTTGGCAATGTAGGCTAGGTATATGGGAAGAGCTCTCGGGTTCGAACACTACTAAACACACCTGCGGGGAGAGGCGAAGAGCCTTAACTGTGACTAAGCCCCGAGCCAGATTTAGTCGGTCCATGGTAATAGGGTCCGGATATCGGTACTTTATAAAAAACAAAAAGTAAGGAATTAGCAAATGACAAGAGTTTACTAGAACATGTTTTACTAAGTTAATTAATATTTATAACGTGCTAGCTAATGTTAATTAATAGAACAAATACCGGCTAATCAATATATATATATATATAAAAAGCAAATATTTTTTTCCCCAGAAGTTGACATGTGGCACTTTTCAAATGAATGCTCTTCCATTGCTCTTGCCACATAAGATTCTTAGTGATAACACATGGGATTATAATGCCACATAGAACTCTTAAATTTTAATAGTGTCACTTAGAATTAAATTATTAGTTATATTGTTATATAAATATTGATATTAATTATAATTCAATTATCATAATTAATACGTATTAGTAAAATAATTATAATTATAATTATTATAATATTGTAACCTATCTTTTCAATTAAAATTACATAATATTGGTCCTAATTGTCATTCAATAATTCAATTACTTATACAATTTTGGTAAGATCAATTTTTTTTTTAATTTCAATAATTCTTATACAATTTCTTTTTGACATTGATATATATTTTTCTCTTCTAATTTTTATTACTCTATTAAATTAGGAAAAATTTGATAAATCATAAGAAAAAGCGGTTTATATGAAATTATCATCAAGAACGATATATATACGTCTATGATTGAATTTCTACTGTCCATTTTATTTTATTTATTTTATTATTTTTAATATCATCTAAGAAAGTTTATTAATTCAAAAATAAATTAAAGAAAATTATTTTTAATATATATTTTCTTTTCTTTCAATTTTATTATAGACATTATATAATTTTTATATAATTAGTCTAATGTTTTGAATTTTAAATAGATGTTCTTTAATTTAAATAATTTTTAAAAAATTAACAAATATAATATTATAAATAATTTAAATTATAAATTTTTCTTAATTAAATTTCTATTAAATTTTATATTTTAAAATATTATCATAATAAATCTAATATTATAGATAAAGATATTTACTGTGCATAGCACAGGTATACTCTAGTATTATATAATAACTACCTAATACTATAACATTATATTAATACCTATTTAAAAACTAGCTAATATTAATTAATATTGATCGAAAAATTTTTATTACTTAATTTTTATTAATGGAAGTCTTACAATTTTTATTAAATATAAAAGCTATTGATTTTATTAATTAAATTATAAAAGTTATTTTGTTGCATAAGGAATCAACTATATTATTGCATAAGAAGTCTTTAATATTCTTTCCCATATGTATGCAAACTTCAAAATGTTATTTTTAGTTATTTTTTATGTTTTTATTTTGTATCCTTGTTACTTTATCTTATAAGTTTTTTCGTTTCTATCTTTGTTGGTAGTGATTTATGTAATTCAATTTTGTTTTCCTATTCTTACAAATGTCATGGCTTGCTTTGGTTATTATTATTTTTATTTTCCCATATTTTTTCAATTATGAAGTTTTAGTTTTGTATTCTATTTTGATTTTTTTTACAATATTTATTCATTTTGTCTACGTATATATTATAATATTTACCATAAAATATTAAATAAAAAACACCTAATTAATGTATTTATTTTTGTACTCAATATATAACTTATTATCATTTGTATTATATTATAAAAAACCAACCAACCATAGTTAGAAAAAACAAAAAATGAATAAGTATAACGAGTTTTAACGTGCAACATATAAAAGTACCAATAGGAAGTATAACATTGGGATGGACAAAAAATAAAAGTTAATTTTAATAAGTTGTCCTCTATTTTGATTGGATAACAAATAAAATAAGAAAATCTTATTTAACAAAATTCTTTAATGGGATTTGATTTTATTGATTTCTCACTTAAATTCAAAATAAAATAATAATGTTTAGTATTAATATTTTAACTAAATTAGGAATCTTAATCTTTGTCTTGTCAAATTAATATTTTAGCTTATTTTCTTATTGTATAAAGAGTTAATTATTTTATATATATTTTAAATTATTCAAAATCTAAAAAATGCTCCAATAAAATTATCAACTAATAAAATGATTATATTACATGATGAATTGATTTTACAACTATTCTATGTTAGCTAACCTCATAATAGACGACACTAAAACAATTAATAAAAACAATTCAATTAAAATAATTGAAATAAGTACTTATTATTAAATGTATTGTGATACTGTCAATAGTAAAATCTAAGATTTACGAGAAATATCTTAATTACGAATTATTTAGAAATTATAATGATAATTCAATTGAAAATTTCATTAAAATATCAATATATATTATTTAATTATTATAAAAAAATCACCACATAAAATTTTAATTTTCTTCGGCTACAAGGTTACTTATTGTTTTACTTTAAAATTTTTTCTCCTCATCATTTTACTTTTTAATTATAAAGGTATCATTTTTCTTGGGCTATTTTTTTTTTTAAAATTTTTCCACCTTGTTTCAATGGTAAAGTTTTATTTTTGCATTCCATTTTGATATTTTTTTTACTGTATTAATTCATTTTGTCTATATAAATATTAATATAATATTTACAGTAAAATATTAAATAATAAGCATCTAATTAATGTATTTTTTTACTCAATAACTTTTTATCATTTTTATTATATTATAAAAATACTAATCATCAAACATATTAAAAAAAAAAAAAAAACTTTGTAAATATAACGAGTCGTAACGTACAATGCACGTGGTTAATACTAGTAAATAATACTAGTAAAGAGAAAAGGGAGAAACAAATAATCATAATTAGATATATCAATACTAATATTGAAACAATAAAATGAATATATAACATTCACTCTAACATCAAACTGAGGAGGAAGCAAGATTGAAGTTGGCAATTAAATAGATGGCTAATTTGGCTATTCATCTTTATATAGAGAGAAAATTCGTTTTCTAATTACCTAATTTATGTAAATGGCCCCAAAATATTTCTAGAGAGATTGCTGACGTTTGTATGTAGGAAAAGTTTTCAAAAGGCGAAAACAACTGCGAAAAATTCATTCATCATAATTTAGTATTATTAAGCTATTACACATTAAACATCAAAAGGAAGGATAAAAAGATCGTTATCAAATTTGACTCTTCATCTTTGTATAGAGAGGAAACTCATTTTCAAATTACCTAAATTATGTAAATGGCCTCGAAATATTTTTGGAGAGTTTTCAGAGATTTGCTTGTGGGAAATGTTTCCAAAATGCAGAAATAACAACCAAAGAGATTTTCCATGCATCATAGCCTAGTATTATTATTAAGATTTAAGATGTTGGACATTAATAAAGATCAAACGAAAGGATAAAAACATCTTTACCATGTTTGGCTATCCATCTTTGTATAGAGAGAAAACTCGTTTTTCAAATTACCTACTTTATGCAAATGGCATCAAAATGTTTCTGAAGAGTTTATTGGACGTTTACCTGCAGCAAATATTTTCAAAATGCGAAAATAGCAGCCAAAAAAATTTTTCATGCGTCGTAATTTAGTATTATTAAGATGTTGCATATTAATAAAGATTAAACAGAATGATAAAAACATATTTACCATATTTGGCTAAGCAAATCAAAAACATATGTGATGTAGGTTTAAATCTGATTCATCAAAAACCTGACTGCATATGAAAGCTTAAATTGTATTCAGAAGTGCAGTACCCACCAATTACAAAGAAAAAAATGGATAGAAGAGAACCAAGACTTACTCTCAAATCGAAACTTTAGCTATCCATAGAGATAAAACAAACTTGCACTCAGAGGGATAGAGTTTGCTTGGTACAGATGAGAATCCATTTCCTTAAGCAGACAAGGTTCCCGATCTGTACCAAGCAAACTCAATCCACCAGTGACTATGAAAAGAGAGAAGGAATTGTTGGTGTTGCATAAGGTGAATGTAACTACGTACTTTAAATAGGCAAAGCATACTCCATATAAGTTTAGTAATTTACTAAAAATATATAATTAAGCCAACTCATTTATGGCCAGACAAATATGAAATGATTATGTCAGATTTTAATTCAAGAATGAATTAAAATTTTTTTTTGGATGACAAACTCCATATTGACCATAATTAGCAACACGAACCATATTCCATACGTGCACCTGACTGATGGGAATAACATTTAAAAAGTTCAAATGTTTTTTAAATATCATCTTAGTCCTAAAGTATGTTTAATAGCATAGGATATATAGTGATTATTAAGTTTGAAAAAATAGTTCTGCAATCAGAAATGGAAGGATAATTCTGATTCCTTTGATTAAGCTCCAAAGTCAGAATCGAATGAGAAATAAAATGGTTATGTTTCTCAAGTAATGCCTCAAAGATGGAGAGAAATGACTAAACAGTTATTGTTTTTGAGAAGACTTCTGGTCCTATGCTTCACTTTATGTTATTAATTTCTAGGGATAATTTCATTTTCTGTGGTGATCGATGTGCTCTTCAGGTTATTTTTAAAACAGCAAAACAAGTGTAATGAATGTTCTTTTCTTTATGTTTTTCATGATGCGGGTTTAAAAGTGAGAGTCAACTTTGTTATTCAGATAAACTTTGTTATTGAGATCAACCTATGGTTTTTTCCATATGTGTGTGTATATTAATATATATATATATAATAATATATTATATATTAACAAAATTATGATTTATAAACTATAAATTATGACTTTATTTTATACTAATTTTGATATTATTTCTTTTATTTTTTTATTTAACTTTAATTGATGAGTGCCTTTACAGATTTTGTTCCTAAAATTAAATTTTAATGGAGTTTTCATTGTGCCTACTTTTACAAGAGAATAAACTCCAAAATGTTCATTAAATTGCAGAATATTTCCCTGTTAATTTTATTTACGTGGTTTTGTGTCTTAATGTTATTCTATCTTACAATCAAACTCCTTTCATCTCCAATCAAAAGTATTATCAATTATATATATTGTTTGCTTCAAATATTGAGTTTATATAAAATTTAACTGATTACCTTACTTATGTTCAAATTAATATTTAAGTTTCTTTTATATTTAAGAAATAATTATAATATCACTAATTTTATGTCTATATAATTATCGGATCCTTCCAAAAGTGAGCTTTTAAAGAAGCAAAATGCTTCCGAAAGGACTCTATATCCATTACTCGAATTTGAAACTGTTTGGTTAAAAAAGAATCTTAACCTGAATCTATTATGTATGTACCTGAATCCTATGTGCATTCCAATTTTTCTTTTTTGTTTTTACAAATTTTTGACTTTTTTTTACTACGATTTTTACTTTGTTTCTACAATTTAATTGGCCACTGAAAATTTTTTGAATTTAATCATATCTAATCTTGAAGAATTGAATTTAACAAATTTAATCATGGGCAAAAAATACAATGCAAAATCCTAATCATTTTGTATTCATAGAAAATTATTAATAGTCATTGGATTTTTTTACTATTTAAATTTTTATCATTACATGGACGAGTGAGCATTCGGCCAATTTGAGTAACATTTTTAACCAAAATAAAATTAACCAATTTTTTTTTTTGCTTCAACCAAATTTAACCAAACTAATTTTTTAACCGAACTTTACCGAATTGTTTGGGCTGAATTAATTTTGATTATTAATCGAACCAAAATAAAAGAAAATCAAAAACCTAATTAACTTATCAATTTAATCAAAAATCATGATTAACCGACTCTAATTGAAATAAAAACTAACCGAAATTACTAATCACTATTTAATCAAAATAAAAATTGAAATATTTTTAAATTTTATTATCTATTTAATCAAAATTACGTAGTTTTAAAATTTGATTAATTTGATTTGATTAACTTTTAACTGAATATTTAACCGATCATTGAAAATTAAAATATTTTTATCAAACATTTATTCACTGAACCGAACTCTCCGAATTGACTGAACCGAATGTTTAGCCTAATTAGAAGATAAAATGAAATAGAAACCACTTTCCTATCTTATAGGAAACCACTTGTCTTCTAGGGCCAAAGTCTTCTCTTAACTTCCTCGGGTAATTAAAGTGAACTTTTTCTTTGTTTTCCTTTAGCCAACATAGGATGTTTGCCCTGCTCTTTACCAAGGGAGTGAAATCTTCTTCCCTAACAATCGAGTTATTGCTTCGAGTATAGGGCAACCAAATGGAATAGCTCAGTCTGGACCTGTTGGGTCTACTAACCCTCACAGGGGAGTACCTTCTTTATCTATCAGGCTTTCTTCGGATTTCAGCGTCCTTAGCTTACGCTTGTTGTGCCTTCCATGCTTTGTGTAGTCTCACGAAGTTCTTAGCTCGGACCATTAGCTCTGCAAAAGAATAAGGTTTATCAAAGTTTAATGAATTGAAGAGTTTGTTATACTTATAGTTTTTAGACATGGTGAATATGGCCACTTCAGTGTGGAGGTCTTCTAGTTGCATAGCAAGTTTTTGGAACTTGGTGATGTAGTCTGGGAGTGACTCGTCCTTCGATCTCTTCAAGTTTATCAAATCCGACGATATTTTCTTACTCAAGATGCATGTGATGAACCGAGCTTTGAACGAGGCTGCGAGTCGGGCGAAGCTAAGAATGGAACCTATCTTGAGCATTTGGAACTATTCCTACGCAGGTCCTTTCAGGGCGATGAGGAATGCTTTGCACTATAATACATCTACTGTCGTTTAGATGTGCAAAACTGTTTGGGAATTCGCGAGGTGACTCCAAGGATCCGTGGTTCCGTCCTAAGTCTTGAATGTTGGCATCTTAAATTTATAAGCGAAATTCACCAACATGATTTCAGTGCTCAAGGATGAGTCATTTCTTAACCCAAAATCGGTGTTGTCTCCTACCTCTCAGAAATCTTTCAGGACTTACAGGGTTTTCTTCCGGAATTTTTCTTCATCATTGTGATATATGTTTCCAAGCAAGGGTGTGGATTGCACCAACGTGTTAGTCCTGTTCTGGGTGTCTATGTACCAAGAAGATTCACCATCTTCCGTCCCATCACCTGGTTGCATATTGACGGTGCTTCCTTTTATCATGACATTACCTCGTCGCCTTCCGCTAGGAGGTATCTGAGATATCGAGTTCATTGGTTTCGCCATTATTCTTTCTAGCACAGTTCCGAAATTATTATAGGCTTGGGTCAGTAGTGCTGCCGCCTGTGGATTTAGAACGGACACATCAGAAGGCGTGGGGATCATCTTCCCCACTGAGCTCCATGCTCTGTCTGTTTTCCCAATTCCTGCAGCGGGTGTTTTTTCCATCTTGTTATGAGGATCTAGTGTGTTGTTCAATATGTAGGGGTGAGCATTCTTCTCTATTAATCCAAAAGCGTGAAAATAATTCAACACACGCCCACCGCACCAATTTGATAGTCTTAAAAATGTGAAGTGTTACTATAATGAATGATACTTGCATATGTATATTGAATATGGAAGAGCATTAACCTTTTCCCTAGAAGGTCTTGTGTCTTATATACATGGTTAGGATATGGTTAGTTATTCGAGGGATTCATATTAGGGACACTATCTCCTAATATCAAGCCTATACCCGTTTATTTTCTTATTGTTTCTTTATTTAGGTTATTATTGTTGTTGTCTATCATTTATCAATACAAAATTTTCAATTCTGTATACTAGTAAAAGTGTTTAATCATATGCTTCTAAAATACAACGCAAGCCACTTTTTTTATATTTCTTTATATTCAAAAGTTGTTAAATTCTTTCTTTTTTATCTCTTTTTAACCATTTATCCCTTATACATGTATTTAACATGGGGATTTTCAAAGTGCTTCTACTTTGGATATTTAGGTTTGCAGGTGTTTTATACAATTACGTCGAGGTAAATGTAACTAGAAGCCATTGCTTGTATTTATTGTTATTTTTGTCTCTGCAGGGTCAACCTCTCTCTCTGGTTAGACGTCTGGCCTCATCAAAACAGTGGCGATCAACGTGGCTTAAAGACCATTCCTCTGACTTTGGAAAGATGGAGATCATCACGTAATTTCTCAACAATGATGTGAGTGATTTTTTTTTTTCTCTAATTTTCCTTTTTATTTACTTACATCTTCTCTAGATTTAGTAACTCTTGCTATGAACCTGCTGATCGATTCACGTACTGTGGGTGCTAATGGAAGTTCGAATGTTTCTAAAGTCATGTTTCTAAATAAAAATCACCTAATTAATTTTTTTTACTGAATAACTTATTATCATTTTTAATATATAATAAAAAAAACTAATCAACCATTTTTAGAAAAAAAAAAAAAAGTGTAAGCATAATGAATCTTAACGTGCAACACACATTATTAATACTAGTAAAGAGAAAAAGGAGAAAGACAAATAATCACAATTGGATATGTAAATACTTATATTGAAACAATAAGATGAATATACAGCTTTTACTCTAACGTCAAACTGGAAAGGAAGCAAGATTCTTTTACCCTAACATCAAACTGAAAAGGAAGCAACTTGAAGCTCACAGTTAAATAGATGGCTAATTTGGTTATTCATCTTTGTATAGAGAGGAAACTCGTTTTCAAATTACCTAATTTGTGTAAATAGCCTGGAAATGTTTCTAGAGAGTTTTCGGACATTTATGTGCAGGAAACATTTTCAAAATGCGGAAACAACAGCCAAAGAGATTTTTCATGCACCTTAGCTTAGTATTATTAATATGTTGCACATAAAGATCAAATGGAAGGATAGAAATATTGTTACCATGTTTGACTATTCTTCTTTGAATAAAGAGCAAACTCGTTTCGAAATTACCTAATTTATGTGAATGGCTTGGAAATGTTTCTGTTTGTATGGAGAAAATGTTTTCAAAATGCAGGAACAGTAGTGAAAGAAATTTTTCATACATCGGAATTTAGTATTATTAAGTTATTGCACATTAAAGATCAAACAGAAGGATAAAAAAAATATTGTTTTGGCTGTTCATCTTTGTATAGAGAGGAAACTCGTTTCCAAATTACTTAATTATGTAAATGGTCCCGGAATATTTTTGGAGAGTTTTCGGGCGTTTGCGTGTAGGAAACATTTCCAAAACACGGGATCAACGGCTAAAGAGATTTTCCATGCATCATAGCTTAGTATTATTAAGATGTTGCACACTAACAAAGATCAAACGAAAGGATAAAAACACCATATTTGGCTGAACAAATAAAAAACATATGTGATGTAAATTTAAATTTGATTCATCAAAAAACCTGATAGCATATGGAAGCTTAAATTGTATTCAGAAGTGCAATTACCTACCACTTACAAAAGAAAAAAATGGATAGAAGAGAAGGAAGGCTTACTCTGAAATTGGAACTTTAGCTATACATAGAGAGAAACAAACTTGCACACAGAGGGATAGAGCTTGCTTAATGCAGATGAGAATCCATTTCCTTAAGCAGAACAAGATTCTCGATCTGCACCAAGCAAACTCAATCCACCAGTGAGTATGAAAAAAAGATGAGATATATTGTTAGCTTTAGATCCTCCGGTTCTACTTATTAAAAAATATATAGAAACTATGGTATCACTAACATTAGCTAGGAAATGGAATATCACTCTCGTAGAAACAGTTGAAAGAATGAAAACATAAAAACACTTAAACTTGTATTTTAAACTATGCTTTCGCTTTGTATCGAGGGTCACAATTTTACAACTATACAATCAAACATTTATATAATAAGACATGTGAAACTGAAAGGTAAATAATAGATTCTAACATTTCATCTACTTAAATAGATAACTCATAAATTACCCACACATTTAATACGTAGAAACTCCAAATTTAATAGCACTTTAATATTTCAATTTATTATTTCTAACAGAGATTACCATGACTGCAATTTAGATTGTTGAATAAAGTATTTGGGAAATGCACAGTTACGGCAGCCAATTACTCAAGCATGCAGTTTCAGCCATCTCATTATTACAAGGATGAATCTGATGAGAGACTTACTTTACTACAAGGATACACAGTTGAGGAAAAACAGTTCAGCATTTTTCTCCTCTATGTAATCAGCTGGCTTTATTTTTGCTTTTCTTTTTCCTCCAATTTTCTTCCAGATGTCAGCTAGCCAAGTTGTCCTTGAGTTACGTGTCTCTCAAATGGTAGCAACACTAAGGCTACAAAAAGACTTCCTTCCATAACCAGTCAACAAGTTTGTGAAGAGGCAACATATGAATCATTTCTAAAAGCCAATGATCTAAATGTATCTTTTCTGAACAAACAACACTATAGTCCCACTTTGTTAGCAGTAGTGATGACAGCAAAGCTAACTACTCGGTTTAGTTTAGCTTTAAGTTCTTTTGTTTGGTAGAGAGTTGGTAAAAAAAAAAATATTGCATTTTTTATAAATAGAGCTGCTGGGGCAGATTTGAGATAGGGAAAAAGAAGAAAAGAGAGCATGAAGCTGAGAATGAAGAAAAAGAAGAAAAAAAAAATCTTTGTTTCATGCTTTGTAAATCCTTTGCTATGAGTACTGAATATATGTTTTCCTCTTCATCTATATCTCTTCTTTTGTTATGTGTTTAAAATAAACTTCTGTCATTTCTTTGAGAAATCTACAACCATCTCTCCTCCCCCATTTTTCCAACACACTTCTTCCAGGACTTATGCTGACCTCTATTGTTTTGTTCTAGGAGTCGACAACAGTTAACTGGTAATGGAGACATGCCAACACTTATAGGTGTGGAGTGTCCAGGCAAATGCATGCAAGACCTTTAATCTTTTTCTAGTTTCACCAATAATCCCCACAGGAACAGGAACCCCCTTCGAAGTGGTGAAAGCGATGATTATCTCTTAAGATGATCAACCTTTTCACAATCTTGGATATGTATTTGATGGCATTGTGACAATCTTCGCATATCCGCAAGTTTTTAATCACACGAATAGGTCTTCCAGGAGGTATGGACAGAACCCCATATGCTACAGCTAATTTCTCACTGTGATACTTGAGCATATGCTCCTTTTCCTCCTCATCCACATCATGTAAAACCATTTTTGTTGAGGACAAATATCCCTCATGCTTCATTTTCAAATACATCTCTTCAAGAAATGCATATATTTTATCCCTCTCTGGGTGGAAGCAATCCCCAACTGTAAAAGTATGAATTTTATTTTGCGCTTCAAGCCAGCTATGCCCAGGTACCTTCTTCACACCTTTATCCCTCATTTGCAATCTCATCTTACTAACATCAGGCCATCTTCCTGAAGCAGCATATAAATTTGAGAGAAGAATATACATCCCTGAATTATCAGGCTCCATCTTGAAAATTATCTCAGCAGCCTTTTCACCTAATTCAGTATTGCCATGGACCCTGCTTGCACCAAGTAAAGCACCCCATGTAGAAGCATCTGGTTTGAAAGGCATGTTCCCTATTAAATTCTGGGCTTCTTCCAATCGTCCAGCTCGACCTAAAAGATCAACCATGCAAGTGTAGTGCACTGAATTTGGTGTTATACCATATTCTTGATTCATTGAATAAAAATATTCAGTTCCCTTCTCTACCAAGCCCGTATGACTGCAAGCAGACAACACACCAACCTGAACAGCAAATATTGAGCAAAAACTAAGAACTTTTAATAGAGAAAAATTTTCTGCATAAAAGGATTTTATTAGATTCGAAGATACCATCATGAACAATCGTAATATATTTAAGAATTCATTTACTTATAGCAAATTTTAATTAGTATCTAATTGTCATATTTTCAGCAGATGTTGCTTTACATAAATTGATAATCAGATAATATGAAAATGTTTCACATGGTAAAATCCTAAGGTTGCATCACATTACACTAAGGAGAATACAGGAAAAGTTAATATAAGTAGAAGAGGCTGCTTAAGTACTTCCTCGGTGAGGACATGACCGACTTGAGCCAGCATATTGATAAGTAAACTTGTTGCCTGATGGACTCCTAGTTGAATAATCAAACAAGCATTGTCTCTTTAATTCTTCCACCTCTTCTCATCAAGAAAGCTCCACAAGTTTGAGGTCTATATTAAGACTCAACTCAAGAAAGCATTACTCTCAACTCTATGAGGTTGGTTATACTAATAATTTATTATGCTGATTTAAAAAAAGTTACCATTAAAGCCTTAGCAAATATTAAGAAAATTAGTATATCTTATTCAACTATGCATGAAGAATATTTAAGAGTGGGTCAAAGGAATAAGTTAACAATTACCATAGTGGCATCATCAGGCTTGAAACCCATTCTTTTCATTGACTCAAAGACCATCAATGCCTCTTTGCCAAATCCATGCCTTGCATAACCATAGATCATTGTATTCCATGAAATTAAATCTTTATCAGCTATTTCTTGGAATGCATCATCTGCCTCATCGATGCTTCCACACTTACAATACATTGCAAGAAGCGCGTTCCCCACATAGCATCCAGCCTGGTATCCGGCCTTAACCAGCCAACCATGCAATTGCTTCCCCAACTCCAAAGCTGCAATATTGGCACATGCTGTTAAAGCAGAGGTAAATAAGGATCTGTTCAACCTTGCCCTATCCCTCTTCATTTCCACACAAAGTTGTAGAGCCTCTTCACTTAAACCATTTTGAACATAGCCAGCAATCATGGCTGACCATGAGATAGAATCATGCTGAGGCATCCTATCAAACAAATCCCTTGCATGGGCGACTTCCCCACTCTGAGAATATCCTGTGATCATTGTATTCCAGGAACTAATATTTTTACATGGCATTGCCTCAAAAAATTCTTTTGCCATGTCCATCCTCTTACATTGTACATAACCTGCAACCATTGCATTCCATGAAACTGAATTCTTCTCAGGCATTTTATCAAAAATACTTCTTGCCTCATCCAACATTCCATTTTGAACATATCCAGAAACCATTGCCGTCCATGTAAACACATCCCGAGTTGGAGCCAACTCAAACAATCTCTGTGCTTCTTCTACGTCTCCATTTTGTGCATAACCAGTAATCATAGTGTTCCATGAAACCTTATCTCTTATAGGGATCCGATCAAAGAGCCTCCTTGCATCAGCTAACCTCTTCCTCCTCAGAAACCCACCCATCAAACAATTCCAAGACACGATGTCCCAATCCATTTTTGACTCAAATAACTTCCTCGCATCCTCTATCCTCCCATTCTGCACATAGGCTGCAAGCAATCCATTCCAAGAAATTGCATTCTTAGACGGCATCTTATCAAATATTTCTCTAGCTTCAACAACAAATCCCTTCTGTGCATACCCAGATAGCATTGCATTCCAAGAGACAATATCCCTTGCAGGCATTTTCTCAAAAAATGTGCGGGCAGCAGTAAGACTTTTATTCCTCACGTACCCTGTAAGCATCACGTTCCAAGAAAACAAATCTCTGTTAGGCATTTTATCAAACATTTCTCTTGCAAGATCAAACTTGCCATTTGACAAGTACCCAGAGATCATTGCATTGTAGGAGATCGTGCTTCGAGAGGGCATGGAGTTAAATATTTGAAGGGCAGAGTCACATTGGCCATTGTGCATTTGAGTGGTGATTGCCATGTTACATTTCACTATATCTGAGTCTCTGGAGGTTTGTGATTCATTCTTGGATACTTTTTTTTGTTGGCTTAATTCTTTCTTTGATGGGTATGGATTTGGGCTTGTGAATTTGGTTGTGGAAGGTTTGTTAATGTGTTTTTCCTGAGATTTCTGCGTACTAACGCAGCTGTGCAACTGTCTCAACCAGAATCTCCCGCGCATTTGCTTCAGTTTGAGAAATCAGAAGTGTGGGCGACGTTTTGACTGTGTCCTTATAAACTAGCCTTGAAGCATTTTGATATTTGAGGCATTTTTTATGAAGTGTGAACTATCCTGAGGTTTGAAGTTGTGGTACTACTTTAGGAGTCTTTTTTATGTTACCTAATGAATGGACGCAAATTCTTATTTAACTGCAATTTTATCTTGTCCCCATGTTGTATAATTTCTGTATTTCATGTTTAATTTTGGACTTATGTTCAACCAGATGCTTAGTTATAAAAATAAATTTGTATTAAAAAGTTTCATATTTTGTCTCATATTTACATATAACAGGGTGAGCATTCACTTAGAATTACCTTAATTTTAATTCATTCGAATATATTTTTATGGTAACCGAATCCGAAACTTAATAGTTACAAATGGATCCAAATCGAATTAAATTGTTTTAGTTTGATTTGAATTTGGTTATTCTAAACTAAATTAATTATTTTGGGCTTGAAAATAAATAAATTTAGTTATATATAGTAATCAAACCAAAATGAAAATTAAATAATTTTATATATTCAAACCGATTTGGTAATTAAACTTTTAAAATAATTGTCTGAATCCGATCAAAATTAGTCATTTTATTCGGTTTTTAGTTAGAAAACGAGAATCGATCACCCCAGCATATAAAGAATGTATCGTGGTTTCATTGTATCGTTTTGAACTTCCTCTAGTTGCAGCCATCTAGATTTAACTGAAAAAACAATTAAAGCAACTAGTGGTTTAGTATATTGGTGAGGCCAATAGGACAGGGTACTAGGTTTCCGGGATGCTCGGAAAGGAAAAGGTGAAAAGAAAAATGGAGCAATTATGTAAGAGCTTCAGTGGACAACATAGGAAAATGTCAATACATGGCAATGTCGTGTAATTACTGTTGTTATAAATTTGGTAGTGCTCCTAGATGGGAAGGATTAGGTACAATGTAAGAAATATTTGGCACAAATGGAAATCTGAAGAAAGACCGACACATTTCTCAGATAATAACTTGGTCAATTTGATCAAATCCAAAGTTTTTGTAATGAGTTTCAAATTGAGCTCAACAGTAAGTAAACCTGATCAACCTCAATGCTCTTGTTCTTTCTTCCTTCCTAGATATATACGGAAAGGAGAGATGAGTGTTATTGAACCCGAGTCAACTCATGCAAATGCACATTAATTTTTTAGTTAAATATCTAAGCATTCTCTTTCACTTGCATGGTATACATGCATTAATGCTCTATTTGTTTCATAAAATAACTTGCAGAAAAATAACTTGTTAAAAAATATTTTCGATGGAGTGAAAAATATTTTCTAAATGACTTATTTTCCATTGTTTGATTATAATATTGAAAATTAGTTAAAAATATTAAAGTTTTTATCTCATAAAATCATAAAAAATATTAATAATAATAATTCTCCTTTTCACTTGCATTGTTATTACATGCATTAATGCCTCTATTTGTTTCATAAAATAAACTTACAGAAAAATACTTGTAAAAAAATATTTCCTATGGAGTTGAAAAATATTTTCTAATACTTAATTTTCCATTGTTGATTATAATATTGAAAATTAGTTAAAAATATAAAAGTTTTTATTTCTCATAAAAATCATAAAAATATTAATAATAATATAATTTTTATAATTTAAAAATTTTATTTGTTAATATAATTTATTGTTAAATATGAGAAGAATGCAAAAAAATATATATATAAATTATGAAAAACCCAACGGTAACTGGTGGTAGTGACTCCGATGATTAAAAAATTAAAAAATAGATTTATAAGGTTTATCAATATCTAGAAAATATTTTACTCTCTTGAAAATGAAAAGTTATTTTCCTTAAAAAAGAACTTAATTTTTCTTTGATTAGGAAAATATTTTCTATTGACTTATTTTCTTGAGCATGCCAAACAATAGAAAATTGTAGAAAATAGTTTTCTGTAAGTTATTTTACAGAAAAAAAGAGCCGTAAATATTAATTCACTCTCCATATGATTATAATTGAGAGAGTCAATACATAGAGTTGGTTATCCAAAATTATATGGCAAGTTCACATAAACCTGAAGTTTAATATCAAATTATTTGGCAGGTTATGCTAGGTTAATGCATAAAATTCATTTTATAATTTAAGATCAATTTCACTTTCCATATTAATTATCTTTGTAGCCCTTTGAACTTTGCGGAAACCATCATGGCCTTACTCTTTCACATTTCAATAATAATTATGTCACCCATCAAAATAAAATGTGAAAGTGTAGGGTTATGATTGAACACTTGCAAAGATACTTCATATTAGCAATAGACATATTTATTACTGAAATATGAAAGTATAGAATTATGATTGAGCTCTCATAAAATTTAAGGGACTGAAAGGATAATCCGTCGAAATTTAAGATCAAATTTATGCGTTACGCGTCATACATATTCCTTTGTTAATTAATACATATATCTCAATAATGGAGCTTTTTGGCTATTTATAGTAGCTGAAATTTGCATTCATGCAATAAGAATAGCTCCTTCAGTTGTGGATGCCGGAGTTTGCTTGGTGCAAGTAAGGAATTTGGTTTCTTAGCTTCTTGATTTTGATTCAAATCTAAATGGTAAAGTTTAAGAATATAGATCTTCTACATAGAATTTTGAGGTAAAGTTTCAGAATATAAGAGCCCGCTTGGAACAAATGAATAATGATTATAGAATTCATTTATAAATGAATTTCAAGTAGAATTCATTAGTAAATGAATTTGTTATGTTTAGTATGCTATAATTTAAAATAAGGAATTCAATTGAACTTCACAAAATTATATTTGGAATAAATTCTTAAATGAAAATTCATTTATATTTATTTCTTATAACACCCTTGACATAATAATTTAACAAAAATAAATAACAAACACCAAATTAAATAAACAAACACCATTATATTTATTCTATACAAATTATATTTATTATATACAATATAATAACTTGTCATTTTTTATTAAAATATAAATAATAAATTTCATATAAATACACTAATATTGCATGCTAATTAATTAATTATATAAGCAGTAACATTCATAATAATGATAATTTTTAATTGATGTAAAAAATGTTGTTAATTTAATTAATTAATTTGGAAACTAAAAAAAATTAAGAATGTTATTATTGTTTTTAATTGTATTTGAAACAATTGTTGATACTCAGTTTTTATAGTTTCACAGTAATTATAACTAATGTTATTACTAGACTTCAAAAAGGAAACAAAAACGTTATTAATAGTTTGACATTTTTCAAAAAAAAAAAAAGGAAAAAAATATGTCATTATTGGATTAAAAAAATAACGTTGTTATAATTTGAAATTTTCCAAGGAAAATAAATAAAAAAGTAAAAATAGTTAAGCTTATAATGAAAGGGTAATTCTGTCAATAAATATTTTAATGGTCAATTTTATAGAATTCATTTACAAATTCCATCAATTTTAATAGAGTTTGAGTTTTGAGTTAGGCATACTCAATTCCATAGAATTCAATTCGTAGAATTCAAATCTGTATTTTTTTCATTCCAAACACAACATTTTGGATTTTCAAATGAATTCATTTATTCCAAATGGACTCTAAATATTTTGCAATAGAATTTTGAACATTAACTTATTTATTTATTGGAAGCCATTTTCTTGACTCAAACTTTTATAGTCGAGATGACTCGAATTCAGATCTCTTATAATTATATATATATATATATATATAAATAAAGGAGAATCAATAGACTTTCTTCAATTCTAACGTCGCGATTTCTATACAAAGTGAAATCCTATAGGTTTTTAGCTTTTGCATTTATCTCAACTAACAGAATTTGAAAGGAAATTTTAGATTTTGAAAAGAGAGATTGTCATAAATATTTACTTTTTTTTTTTAAAGGATCTCATAAATATTTTCTACTTAACTAGGTATCTGCCAATTGTCAAACAAACTCATCTCTCTTTTTGTGCTGTGCCCTTCTCCTTCTTGCCGCTGCATCACCGTCCTGGCGCTGATGTTTTTATTTGTCCTCTAGGCTCAACAATGAAGAAAGAGAGAGAGGTTGCATCTAGAGGTGTGGCAATCGTCTCACACATTTTACACTAACGCTAAAGCAGGTAATTTTTCAATTGAATCTGGACTTTTTCTAGGTCTCCTTGGCAATGAACGATTTCCACAATTACTATCAGATTTCCTATCTTTTTTCACAATTAACACAATTACAGAACGTTTCTTTTTTCTATTTTTTTTTTATGATTGATATATTTTTATATAGGATTCCATGAAAAGAGTTACCCAGTGGAATCTTGATTTTACAGAGCAGTGCGCAAGGAGATAGGTATATATGATATATGCTAACTAAATTTAACTTCAGAAATACTGATCTGTTTTAATTCTGATAAGAGTTATTTTTATAGTGTTTTAATATAATTTTTATTAGGATTTTTAGTATTTTTAATTTATTAGGATTTTTAGTATTTTTAATTACTTTAATTAGTTTTTATTTAATTTTATTTATGTTTTTGTATAAAGCTTCCTTTAATCATATTTCACTTTATCTTGAGAAAATTTGTAGGATTTTTATAGAAAACCGTCTTAACTCCTATCTAGACGCTGAAAGAGTCCTATTTGGAAAGAAATGCAAAACTTAAACAGTTTTCTATCCCTAAAAGATATCCTCTTCAATAAAAATTCACTTTCCTAAACGAAGATATTCCAGAAAGTCTATATAAATAGAGAGACTAGCATAAAGACGTATCGATTCATTGTATATTCCATCTTTTGTTCTATTGTTTTCTCTCTGACCAAGACTTCAAGTATTCCAGATTTGTGTCAAGATTCAAGGAAGCCACCCAAGCCAATCATTAACTAGTTTTATTTCTAAACTCTTTTCTTGTTTTATTTTCAATATTCATGTTATTCATGTTATTATGAAATATTTCCAAGTTTAATTGAGCTATCTTATTTAATTACTATGTCGAACTAAACTCTCATACTAGGGATTTGATGTAGCTTAATTTTGATTTCAATTTATAATATTAGATTTGCTTTTTCTTGTTTATGATATAATTTAGTATTAAACTTAATGCTTCCAGGCAGAGTTTCTTCCCTGGATTGATTAATTTCATTGATCACTATCGAGAGAAGGGTTTTTGATATGAATAGAATAATAAATTATATGAGAATAATAACTTGATGTGGAAGCTATATGGTTTGACTCATGAGGGGTTTTCATAAGTTAATGATATTAAGTTATGAATTCATAAACAAACCATAAAACTTAATGATTTAATTCATGTTTGGTTGCACCATTGGAAGATAGGTAATTAGACTGGATTAAAATAAGTAACAATACATCGAGAGAACTTGTTAGTGATTTTAGGGTTGTTTTCCCTACTTAAACAATTAAAATTGATTATCAAACTAATTTATTAAATTGGATAGAATTAAGTGAAGTCAAAATCCCTAGTAGCTTTAATTTAAATCCTTATTTCTTTTCGTTCAAATAGTGTTGCTCATGATTTTCTTTTTTTCTCATTTCTTTTTGTTCTCTTTTATTTGTTTAATTTAATTTCTTAAAATAATTCTCCTTATTGCCGTTTAAATAATAATAGATTAACATAATTTTGGTACTTTGTATATAATCTATGTGGAAACGATACTCTACTCATCTATATTACTTGTTGCGATTTTCATATACTTGCAAAAAATCACTGTCAAATTCTATCTTAAAGAATTGGTTTTTGAAAATTGTAATTTTTTGGAGTTTTTGGTTGAAGTTAGTAAGCCATTTACAAGGCTGAAATCTGAAATTCTGAATTCTCGACATCCTATGAATGTTTGCTTTGGTTTGTATTATGATTGCTCTGCTCACATGCTTTTGTCCCACTCTCTCTTTGTAATTTTTTGGAGTTTTAGGTTGAAGTTAGTAAGCCATTTACAATTTGAACAATTTTACAACTTGGAAAATGGAAGTCTATACTAATTCTAAGGATTAAAAAAAAAAAAAAAAAAAAAACCGTTAAATGAAATCCCAGTATGATTTTTGCGTTTCGGGCACAAGATATTCATTCACGAATTTGGGTAGATTGAAAACTCAAAAAAAAAAAAAAAAAAAAAAAACCCCGTGAAATGAAAATCCCAGTATGATTTTGCTGTTTTCGGGCACAAGTATTCATTCACGAATTTGGGTAGATTGAAACTCAGTATTGACTTTACCTCTTGAAATCAAGCTTATATGATTTATGGTGTCAGTTTCATTTTGTTTTTTCAAATGTTATTCTATGTGAATTATATTTCTGGTTGTTACATTTTGAATAATGTTCTGTACAGGACAATAAAGAAGATGAACACCCAATCAGATTCATCACTTCTTTCTGCAACCTTCTTGATGCTGGTAAGTTATGGAAAGAAAGTGCACATTTTTAAAAATTCATTTATATGGATGAATTTTCATTGTTGGATCAAAACTACAGAATAACAAAATATTGTTTAAAAATTTGATTAGATTACTTTTTAACTCACCTAATTATTTCATTATAACAACTAAATTTTAATCCCAAACTAATAACAATAGTAAAAAATAAACAAAGCATAAAATAAATAAACAAATGATTTTGAAAATTAATTTTGGTAAAAAGTTTTGAAAATTACTTCAATCTTAAAAATTCTCTCTCCTTAGTATGCCACTAAAATTAAGATAAAGGATTAACAGGATTAGTCTGAGTGAAAAGGATGCAAATCTCTTAAGCAAAATGTCGAATGTTTGATCTTTATAAATGTAGAAAATCTTTATTTGAGCACTTCCCTTTTATGGGCTTGATGTGGCGTGAGCATAATTAATTTTAGCTTAATGAGCTAGAGACACCTATGATATAAGAAAAGAAAAAAAAAATTTACAAGACTATTCATATGCTTAGAAAAATACGACTACTCCGATATTTTCTTTTTTAAAATATACCAAATTTTTCCTATGTTTTACTTTCATTATACTGCTAGGTCATTTCGTCTAATTTTTGCATATTTCTATTAAGTTAACAAGAAAATATATAGGGAAAACGAAAGATACTAAAATATTATATCAAAAAAATTACAATACGATCTCTATGGTTTGAAAAATATAAGTAGTCCATCCCTATATTTTTAAAAATAAATAGGGTATTTTTCGTCATTTCAAAATATACTTAACGGAAAAGATGCAAAAATTGAACGAAATGACTTTATAGTCTAACGGAGTAAACTACAAGGAAATTTTAATCTATTTTCTAAAAGACAGGAAACTAGTTGTATTTTACAACTATAAAGACCGTACATAAAAAAAGGAGTATAATAAAGAAATAATAAAATAAGTTTTAGAAAATTATAAAGAATACTTGTTATATCAAATAGCACTCTTTAATTAAAAAAAAAAAAAAGAAATAATTTTGGATAAACGTAATTTAAAAATGATAGATAAAAGTAAATCGACGGAATAATAGACATGTACACTCACATTGTTTAATCATACGTGACTTTGCTTGTGAGCAATGGCAATAGCATTTAAGAATATCACAAGAAATGGCATTCAGAATTTTGAGTTGTGATAACATTTAAGTGAAGTATCAGAGAAAAAGAGTACATTTCTTGGTTGTTTCTTTGGAACTGTAATCCAACTTTACACTCACGGCCACGGCGTGCAAGCTACCAGTCAGCTGAATCCCAAATGCCTGTATTTTTAATTTAAATTTATGAAATTATGAAATATATACTATATAATATAAACTTTCAGATAAAACTTTTTTTTTTATTAACTTTGATAAACTTACTTGCATGTTTTTCATGGGTGAATATTTAGAAAATTAATATATTAGGAAAATTAATATTATATAATATATATTAATATATATATTATAATATATATAAATTGACAATGATAAAAAAATAAAATAATAATAAAGTTAATGCAAAGAATATAATTTAAATATATATATATTGACAATGATAAAAAAATAAAATAAAATAAAGTTAATGCAAAGAATATATTAACTCTAATTTTTTTTTTATATAAACAAAGTTTCTATTTTAAGTGTTTTATTTAAATAGATAAAATTACTTAATTTGGACTATGGCAAATCATAAAGTCTAAATTGCTCTTTATTTACTTTGTTAACAGCATCAAGTTTTTTAGAAACACAAAAAAGTGGCAAATCATAAACTTTCTTAAGATACTTTAGCTCCACATTTTATCCTTAGCTAATCTAATTAGTAAGGATCCAAAAATTGCGGATATAGCCCAAACAACTCCTCTATCTCTCCCTTATCTAATTGGTCCCTACCTTCTATATGATGATTGGTTCATTTTATACCAATCAATCATTGTTCATTTATTTCTTATATTGTTTTCTTTTTTTCAAAAATGATAACCATTAAGTAATTCATTTAAAATATTTTGAATTTTGTGAGTTGTAATGATCGTACCTCGTTTTGACCTTAACCTCTTCGACACTCCAATTTAAACTTTTATAATAATTGAACACCAATTTAAAATCTGAGTTGAAGAAATGAATAAAAAATAAAAACGGCGAGACCCACTCTTGACACATGAGTTAGCCTTACTCAAGCCATGTCAAGTTGGAAAGCACCATTTTATTAGACACTCACAAAACCCTAAAAGCATCATTCTTTTTCTCTCATGGCTTATTGAACTCTGGGCACAATGAAAAATAATCAGCATACACATCTCAAACCGGATAAATTGAAAGAGGTGCACTCAAAACAAGTTTTAACACCTAGAAACTGGCTCAAATGTGGATAGATCACCCATCTTTTACTTATTAAACTGTCATGAAATAACTTAATTTACACTCCTCCCTCTCTAAATTGAATCAAACTTTCTTTTTTGCTTTCCTTGTGCTTCAAATCCATTTGTACAAAGATCTTATGATTGAATAAATTGAAGAGAAAACAAAGAGATCAATAAAGAAATTGAACTTCACCGATGAACCTGTTTTTTATTAGAAGAAACTGGAGACAAGCTAGGGATCTGTGCCTTGATTGCCCGCGAAAGCCGTAGCCCTTTAATTGCTTAATGATGAATCCATTTTTGATTTTCTTTCCCTCTTACATAGATCTCTCCTATCTACTCTGTCTATTGGCTTTTTTCAAGTTCTTACTCCAGCGAGATTGCTGCCTTCTAACAAGATCATGGTACAACTCTCTTCCCCCACTCAGATAACTTAGTAATTCAATATCTTGAGTCCTATGAGATCCCAATTTTTTTCTAAGGGTTCTGATGATGTTGACATGCTACCACTGACATCTTCGCAAAATGGTTTTCTATAAACGAAAAAGATTTTTTTGGGGATTTACCTATCTTTATTCTTCTTCATTACAACTCTATATTCAACAATAATCACCACTGAAGAGGAATTTTGGTTAGAGGTCGAATTTGAGGAAAATGCAATGCAATTGAGGAGATTGAGAAATTAGGTTTAGGGATTTGAAACAGGATGGTGAAGGAAGGAGAGAGATGAGAGAGATTTCTCATCTAAATGAAATTGCCGCATCTTAATTTTTTACCGAAGCTAGGTTAGGTTAACTCATGTGTCAGAGTGGGTCCCACTGTTTTTATTTTTTATTATTTTTTTATCTAGATTGTGAAATTGGAGTACAATTATTACAAAAATTTGAAATTGAAGTGTTTAGGTGGTTAAGGTCAAAATAAATACAATCGTTACAAATCGTAAAGTTCAGGGTATTTTAAGTGAATTAATCATAACCATTAGATTATAGGTCTAAAAATTATGAACATTTATTTTAATATCACTTAATTTGAAAACTCTAGAATTTAATCAATGATAAACACTTATATACTTAATAATATAATATTTTCAAATATAATCCAAAATTTTCTTTAAATATAAAAATACTAAAATAACATTGCACTACATAATACTTAAAATTATTTTCATTTAATTTGAAAACTCAAAGTTTTGAGATTAATGTTTAGAATGTTAAGTAGCAATAACAACAGCTGAATATATCAATTGCCATCTGAATTTGTGCTTAAAAGTCTTGTGGTCCCTTATACTTTAGAAATAACCCCTAAACTTTTTTTATATATAATTTATGCATATATCTGGCCATGTAAGAAAATAGAATGTAAAATACATGCATGGAATGATTCATTTGGTCACATAAGAGCATCTTATGTGGCAACCTATTGCATTTTCTCTTTCTCCATTAAATTCCACTTGCTTTTCTTCAATAACTAATATCCATCTCTTTCAAAACTTTAAATTTGCATTTTGAATAACAGTAATGACACCACCAAACCCAAAATCAATATCAAGAAAAGAAAAATTCCTAAAAAATTTATTGTTATTTCAAAATCCAACAACAATTCAAGAGATGCTAGTTCCAACAACATGGAAAGTAAAAAGATCATTTTAATTCAAGACGGAAGAGAAAAGGAAAAGAAAAAAGATATAAATGTGAAGTCTTTACATCAAAATGGGACTCACTTGGACAAAGAGATCCAGGAAAAGGCTTAGTGAAATGGATAAGCCAAGGAATGAAAGCAATAGCTACGGATCTTATTGCAGCAAAAGCGCAAGGGGAGTTCTTCAAACTTTCACAAGAACTCCGGCAAAGGATGCGATTAGAGGCTAGCTTGACATTTGTTATATAAGCTCAGCCTTATATTAATGTTATTAATATCTCGAAAATGGAACAAACAAAAAATCAAAAATGGAACAAACACAAAATCAAAAATATTGCAGGATTAGATTTTTCAATGCAAAGCTTTCTGCATTTTTTCGAAGTTTTAAGAAAAAAAAAAAAAAAAAGAAAATTTTAAGAAAAAAAAAAAAAAAAAAAAAAAAAAAAAAAACAAAACAAAAAGAAAGAGAACAGGATTCTAAATTAGGTGAGATGGCATCCACTATGCAACCTAATTACTAGTTGTCTTGTCACTAATCCAAGCATCGTGCGTTTCATTCACTCGATGCTTTTGGCTCTCACCAAACGTGTATAAATTATAATAAAAATAGGTTTAGGAGGCCACAACATCATTTCTAAAATATAAGGGCCATAGGACTTTTATGCACAAATTTAAGAGGCAATTGATGTATTGGATCAAGAACAACTAAATTTAAGTTTCAAACTAGTTGGAATCATATAAAGTTTTTGTTTGCAATATTCAATCTAATTAAATTAATAGTTAGACAAAGCAGGGTATATATATAAAAAAATAAACATACTTTTTGTAGAAAAAAGGGAAAGAAGTTTAAATGCTAAGCAAATAATAAAATTAAATTGGTATTGTTAAATGGCATCTTTTCCTTCTTTTTTTTTTTTTTTTTTTTTTTTTTTTTTTTTTTTTTTTTTTTTTTTTTGCAAGGGGAGTGTTAAATGCAGTGGCAGAACCAAAAAAATGATTAGAGGGGGCAAAGTTTTTTTTTTTTCAACACTTAGAGGAGTGATATCTAAAAAAAATCAATGTTTTATAAGTAAAAGGTAAAAATTTCTATATTTTATAAAGTAAATTTCAAAAGAAAATTAAAATTGGGGGAGGGGGCACTGCTGACCACGCCTAGTTTCGCCGTTGGTTAAATGACATCTTTATTGAGCCAAAATTTGCTGAATTTTAATCAAACCACAACTTTAGAGCCCCATTTATATCACGCATATATTTAAGATCTTACTTGATTTTTTTTTTTTTTTTTTTTTTTTTTTTTTTTTTGAATATTAGGGGAGGGGATTCAAACCTAATAGCTTATAGCTAATAATTGTTAAAAATGTAAAATGGCTATCAAAATTTTAATTATTTTTATATATTATCATGTATTGTATAAATTAAAATATATATAAAATAGAAATAACAGCTGATTAGGATTTTTATCAGTCTTCAACTGCTAATTATAGGTGGTTAGGTACATATCACTTACACTTTCATAATTCAGCTAAATCAAATATCCTTTTAGACAAGTTTGGAACCCCTATCAAGCCACCCTTACATCCTAAACCTAAAAGAAATTTCTCAATTGTCAACTAAAAGAAATTGACCTTCATTGTGAATGCAACTATTTAAATATACTCTAAGATAGACTTGGCCACGGTTCCGGAACCGGAACCGAACCGAAAAGGTCCGGTTCCAGTTCCGGTTTGGAACCGTCCGGTTCCGATCCGATTACAAAACCGACACGTTCCGATTGATTTCTCTGCAAAATCGCATTAATTTTAAATTTTAAATTTGAATGCCGGTATTAAAAAAAAATATCCTGAACATAAAAAAAATTAAAAAAAACCACTAAAAAATTTAAAAATTTCGAACGGTTAAAAAAAAATTATTGAAAACATAAAAAAATAAGAAAACTACACCTAAAAAAAAATTTTAAATTTTGAAGACCGTTTAAAAAAATTATTTGAACATAAAAAATTAAAAATACCACATAAAAAATTAAAAAATACTTCAATAAAATTTATTTTTTTAAAGACTGAATTGTTAGGTGAACATAATTATTTTTTTTAAAAAAAATTCAACTGAATTTTTTTTTTTTAAAGTGGAACATAATTT
This sequence comes from Jatropha curcas, assembly GCF_014843425.1. Next base: position 50,803 of record NW_023591165.1, on the reverse strand, counting down.
AAAAAAAAAAATTGGCTTGAACTTAATTTTTTTTTTTTTGGTAAAAAAAAAAATTAAAGTTGCCTACGTGATCCTCTTGGGTTTAGAGGAATCAAAGCCCACCGTATTCCTTACTTCTTCTAATATCAATTTCACCCCTTTACCTTACATGCATTTGTACTTACCGGTGATGTTCCCACTTGAGGACCCATCGTTATAAATCAAAAGAAATCCTTCCATTTTTCTTATTGGATCTTTCTTGGGCTTTCTTAAGTTGCTTTGTCCGAATCATCCCACGCATGCTTGTGCTGTCTAGTGATCGGTGTCATACGAGATCGTGTTTCACTCATATATGTTTCCTCCTTCACTAAAAGCTTTTCAACCGCAAACAGTGGGACACGGATGCTAAAATTTGTTTTTGCAATTAAAGAAAAAATTGGAAAAAGTATTTGGACCGTGATGGACTCCACAATCAAAATTGGAAAATCTGTCATCCTGCACTAATCATCACCAAATCAAAAAAAAGTTTTAAATAATTATCAAATTCAGAAATAGAAACTGCAATTCCTTGTTCTTTTTTGTCTTTGCAATAAAACTTGTTGAGCAAACACCAACACCACTTTACCCTTTGTTTGGAAATTGTGAAATATTAGACATTGAGCAAGAAGTGAAGTAGAAGTAGATGGAAGTCAAACATTGAACAATCATTATATTAATTGCATAATATTTCTGTTTAACTTCATGCGTTACTCATTTAAATTAATATTATCTTCTAAGCATAAATAAACATCAATAATAAATAGTCAAATAATCACATAAAAAAACATTCATTCTTACATCTGGATTCAAATACAATAGCAACAAGATAAAGAGTGGTATATTTTTAAAATAAGATAACCATTTTTTTTTCATTGAAAAAATACATATTTTTAAAATTCATCATTTTAAAATTTCTTGGAGTGCAGTAAACAAAATATTTAATAAACACATAGGTAAAATAAATTTAGATGTGGATAAAAACCCACTAATTAAAGTCATCATTAAAATTTTTAAATATCATAAAATTTTTGCACCAAATCTCCCAATTTTGTAGGATATAAATAATATCCTCAATATTATTAGTAACAAAAAAGCAATTAATAATTCTTATCAGTAAGAAAAAAGATCATTTAGTAATTCATGAGTCGATTCCAACGATTTGACATCCCTCTGAAAACTTTTTTAGTCTTTTATTAATTTCTTTACAAAATTACCCAACTTTTCATAACTTGGAGATGTGTCCATAAATATGAAATATAGCTTTTTATATTGGAGAAATAAAAGAAATCAAGAAATTTTTAAAAAACCATCTATTGACACATAAATTTTAAAACATGGCATGCAAATCTGTATATGAAAAAATTTACCACCAAATTTGTTCACAAATTTTTTTAAGTTCAATAATTTGACTTCTAGTATTTGGCAGAAGCATTATTCAAATGAAATTGAAAAAATTTTTGTTGTCAACTTATATTCATCTAAATTGAAAACCAAAGTACTCTATAATATTATTGGCCGTATGTTCTATCATCAAAAAACCGGAAACCGAATAGTTCATTTTTGAAATTTTCCAATCATCATCATTCCCAAGACACTGAATAACCCATATAAGAATCATTTGCTAATGATCACTCTCCAAATATCACAACAAATTGAGAACACAATTTTCAATTGAGAAAATAAAAGCCTATAAACTCTCTTTTCCTTTTGTTATATAAAAAAGAAATTAGTTCGTTTAACAGTATTTCTTGGTACGCTTTTAGCACAAAGGTTCTAAAGCTTTTTTGGACAATAAATTATTAAAACACTTTCACCACGAAACTAAAAGTAGAATGTTCCATAGAAATACATTTTTGCTAATTCTCTTCGTTGTACTTTTTTCAGAATATTTAAAATAAAGAAAGGTTTAGAAGTGTACCCGAAATTTGTGTTCTGAAGACGATCAATGCCATAATTTTTGTTGATGTTGCTCTCCAAATGCCTTCACAAAATGATCATCAGCCCGCCCGCCTGTTTAAACTTTATAGGATTTTCCACGAATAATTGCCAGAAGACATCGATAATTGCAAATTATATCGTACATTTTCTCACCTTTGAATTTTTTTGTGAAATGAATGGAGAATATGTCGGAACTTTATCTTGCTCTTGTAACAATTTTTGCTCGTAGCTCTTGCTCTTGCTCTTCATCTTCTTAAAATTGCTCATTAAATTCGGATTCTTGAGTTGGAATATCCAAATTTTCATTTGGAAAACCCTCAAAATTACATTGGTCGGGAATCATATCATAGATGTCGTTTGTAGGGATAGATGATTCTCCAATTTTTCCCTTGCCCTTACCCGAATTTGAGTTTCCTCCACTTACAACTTATGATAATAAAATATAATTTTGGACAAATGAAATATATAAAAAATATACGAGAGAATAATAACTAATTAAGACGAATTGATAGATACGTAGAAGAAACAAATGAAAATATAGAGTAGTAGTGTAGATTTGTAGAGAAAGTAAGTACGAGAGTGTAGATAATTGTAAGAGAGAGTATAGTACGAGAGAGTTGGAGATATTTTTACGTAATGAATTTGTAAATAAAATAATCCAAAAATTCTTTTTTCCAAAAATACCCTTGAAACTAGCCGTTATATAGCCGTTTATGGCTGTTGGGAGGGGTAATTAAGACATTTCACAACAAATTAAAAAAAATGCAAAAATCTGACAGTTACAACGGCTAGAACCGCCGGTTCGATTAAAAAAAATGCAAAAATCTGACAATTACAACGGCTAGAACCGCCGGTTCGAACCGGTTCGAACCAACAGTTCTAGTCCGGTTCTGACCAGTTCTCTGGAACCGCCGGTTCTGGTTCCTCATTTGCTGGAACCGAAATCGAACCGAATTTTTTCGGTTTTGATTCCGGTTCGTCCCGGTTCCCCAGTCGGTTTCGCACCCGGTTCCGGTTCTCACCGGTTTCGGTTACGCTTCCGGGCCGGTTCGAACCGACGGTTCCGGTTCCCGGAACCGTAATATGGCCATGACTACTCTAAGAGCTTTCCAAAAAAAAAACTACCTCTAAGAAAATTCTAAATTAGTTGCCATTTTTGAGATTTCCCCTTGGAAATGATCAGAATAGCTATTGTCATTACAACAAGGAACAAAATCATGCATTTATTTTGGTTAGGTACATATATTCTCTAAGCAAAAACTAATAATAGCTATCCTTTGTAATTAGCTAATGAACGTTCAATGCTTTTTATTTTATTTATTTTTTCTCTTTTTTAATTGTCCCTCCAAATATAAAAACTGAAGATAACGCCAATGCTTTAGCATTCAACATGACAATTTTTTAATTCAAACTAATTTATAATGTCCATAAATGATATCAATGGGATTCCTAAATATACGCACTATATGATAGTAAGGGGTTTTTAGAATGCGGTATCAAATATTGAGCGCTGAATATATAAATTTATCCTTAAAATTTTGAATTTTTAGCCGTGTGATATCCTGAGTTTTATGAGTAATTTATCTTACACTTAAATTTGCATATTTTAGTAACATTACACATCTTTTTATGCTAACTTTAATAATTTTTAAAATTTTAAATTTTTACATATAAAATATTAATTTAATATGTAATTTGCGTAACATTTGCAATAATAATTTTTAAAACTTTCAACTATGTAATAGATATTTAATTAATTTAAATTTACAAATTATTTGTTGTCTACATAGGATTGTGCATTAATATGGATAAAAAATGCAACACATCTAGGCATCATGTTTTTTTTTTTTTTTTTCCAGAAGAAATCAAATTAGAATTTTCATTAACAGAAAACTGTATACAGATATGGGATACAAATTAATATGTTTCTATATTTTTTAAAGAAATCTAATAAACCACTTATACAAAGAATAAAAAAATACGACCTTGATTTGAAGTATCTGATCGAATTTATAGAACATAATATTTGTGTCATAGGCGATCACTTACTCCACTTGTTGACTATTCATAGATACTGTTCGACTCCATGTCTTTCTACAAGTCTGATTTAATCATTTTCAAATTTATTCCTTTTATTACAGAAGATATATACACTTCTTTCTGAATAAATAATAAAAGACCTTAGATAAAATCATCATAATGATGATAACAATAACTCAGAACTAAATCTGAGAATAAAATCTCAATATATGGGTAACAACATATTCCCAATATTTACACAAAAATAACTCACAGCTATATACAGATGTGAGGATTATTTGCAAAAAAAACAAATAAAAAAGAGAAAGGGATAATCACCAGCGAGAGTTCCTCGGTGGCCAACCGTAAAA
>NW_023591165.1:0-45957 GCF_014843425.1 Jatropha curcas | reverse complement strand
CTAACTTGCGTAGACTATAAATATGTACCATTCGAACAGAGCCGCCGAGGAAGGAGTTTCAATCTTCTGACACGCGCTGCTCACGTAACTTTATGCTTGAGAGCTTCGAGAAGCAGCATGGAGGCGAAATTCTCCCGTGTGAGTTCCAACGCTTACGGGTTTTGTTTGAGCACATCCAATCGCGCTGTTTCAGTTACACAGACAGGTGTGATTATTTATGTATAGGTACTCCAACGCCATTGTTTATGGGTTTTTAAGCTAGTAGTTTGAGACAGGATATGTTGGCGTAGATGATGATGGCTCGAGAGTTCCTTAGGCGCAGAAACGTTTTTCGAGAGGACGTTTGGTGGCGGCTAACGCGATCTGGATGGAGCGTATTAGCAGAACGTGTAGCCTAATTCACTGGGCCTTAAGATCGTCACGTGCGTGATTCGACGCATTGGCCTTAGAATTGATGGGAAAATCGACTGGTTGTCTTGTACTTTTTGTGGCACGCTTTTCGTACCCATCTAAATCATACATATATAAAGACGGCTTTATATGCATTGGAGTAAAGATTGAGGTGATGGTCGACGCATTAATGTAGCGTACAATATACCTTGACTTTATATTCTTGCTTCCGATTTATCGTATGATAATCTTGGACCGTTTAGATAAAGCCGTGAATAATCATGTGGCAATAGTCCTCGTAACCTATGTTTGAGTGAGCCCTTTACCATCTTTTCTATATCTTTTCTTTTTTTTATTAAATATAAAACTATTGATATTCCTTACTTATTTCTCATATTTTGCTCGATATTAAAAAATAAAAATAATGAAAGTATTCATTCGACGAATTTTAAAAAAACTTTTTTCATTTTGAGAGAGAATTATAAAAATATTACTTATTTTCATTTTATAATAGTTGGAACGGAACAAAAATGATCTTTTTTGAATAGAGAATTTTTTTGTCTATTCAATGTATAAGAGCAGACCACTAGATTTCATGACAAAATCTCGTCAAATATAATATATTTGTATATTAATTCCCAATTTAAAAATTTTTAGATATGTGTGTATAGACCACATGCATTGCGGTAAGCTTAATACTTCAGCTGCATATCTGATCTTAAAAGAGCTGTAATCGTTATGTCTTGACATTCAATCTTACGCATACTTGATTTATACAATCATTAATGCATAAACATTAAAGTAAGAATAAATAATGAACACTGGTAGAGATGATACTAAAATAAATATATAATAATAGCATATTATAATAGAGATAATTCAGAATACATTGATCCTTAGTTGGTCCTTTAATATAGACATTGAGGAAAGTGAAGTCTCAGGCACACAAAGATAGGCAACAGAGGAATACTTATAAGTAATCCTGGTACTTGAGATCGCGCAGAGCTAGAGCCGTAAAGGCCAGCACTATAAATGAGGCACAGAACTTAATGTTGTTTAATTCATGTTTTTTTCTAAATATATAAAATATAATTCATAAAAAATCATACTAAATCGAAAATTTGTACAATCCTAAATCGAGTTACGTTCAGTCTGGTTAGATTTAATGTTTCCGCTTTGACTTAATCTTTAGGGTTAAATTAGTTTGAATATTCTTTAGGATCTATTATAGTGTTTTCTAATTTGGAATAAGAGTATATATACACAAAATACATAATTGCATGTTTTGGCGCTATAACGTAAAAACCTAAACATATTTCACAGCGTTACATGTCTTTAAAATCAAAAACAAACGCAAAAATACGCGATTATATTGGGATCTATTCCGAATGGTGTTGTTTATCCAGATTCTAAGAGTAGACATAAGAAAATTCAATAGCCATTGCCCTATTATTCTGAAAAGACTATAAAGAGAGTATGTTTTCAATGTATATGATCTTGTCCACTATGAGATCCAAAGATGCCACAGAATTAGGTTAAGAATATAGAGAGCAATGGTAGAGCCAAATTAGGACTAAGCAATGGCTGATGTTTTGCCCATATTCTATTTAGTAAATCTAGATCCAAATTTTGAATTGCACTAAAAAGCTGATAATTTGGCAAGATCATGATCACAAGATTTAATGACACACACTGTAACAAAGATAAAACGTATACCTCAAACAACCGTCTACAATTTCTCTCGTGGGACTGACGTATTAGCACATGTAAATTAACAGATACATAACTCATGTTAAATAAAATACATACACCAAAATGAGCTCAACAAACGCAGTCATACGAGGTATCCAAAAACAATCTCGTCCATTAATTATATTGATAAAGAGCTGAAGAAACATTCGCCATAGATCTTATGACTAAGTTCATCATCAACTACCTTACCAATACCCCTAAATGACACAGATTCATTATAGAAGTGTAGGATGAAAACTAAATGTAATGTGATCATCATGTTTGTTTCCAACTGGTCACCAACAAAAGTGAGATCAAGCAAAACAATAATAATACAGAGTGTAACCATCAACCAAAATGAGTACTCAATAAAATTTCATCAACATAATAAAACATATCCAAAACAAAATAGAGCATTCAAAAACATAAAACCATAATGTATACATAAAGAGCAGACTCCCACTAAAACTAGACAGTCTCAAACAAAACGATACCCATATGAGCGGTGTGCTCATGGAAAACTTTCGGTATCACTGCCTTTGCAAGCGGATCCGCAATCATAGAGTTTGTTCCAATATGCTCTAAGGATATCTGTCCACTCTGTACCCTCTCCTTCACAGCCAAGAACTTAATCTCAATGTAATCTCAACATGTGTTTTGATCGCAGAAGAGCCCTGTTGTTGTTTGGAGAATCAAAACGGCTGAACTTGCGTCACAATACCAACTTCAGTGGTCCTTTTATCCCCACTGACCATACAACGCAAGCCCAGTGGACAAGGTTTCCTCCAGGCCAAATAGCTTTGATTGATGTGGCTTCATAAGATGCTCAAAATTCCATGGTGGAGGTTGCCACTAGAGTTTGTTTCACACTCTTCCAAGAAATAGCACCACCAGCCAATAGAAAAACATAGCCAGATGTGGATTTTCTTCTGTCTTGGCATCCAACGAAATCAGAATCAGTATACCCAATGATCTCAAGCTGATCTGATCTCCTATATGTGAGCATATGTCCCTTAGTCCTCTGAAGATATCTCATAACTCTTTTGGCTGCTTTCCAATAATCCATTCCTGGATTGCTAAGATATCTACCTAACATGCCAACTATAAAAGAAATGTCTGGACGAGTACAAACTTGAACATACATAAGACTTCAACTATAAAAGAAATGTCTGGACGAGTACAAACTTTAACATACATAAGACTTCCTATAGCTGACGTATAAGGAACCTTTTGCATTTCCTAAATTTCAAGTTCACTCTTTGGACATTGTTGATTACTAAATTTATCACCTTTTGCAATAGGGGTATCCAATGGTCTTGCGTCCCTAAAGAATTCCTGCATACCAAATCTCCTGTGAGCACTTTATCAATATAGCTCTTTTGTGATACGATCCAAGAATACCCGAGAACGCTCTCGATGTATCTGAATCCCTAAAACAAAAGAAAGCTTCACGCTAAATCTTTATCTCAAAATGCTTTGAAAGAAAAACTTTCGGTTTCCAATGCAAACAAGACTTACAATTAAGTAGCAAGCAATACTGTCATCCCCACATATAAGACAAAAGATAAACCTACTCCCCACTAGAACTTATGGTACACACAATTCTTTTTGCCTCAAAGCCAAACGAGACAATTACTTAGTTGAACTTAAAGTACCATTGACGAGAAGCTCGCTTGAGTCCATAAATGGATTTCTTTAATTTGCATACCAGATGTTTTGGATCTCCAATTACAAAATTTTCTGGTTGCACCATATATATTGTTTCATCAATGTTGCCATTGAGAAACGTAGTCTTAACATCTATTTGATGAAGCTCAAGATCAAGATTTGCAACTAAGTCCATGATTGTCCTAAAAGAATCCTTCGAAGAAACTGGAGAGAAGGTTTCTTTATAGTCAGTCCCTTCCTTTTGAGTAAAGCCTTTTGCTACAAGACGTGCGTTATATCTTTCCACATTACCTTGAGAATCCCTTTTGGTTTTAAATATCCATTTGCAACCAATGGGTTTCTTTCCTTCAGGTAATTGAACAAGATCCCAACAATGGGTTTTTCCTCTCCTTCACGGGTATTGAAAACAAGATCCCAAACTTGAATTGTCTTGCAGATAGACTTATACTCCTTCTTCATTGCCCTCAATCCACTTATGAGAGCTCAGAACTCTGCATGGCATGAATAGAAACTATGGATCAATCAATACTATCATGTCTACAGGTATCCTCATGTTCCTGAAGAAACCACTTATACAAATCATCTGGAATAGGACTTCTTCTCTCCCTAGTAGATCTCCTCAAAGGCATTTGAACAGACTCTAATTCTTGAGGTTGTTGAATTTGTTCTTAAGGAAGAATAGCATTGTCTGGAATTGGATCTTGAATAGTGACAGGAGCAACTGGAGTCTGTACGCTATCAGAAACAACAAAAGGAATGAGAACCGAATCATCCTTACTTGGTTCCTCTTTAAAGACAATGTTTCTTTCTTTATTTCTCCCTCCAAAATCAACATCCTCAAAAAATGTTGCAATTCTCGTTTCAAAAAAAAGTTCTGGAAGTAGGATTATAAATACCTTGGTAGCAGTGAAGATGATGAAGGGGGACATAAAACCTCCTAGCATTGTTCGCTCTTTGATTTAGCAGATTAAGACGATTTCATCGGAATGTTCAAATCTGCCGCATGCTTCGTAAAGCTAACTTTTGTGCTGATTCTTGGTAGGCAAATTTGTTCCTTCATGATCATATTGTTCGGTGGTTAATTCATTATTCTTATGGGACAATTAATCAAGATGGTGCAATAGTTAGTATTTTTCTCTTCCTATTGTATCAAAAAACCAAAAAAAAAAAAAAAAAAAAAAAAGGGTAGAATGACTAATCATACTCCTTACCATATCCATAACATAAGAGTCCTATTACGTCTCTCAGATACACCATTCATGCTGGGAGTACCAGGCATTGTATATTGAGGGACAATTCCACATTCCTGTAGGAAAAGCGAAAAGGTCCTGGACGTTGTTCGCCTGAACCGTCATATTTACCATAATATTCACCACCACGGTCAGATCGAACAGATTTAATCTTCTCTCCCAGTTGATTTTCAACTTCAGCTTTATAAGATTTAAACACGTCCAAAGACTCAGATTTTTCATGAATGAGATATAAGTAACCATAAAGAGAATAGTCATCAATGAATGATATAAAATATCTTTGGCCATTTCTAGCTGCAAAATATCTTTGGCCATTTCTAGCTGCAATATGGAATGGACCACAAATATCTGTATGAATCAGTCTGTATGACCGAATGGCACCTAGTCTTTTTTATTTAGTCTGTTTTCCTTTAATACACTCAATACAAGAATCCAAAACTGTGTAATCAAGTGTATCTAAGATACCATCAGAAACAAGACGCTCAATTCTTGATTTGGATACATGACCCAAACGTCTATGCCAAAGTACAGCTAGTTATCAATATTCAATTTTCTTTTGGTACCTCTTGTAGTAACATGCAGGGATTCATGATAACTAGTATCAATGTCTAACATATATAGATTATCACATTCATTCAAGCAACCAGAGCAACCAGTACTCAAAACTTTTGAATTCATAGATTTTCTCTCACTCAAGTAAGTCCACTTATAATCCCATTCTACCCCAACCGGGTTTGGTTCAACTCGACTCGACTCGACTCGACTCTAAGACTCGACTCGGTAGGATGTCACAGTATCGTTTATAATTTATTTAAACATAATCTAAAATGTCCAATTGCCTCTACTTCAACCGGATCGCCATTTCCTACATAGACGTATCTTTCACCGTCAGTTGGCTTTCTGTAGTTGAGGCAGCCCTACAACGAAACACCTATATGAGCGGTAGCACCAGAATCCATCCAATAAGTGTTTTTAGGAGCTTCCACAAAAGAAGCATTTTGGCACATAAGGCTTCTTTTGTACTGGATCTACAGCAGTAGCAACAGCAGGTTTCTCAATAGCCTTTTCAACAGTCTTTGCAGAAGGCCTCTTTCTTTTCTTGTTCTTGCCCTTCTCAGCTGAAGAAACAAAATGAGCACTCTCTCTTTTGTTAGAATTCATCTTTTCCTCCTCATCAACACAATGAGAAATGAGCTCGTTAAGAGTCCATTGAGTCCATTTATTCGGCTGACAATTATAGGAAGTCCTAATTTGTCCATACTGAGAAGGAAGAGAATTCATAACCAAATGGACTAAAAGGTCATCTGGTAAAGCCATACCCAGCACCTTCAGTCTCTTTGCAATCTGAGACATGCTAAGAATATGCTCCCGAGCACCACCATTGCCAGCAAACTTCATGGAGGTTAATTTTCCTAAAAGTGTTCTCACTTCGGCTTTGTCATTCTTGACATAAGCCCTCTCCAGCTCGGCAAGATAGTTTTGAGCATTGTTCTTTTCAGCTGAGACAGAGTCTCGAACATAAAGACCATCAAGGTAAACTGAAAGTATCGCGATATGTGTGCTTATATGTGCTATATGTGTTTACATGCTTATTTCTATATATGAGTGTTCCTTTTTATGTTGAGATATCCACTGAGCTAGAGGAGCAGGTTCGTCCATCCTGAATGCAAGATCCAAATCCATACAGCCCAGAAAGATCATAATGTCTGATTTCCAAGACTCAAAATTTGATCCCTTAAGTTTAGGGACACAATCAGGATTAAATGACATGTTAGCTGACATCAGAGAAAATAAACAAATAGATAAGTATAAGCTCACAATTCACAAATGAAACAATTCACATAAGTAGAGATAAAAATGGAAATAAGATACAGACTCAACATTAATATTCTCATCTTTGGATGTAAAATATTCACTTGTAATTAGTATCTCAACGCAGCAATCAAATATTGATAACATAGTCCTGACAAATAATAAATCTTCCTTTGGACCGATATATCATTGTCATGGAAAATAATCAAACAATTATCACATACTTATTGCAAAATAATCAACAATTATCACATACTTATTGCCAAACATGTGTTTAAAACTCAGCCAAATAGCAACCTTCCTTTAGGCCGATTAACTATCCGCAACGAATTCTAGTACACCTGTCTAATACTCTAAAATAAATCAATTCAAGGAATAGAGGTCACTTTGGTGACTTATTGATCAAATCAATTTATTTTGATCAATACCTAACCCTTAATGATGCCCTAGTGTACTGCTACACCAAACAGATACTGAAAGGTTTGAAGTATCTACATGAACGAAATTTCATCCACGGAAACATGAAATGTGCAAACATTCTGTTGACAAACAATGGAGGCCTGAAAATTGCAGATTTTGGATTGACAAATTTACAGAACCTCCTCAAGGCAGGCAGAGGGATTCCGGCCTGGTCCGCTCCTGAGTTCATTGATACGAAAAGACAAGGAGAATATGGACTAACTAAAGCTGATATATGGAGCCTTGGCTGCACTGTCTTGGAGATGTTAACCGAAAAACTTCCATACTCCGGTTTAGAAACTTGGTCGATATGGTATCGGATCGGACAAGGTATTCCACCTTCTATTTCCGATTCTCTCTCTGATAATTCTCGGAACTTTATCCAGAAATGCCTACAAGTTAATCTAAAGGAACGTCCAACTGCTTCCCAGCTTTTAGAGCATCGCCATTCTAGCCCCTTTTCGCCGCCAACACCACCAGTTCCAACCGAAGACAAGCTCCGGTCTCCATTGGACGGTGAACGGCAGCAACTTACATGTAAGTTTTTTTTTTATTTATTTAAACAAAATCCGGCCAGCAAAAACAAAATACCATCGACGTGAAAAACAGGGTCCAACACATGATTGAATCAAAAGAAAACACAAAACACTAAATATCAAAACCTCTTACCTGTTCTTCGTATTCCCCAGTGAAAATACCAAACGAACAACTAATCGTCAATGGCGTTATATATTGAACCTCTTACCTGTTCTTGGAGAATCCGAAGAACAGTGAGAATAAATTTTTTTTTTTTTTAAACAAAACCCTCAATCCGTAAACAGTAGGGTAAATAAAAAAAAAATACGAAAATCAATCTAAAATCTAGCAATTATGCACAAGGCTCTGATACCACTTGTTATGAATTGATTTCAAATAATTCCACAATAACCTAGATCAGATCGTGCAAACCACTAGATTTTCAACAAAATAGATTGAATAAGGAAAATGGTTGCGTATCCTTGACATCGTTGTTCGTCGATCTTGATGTTAAAGAATTAGGTTTGGCAGCTTAGGTTTGCAGCCTTCCAGAGAATTGAAGAATCGATTTAGCGGAAGCAGTACGAAAGGAACGTAAAACTGAATCGTATTCAACTCTTCTGGGGACCAGGACCTTTATATACCTGTAGGGTTAGTACAATTCCTATTTCAGTCCTTTAACGAAATAGAAATTATATAATGGTCTCTCCACTTAATATCTATAATTAGTTGACACCTCAATAGTCAATTATTCACAATCAAGACCACATTTGAAATTGACTTTACAATTGGACTGTTGTACATATTTAATTTTACATATTAAGCCCACAATATTCACATACTTAACAAAGTGTGATGGCAACTAACTTCAAATACAAATTGCATAAAAGCATTGAAAATCATAGATTCAGTACATTTAAACATCAATTTATCTTTATAGCAAATAATAAACTTCTAATGCATAACATAAATAATTTAGTTCAAATTATCTCATAACTCCTTTCCATAAACCTTTAATCACACCTATCATGATACTATCATGATCTTACCTGCTGTTCATTATGTTGTATAAATGAAAAAAATAAACATGTAAGAATACATAACAATATATTTTCATTGTTTTACTTGCTATTCATTATGTTGTATAACTTATGCACTTTTAGTCACATCATATAAGTTATGATTAATAACATCTCATACCTGTATGGCTCCTTAAGAATGAAATAAATCAACTTGTAAGCATATATAGCATTATACTTTCATGATCTTACCTGATGTTATTTATGCTGTATGAATTCTGCAACTTTTATTCAAACTCAAGAAACATATAAGCACATACATATTGTAACATCCTACTGAATCGAATCGTTGCATAAAGTCGAGTCGAGTTGGGCCGAACAAGAACCCGGTTCGAGCCATTTAAATCCAGAGTGGGGTAGAAGTGGACTTACTTGAATGAAACAAAAAGATCAAAGTATAAGGAGTAGGACTTACTTGCACTAAAATCAGCATACAACATGATATTAGCATGAAAGGACATAGGTTGAAACCGACAAGTGATAAGGAAAAAACTGTATGAAACTGGATTGAAAAACTGTATGCTTAGGCTTGCTATTTGGTCCGATATATAATCGATAATTCCACTCAACGGGCCTGTAGCCGGAGTACCAAACTGTTATGGGGTGCCAGATCTTGCTATCCTAGTCGCGGACATAGGCCCTTAACTGTATGGGGTGCAGATCTGCTATTCTATGTCGCGACATAGCCTTATCTACATGGTTTCTACCTAACCTCAATGGAGCATAATGTTGGTATGTCAATGGATAAAACAAATGCATAGTAACTGTGTCATAATTTGCATGCTTGTGTCATGTTATTTTCACTTGCTTTTGTCATAAAATTAACTGCTTCATCATTTCATAAAATTTACTGCTTACCTGTATGCTGATAGCCTCGCCAAGCGGACAACTTGTGTCATGTTAGTTTCACACCATTTGCATGCTTGCATTTTGTGTTTATACATGTGTTCATGTTGTCTTTTTGCTTTAAAATGATTGAAGACATCTTTAAAATGGTTGAAGACATACAAGTTGAGAAAAGGAATACAAGCGCATAGAATTCATACCTTCATACACCATTTCATATCATTTCACAATTGCATAGAATACAATTACAAGTTGTGTTTACCTCATTTCACATCATTTGCATGCTTGCATGTTGTTTTTACATGATTTAATGTTGTATTTTTGTTGTAAAATGTTTAAAAATGATTGGAGGCATACAAGTACAGGCCAAGGGCCAAGTACGCGAGCGCGTACTTCAAAGTCGCGATCGCGAGAAGTGCCAAATGAGAGTCAGAGAGTTTTCGGTGAAAGTCGCGAGCGCGCATTTGAAAATCGCGAGCGCGAGAAGGCAACGAGAGCTCGTCATGCGATTCGCACGCGCGCTTCGCGTTTTCCAGCCTGCATAGTCTGTACTCTTTTGGTCATATCTCTCAATTTACGACTCCGATTTGGATGATTCAAAAACCCATGTAAAGCTAACACATAGAGGAACAAATAACGCTTCTATGACACTTCCTAATTCCATCATTAAATGAGGTCAGGGGTAAAAATCAAGGTGATGTTACTGGTAACTTTTCCAGCAAAACTTGTTTCAGCATGAACTCAATATCTCAATATCTACTTCATTTATTCATTACATCTCATGCTTTTTCACAATTTTCAGTCATCTTACTCAACATTAAGCAACATATCTTCTCATTGTCAACACAACACACAAATTCTCATGCAAGCAAATGAATTAAACTAAAAGAGATAGCACACCTTCACTCCAAAAAGCTTAAGCTCTTCTCTTTAGCTTCCTTTTTCTTCTACCTTTGAGCTCACTTCTCCTATACGAATTCTTATGAATCATCTTAAAAATATCACCAAATGATTCAATTTATGAATTCAAGAAAGGTTTTACTTTACTTGGATAGATAGGAAGTTGAATTAATGCTTAAACTCCCATTAAAATCTTCACTACCAAAATTTAAAAAATGATGGAGAAAGGAAGGTGGAATAGGGAAAGTAGAGGAAGAAGAGAAGATAAGGATGCAAAGAAATAAAATAAATGGAACTTCACGCGGTTACATCTCTTAAAATATCAAGATTTTTATGTTTGAAATTACCAAATTGGTACCTCAATGTCAAAATGGCTACAACTCCAATACCTCAACTTTATACTTTGTGCAAAGCAAGTCCTAATCCTTATACTTTGATCTTTTTGTTTCCTACAAGTAAAGGGTCCACTTCTTCTCCTTATTTCAATGACCTCCCATTCTACCTCACTCTGGACCTCTAATGGGCTCGAAATCGGATTTTGGATCAGCCCGAATCGACTCTAAGCAACGACTCGATTCAATAGAAAATGGGACGTTACAACCAATAATTTTGAAAAAAGCGTATACATTTCACCCACACTTAGGGACACACTAAACTAAATTTAAGTAATACATTTAATAATACATTAATATTTCAAATAAATAAACAATCATTTATAATAAATCATAAACATAAAATAAAAATATACTTAATTTCTTATTTCAATATAATTAGTTAAATTCTCAAAATTATTATCTCTATTGAAGAATACATTAAGTGTGCAAGCATTTTTTTTGTATAGGTCATACTATGCATAGGTTTTGTTATTATATATTTTATGAAAGGCTTCGCAAGATACTTAAGAAAGCATATTTTAGCATTGAACTTTTCAGTATATCTCAATGAGATACAATTTATCATTTTATTATATAATTTTACTATTTTTGAATGATGTTATAAAAAATTATTTTATCTTTTAATATTATTTTATCTTTTAATATTAATTCGATCGCGCATCGCTCAGGTTCTAACAATAGTTTTTTTTTTAAAAACCATGTACTGCTTTGATCCTTCTGTGAGTCTTGTCTTCAAATGCCATTGAAAAGATGAAAATACTCATTAATAGTCTTTTTCAAACCTTAGGAAATCACTCAAGTTAATAAATAATTAAATATGCAAATCAATTTTATGTTCCAAAATCTTAAAAAAAAAAAAAGCATAAAGTACCAAAAATAAATAATTATGAGATTAGCCACTAGAGCTGAGCATTTAGTTGGGTTGACTTTGGGATTGATTAGCTGGCTGAACCGATTAAATCAAACTACATAACCTGAAATGAACCAATAAAAACTCTCAACCGACAACTAAACCAAATATACACATGCTGAAATCCAAACAAATTTTAGATAAAATGCAAACCGCGATAAACTGACACATAATATTTGAGAACCCGAACCATCCAACTAACTCAAACAAACCGAAGACATAATTCTTTAAAAGGAGGCAAAACCAGAAGTTGTTGTTGCATTTTTCAAAGCCTCACAATGTATTAGATTAGGACTCTACTAGATTTTAAAAAGATTTTAAAATTTCAATGGTATTCAATCCAGAGTTAGAGTCTATTAAAATTTTGTAGTATTCAATTCAGACTCTTATAAAATCCATAAAAACATTATGGTATTCATTTATGACTTTTTAAAAGTTTATACAAATTTAATGATATTTAAAAAATTTCTAATTTGGATGGATTTTATAAGATTATTGATTTCATTAAATTTTAGATGGCTAAGTATAAATAGAAGAGTTATTCACAAATTCATTTTCCAACCCAAAGATTTCGTTGGATTTTAGAGTGCTAAGTATACTTTTTTATTTTCATTTTGAATTAAAAATATATATTTAAACCTGCGATTTTCTAGCAAGATAGTTGCTAGAGATGTGCAAACTTATTGACTGAAGTTTAATGTACTTGACCTTCAAATATTAATTAATAATTTAATTTATATTTGTTGCCAATATATTTGAAACCTAGAAGATCATACACATAAGAATTGATATGAGAAAGTGAAAATAAAAAATCGAATCAAGTATGACTTGATTACAAATTAGTTTTGAAACATTAAGGGCAAATTATAATTTATATTTAATTACAATTTTACTTAAATTATTAAGTATTGACTTAATTAATTTATGTCTAAAATTTATTAAGATAAATTTTATTTTTAGATTAAAGAGACCTAATATTATAATTATAATATTTATTATTTAAAATAGTTAAATAAAAATAAAATGATTAAATTAAAAATCCTATAGTTAAATAAATAAATAAAATTGATTAAATTAAAAATCCTATTACTATATGTATTATGATTTATTTATTTAAATTTTTTAAATAAAAAATAGGCACATATATATTTAAGTTATAATTTGTTTATTTAAAAGGTTTAAATAAATAATTATAATTATTTAAGGTTTAAGACAAATAATCCAATTACTAGGATTTTCATATATAAGGTTTAAGATACAGTCTAACTTTGTAGTGGTTGTTCATAGCAACATAACTAAACATAGTGCATACGATAGCTAGCACCATCATAAACTCTAATATCTAAACCCCCTAAAATAGCTCTAGTATTTTTTTGATTGTCCATTCGTGTGAATACTACTAGAGGCTGGATTCTTGGACGGCTTGTGGTTTGTAAAAACCTAGCCGTGTAGATCGAAGTCTTGAAGAATATGCAAAAGAGGTATTATTCTAAACAATTTTATTGTTTTGATCGTTTAAATAGATATCTATTGATATAATTATTTTGCTATAATTATCTTATTCCGCTGCGTATTATTGATGTGGAAACCCAACAATAGTATAATAGTCATCGTATTTAAGGTGTTTGTTGGGATTAATTTCGAATCAATTGAAGTGCTGAAATTGGTATTTTGACAAAATCAAATCTGAGTTAAAATTTTCTAGATTTGTTTTTCAAATTAAATTTTCTTTAATAAAATAAAAAAATTTGATTTGGAAATTCTAACGAAGAACAACATTAAGATTGCAATCCACTGATCGCCGACCGCCGTGAGCCGCGGGGGTAAGTTCTGCGTCTGGCTCGCCTGGACGCGCGTCGCCTCCTTGCCAGCGCTCTGGCTACAGCCCGGTGATTCCGCAACGGTGCTGCGTTTTCCGATCAAAATAAAAAAATATATATTTTAAACCTCCGTTTCCAGCGAGAACACCGCTGCTCAAGGCCAGAGATGGACGGTCCATGGTTGTTCGACCACCGCTGGACCGTCATTGCGAACGGTTCTTGATGTATGGCGACGAGGGTTTCCGTAGAGACCAAAGGAGAAGATGAAGCGAAATTTCATTTTGGTCCCCGATTGTTTTTTATGTTTTCCGTTGGGTCCAAAAACTGTTTTATTTTGTTTCAAATAAGTCCTGAAATTAATTTTAATTGTTTTTTTAATTAATTTGGAATTAATTAAATTATAAGAGCCATTAAAATTAATTTTCAGTAAATTAAAATCTATTCTATAATATTTTCTAATTTAGTTAGAAAAGAAAATTAAAAGAGTATAATTTGTAAGAAAACTATTTAATGAATTAATTCCTAATTAGATTAGGAAATAAATTATATGGTTTAATTATTTATTAATTCTAATATGATTAGAATTAGTAAAATTAATTTATAAAATAATTTGATTCTAAAATTAGTTTTAATAAGATTTTATATATGAATAAAATTGTTTTATTCATAAATTTATTTTGAAAAATATCAAAAAATGAAATTTTAATTGTTAAAATTTTGTTTTCAGCGCTTGAGGCCAATAATTAATATATATTAATATTGGATAATATTTAAATGCATTTAATATGATTCTTATGCATGATGGGTGATTATGGACATTAGAAATACGTATGTGACTGGCTTTATTATATTTGGTTAAATGCTATTATGTAATTTTAAATAGGTCTACGTGTCTTGATTCTCTTTTATTTTAGGTTATAAAATTTCTTATTTATTTCATTTAATTGTGTACTAGTTAGATAGTTAGAATATGTAACTAGGATATTATTTTGTAACCCAAGAAGAAAATGAGAATTAAAGAAATTACATAGAGCATTAAAGAATCCGAGCCAAGGAGCTGTTACTGGACCTTATGAAGATTTAAGGAGCTGCTACCTAGGATTTTTTTACCATCTAAAAAGGGAATTAGTTTTAGAAACGTCCATAATCATCCAATTAGAATAGCATGCTAAGGGTGTATGTTATGTATATATGATTTATGATATGACCATCATGCCAAAGCATGAAACCTACAATTAAAATTTAAAATAAATCCCTTATTAAAATTGTAAGTACATATTAAGAATACGATTGATTGCTACCCATTGTTATAGCATGAAAACCAGAGCTTCCTTACAATTTGACTTGTTGGGCAAACTCAAGATTGGTTGTAACTGAACATGTTTAATGCTATCAAATATCTTGAACAATGGTTTTACTTAACTAATTTATTTGATTTGGATGAGCAAACTCATAATCAGATAAGATTAAGGCAAAGGTTAAGTGAAACCTATTTTATATGCTTAAACAAAGAGTTGTCACCTAACTGATCTAAGAGTCACATAAGGATGTGATTGATAAGCAATGTTATCTACCTAAATTGATTCAATATAACTTGTTGAGCAAACTCAAGGTTAATGGGTTAATTGGGATCTTTGCCTACTAGGAGATCTAAACGTTGGATTTCCCAAATTAATAGAAAGGGCTATTAATTTGAACAAAATAGTGGAAGACCTAAATTAAAATTAAAGACCTTATCTAATTTAGTATTGTATGAAATTAATAATTGATATCTCTATATTTGTAGATCAATTATAATAACCTATGCCTACGAAGCATACTTGATGTTAATAAACTGACCGGACCAAAGTTTATTAACTGGTATCGCAATCTAAGAATTGTTCTCGAGCAAGAAAAGAGGTTATATGTCCTTAACAAGAACAAATCCGATATTCCCGCTGATGATACTACTGAAGAAGAAATGAATAACTTAATTCGTCATACTTATGACGATAAGCAGGCAACATTTGTGATGTTAGCCAACATGAGTTCTGAACTTCAAAAGTAGCATGAGAATATAGATTCTCACACCATTATCTTGCATCTCAAGGAGCTGTTTGACTCCCAAGGTAGGTCTGAAAGGTATGAGACCTCTAAGGAATTGTTCCGCTGTAAGATGGCAGAAGGCTCTTTAGTTCGTGTTCAAGTTCTGAAGATGATTGGCTATATTGAAAAATTAGGCCAATTGGGCATTGCCATGGACCATGAGCTGAGTATTGATTTAGTTTTATAGTCCTTACCACCCAAATATTCAGATTTTATTTTGAAGTTTAACATGAATAAGCTGGATGCTTCCTTACCTGAGTTGCTTGGTATGCTTACCACTGCTGAAGGAGCCCATTAGAAGGATATAACTCATATACTTCTAGTTCAGTCTTCTAAGACTAAAAAGCCCAAGAAAAAGTAGAATAAGAAGAAGGCACTGGAGCCTAATGGAGGTGTGACAAAAGAAAAGTGTACCTGCCACCGTTGTGGCAAAGATGGCCACTGGAGGAGGAACTGTAGGGGATATCATGCAATTGTGAATGCAAAGAAGCTTGCAGAAGCTTCAGCTTCAGGTATGTTTATGATTAAAATTAATCCTTCTATTTTTAGTTCTTGGGTATGAGATACCTAATATGATTATCATATTAATAACGTGCAGGAACTAAAGAAAAATAGAAAATTGAGGAAAGATGGACCTACGTGTAGCCTGTGGAGCAAAGGTTGCTGCATTAGCTGAAGGAATATATTTTGGCTTAGTATTAGAATTAAATAGTTGTTATTTTATTTCAGTACTTAATAGAAACATTATTTCAGTTTCGTGTTAAGTTTTGAATAATGCTTAATAGAAACATTATTTCAGTTTCGTGTTAAGTTTTGAATAATGGATTCAAATTTTATTATTGAGAACAATAGTCGTTCTTTTTAATAATAAAGATATTTTTTATGGAACTGTAATCAATATAGATGATTTATATAATGTTTCTATTGCTAGACTCCTCATCAACATAAACAGTAAGAAGTCTAAAATAGATAATAAAACTTATCTTATCTTTGGCATTATAGACTTGTTCACATTAGAGAAACAAGAATCACTAAGTTACATAAAGAAAGTTATTTTGAACCTTTTTAATTATGAATAATATGAAACTTGAGAATCCTATTTAATGGGTAAAACAAATAAAACACCCTGTACGTGAAAAGGTGAAAGGTCAAAAGAATTAAAGGTGAAAGGTCAAAAGAATTATTGGACTTAATACTTTTAGATGTATGTGGACCAATTACTGCCCAGGCCATAGGCAGATGTGAATGCTTCATTATATTTAGTGATGACTATACTAGATATGGTTGTATGTATATATAATAAAACACAAATCTGAATTTGAAAAGTTCAAGGAATTTAGAAATGAAGTTGAGAAACAAACTAAAGTATTAAAACACTTCGATCTGATCGAGGCAGAAAATACTTAAGTTTAGCGTTTCAAGATTATCTATTAGAAAATATGAATCGTACCTTATTAGATATGGTACGATCCATGCTGAGTCTTGTAGAATTATCTTTATCCTTTTGAGGTAATGCGATATACCTTCTAAATAGAGTTCCATCCAAATCTATTGATAAGATTCCATATAAGATGTGGGCCAACAGGCTTATGTGAAGCGTTTGGGATCTGATAAGATGTGGGCCAACAGGCTTATGTGAAGCGTTTGGGATCTGATAAGCTGTGAGCTAAATCAGATAAATGTAAGTTTATGGGATATCCAAAAGAAATTATTGGATATTATTTCAACCATCATGTTGAGAGAACATACTACCTTTTTAGAAAAGGTATTTATCCTTAAAGGAAGCAATAAGAGCCTGGTAGAACTTGAAAAGTTCAAGAACCTCAAATAAACATTAAATATGGAACTAGAACAAAAGATTATTACATTAGATTAACAGTCAAAATACATTAGTTAAAGAACCACTACATAAATCTGTTAGGATGAGCCATACTCCTACAAAGGTTGGACCTTCTTGTTGGAGACTCAAACCTAACAAATATAAGGGAGAAATGTTTGACATTTACTTGCAATTGCACATATTATGATTATAAAATTTGTCATATTATGATTCTTGAATCAAAAGAATTTCCTAATATAGTATGCAGACTGCAAAAGTCCATTGGTAAACTTTAGCAAGCCTTTACAGAATGGGAACACCCGTTTTAATGCAATAATAAAATAGTTTGATTACATTAAAAAAAGTGGATGACCTTTGTGTGTATAAGAAGATTAGTGGAAGCAGAATGATAATTCTTATTTTGTATGTTAATAACATATTAATAATAGGAAATTACATTTTACACTCTAAAAATTTGGTCATCCAAGAACTTCTCCATTTGAGAAGTGGCTTATATACTTGGTATTCAAATCTATAAGGATGGATTCGATAGGTTGCTAGGATTATCTGAATCCATATATGTTGATAACATGCTAAAACAGTTTAGCATGGAGGAATCCAAAAGAGGATACCTACTTATATATCAATCTAATCCGAATGAAAGTCACTAGATTGCTGTTAAAACTATCCTTAAGTAAGGATAGTTTTCAGTCATAGAGAAACTAATGAACTAAGAGTTCATGGATACATTGATGTCATAGGATAAAACACATGGGTAATTGGCTTTAGTGCAAGTGGGAGATTGTTAGTTATATGCGCTATAGCCAATTTGACTGGTTATATTTAGGATATGATATTTCATGTAATAAATAATCATTAATAAGAGGCATTTATTTATCTTTTATATTATATTGATTGAATCTTAGTAAAAGATAAAGTCTATGAGACAATACTACTTTGCAAAATAAATTATAATGTGGTTATAATTATGAGTTTTATATTGCACTAAATCAATGTCTCTAAATATTTCTGGTCAATGTTCTTCTCATTATTGGATGATGATTAAAGCTGTTAAGACTGGTACATATTATGTTCTTTCCTTAGGGAATCAGCTGTTCTTATAAGCTGAGATATGTGTGATATCTAGAATTAATATGTAGGTGCTTGTTATTTAAACAAGTTCACTGAATTGACATGCATGAGAATTCCATATGGAGAGTTACATGTGTCTATGAAATATTCAAGTGATGATTGTGTAAGTGATCATTTGACTTGAAATTACTAAGCTATTTTGTATTGTGTAAGTGATCATTTGACTTGAAATTACTAAGCTATTTTGCTATGGAGAGACTATGCTTTGATTCTTCGCTTCACATTATTCATCATGAATAATAAAAAGCTACTGATTTATTAGACATAGTAGGAAACTGTATAGAGATACTTGTCATTAGGCCACTGACCTGGTCAGTTATTGTCCGCTTTAGGCTTTGCAACCCTCACCGGATTTGCTCCCTCAGCAGCGCTTTACAACCCACCCAAAAAGCGCCCGCTAACCAAGTTAGAGACTTACCCTTCTTATGTATAGATCGTTTACCCCGTCCTAACCGAGTGGGGATTTGCCTAAGGCTGTACCAGCCTAGAGTTTATGCTATGAGGTTTATGCTATGAGGCAGAGGCAGGATGCAGATTCAGCTGATGTAGTGACTGGTATATTTCCTTTATTTAATCATGATGTTTATGTATTGTTTGATCCTGAATCATCTCACTCTTATATTAGTGCTGAGATTTCTTGCTATGCATCTGTTCCTTCTTTGAGATTGGGGTATGAAGTGCTTGTCTCGAGTCCATTAGGACAAGAAGTTATTGTTAACAAATTATATCCTGATTGCCCACTCATAATCCAAGATCATGTATTCCCTTCTGATTTAGTTGAGATGCCTTTCGGAGATTTTGATGTTATTTTGGGCATGATTGGTTAAAAAAATATCAAGCAGTGGTTGATTGTGACTAAGAAGATACTATTTAAACTGCCTAGAATATAATAGATGTGGTGATACAGGGTGAGAACAGAATACTTTCATTCATCTGTGATAAACCTGCAGCTTAGCTCAGAAATTGATTCCGTCATGGGTGTGAGGCATACCTTAGCTCAACATTTGTGGACACAAGGCGTGGTACTCCTTAGTCTTAAGGGACATTCCTACTGTGTGCTGGACTTTCCAGATGTTTTTTTCCAGAAGAGTTACCAAGATTTGCCGCCAGAAAGGGAAGTTTGAATTTTGACGATTGAGGTTATGACAGGGACTTCAACCGATCTCCATTATCCTTACAGGATGGGCTCCTGCTGAATTAAAAGAATTGAAAAGGCACAATTACAGGAAAATTCTTGATAAGGCGCGTTTATTCGTCCTAGTTGCTGTCACCATGGCGGGGAGCTCCAAGTTGGCTATTTGTAAAGAAGAGAAGACGGCGGTTACCGGTTGTGCACCGCATTACGTCAGTTGATAAGGTCACAGTCTAAGAATAAAGTATCCTTTTGCCCAAGGATTGATGATCTTCTTTTGATCAGCTTCAAAGGTGCTTCTGTTATTCTCTAAGATAGATTGAATCGGCTCGGTCGACGGTATTATCAACTCAGAGTTAAAGAGCCAGAGTATTCCTTAAGACGGCATTCAGGACTAAACTATGGCCATCTATGAGTTTCTAGTTATGCATTCGGATTAACTAATGCTCCAGCAGCATTCATGCTTTGATGAACACGATTTTCAAACCTTAACCTTGACCAATTTGTGTGGTTTTATTGATGACATTCTGCGTATATTCCAAAGATTAGAGAAGAGCATGATAAGCACCTTAAGAATTATTTTCAAACTCCTTCCTCTTCGAGAAAAACAACTTTATGCTAAGTTTTCTAAATGTGAATTCTGGTTAGCACAAGTTGCTTTTCTTGGTCATATTGTATCTGCAGAGGGTATTGCAATGGATCCTGGTAAGATTGAGGCTATTTCCAGTTGGAAGCCACCTAAGAATGTTTCCGAGATTCATAGTTTCTTGGGTTTGGCTGGCTATTATCGCAAGTTTGTTAAGAGATTTTCTATCATTGCTCTGCCCTTAACTAAACTATTACGGAAGAACGTTAGATTTGAATGGACAGATAAATGTCAGGAGAGCTTTGATAAGCTAAAGAAGTGCTTGTGGCTTGCTTGAAGCGCAGGTTTTTGACTTTACCTAATCCAGGCTAAAGAGTTTACTGTTTATAGTGATGCTTCTGCATAATGGCTTTAGGTTGTGTGTTGATCAGGATAGATATGTTATTGCTTACGCATCACGCCAACTTAAACCACATGAGAGGAATTTATCCTACACATGATTTGGAAACTCTGCACCATTGTATTTGCATTGAAGATATGGAGAACATATCTTTATTGGTTGAGAAATGCTATATCTTCACAGATCATAAAAGGTTTGAAAGTATTTCTGGCGGTACTCAAAGGAGTTGAATTTGCGACAGAGAAGATGGCAAGATGGCTTGAGTTGATAAAAGATTATGACTGTATTATCGATTATCAGCCAGGGAAAGCTAATGTGGTAGCAGATGCACTGAGTCGTAAGACTATTACTAGCCTGAGGACTACAGCGTTATCTCTAGTCCATGATCTACGGTCTATCAATGCTAAGATTGAGAAGATTTCTGACAATTGGGTGTTAGCTAATCTTCAGGTGAAGCCTTTATTGATTGATCAAATTCGAATAGCAATAGTGACTGATGATGAATATCAAAAGATTCTTTTAGAGACACAAGAGAGTAAAAGACCAGATTTTTCTGTCAGTAGAGATGGGTTATTACTATTTCGGGACCGGTTATATGTTCCTTCAGATTTAGATTTGAGACATCTCATTTTGAAGGAATTTTGAAGGAAAGCCACATGATTCTCCATTTGCTATGCATCCAGGCGGACCAAGATGTATAGGGATTATGAAGAGAACTATTGGTGGACTTGGAATTAGGACTCTCCCAGTGCCTAGATAGGAAATAAGCTGGTTTCCTATAAAAATCCTGCAAAATTCCTCAAGATCAAGTAAAATATGATTCAAGTAAGATCCAATAACAGTGCCAACATGGAAATGGGATTAGATCACGATGGATTTTGTTACCGAATTACCTCAGACGTAGCGGAAGCATGATGCAGTATGGGTAATTGTAGACAAATTAACCAAATCCGCGCACTTTCTACCAGTCAGGATGGACTATTCTCTAGACAAGTTAGCAGAAATTTATGTTAGAGAAATAGTTAGACTACATGGAGTTCCATCATCCATTATATCTGATCGTGATCTAAGGTTTACATCGAAGTTCTGGGGTAAATTGCAGGAAGCATTAGGAACAAAACTGCATTTCAGCACTGCATTTCATCCTCAGACAGAATGCCAGTCAGAGAGAGTAATTTAAATCCTAGAAGACATGATGAGATCATGTGTTATAGAATTTGAAGGCAGCTGGGACAGATATGTACATCTCATGGAATTTGCCTACAACAACAGCTATAACAGTTACCATACCAGTATCGGAATGCCTCCATATGAAGCTTTATATGGTAAAAAATGTAAGACACCCTTATGTTAGGATAAAGTAGGTGAGAGACAATTATTAAGTCCTGAAATTGTTCAACAAATGGAAGAAAAGATTAAAATAGTTAAAGAAATATTGAAAGCAGCTGAAGATAGACAAAAGTCATATGTGGGTCTAAAGAGAAGAGATATAGAGTATAATGTGGGTGATAAAGTATTTCTTAAGGTTTGCCCTTGGAAGCATGTTATGAGATTTGGTGGAAAAGGAAAATTGAGTCCTTGCTTCATAGGACCTTATGAAATACTTGAGATTTTCCTCTTACTTGAGAGGATTGGTCCATTGGCATATAAGTTAGCCTTACCACCAGACCTCGATAAGATTCATAATGTTTTCCATGTTTTTATGCTTCGGCGATATAGATCGGACCCTTCACATATATTGCCTTTAGAATCAATTGATGTTAATCGAGACGTCACATATGATGAAGAACCAGTGGCTATCCTAGCTAAGGAAATTAAGCAACTTCGGAATAAACAGATTCCCCTAGTTAAGGTGTTACGAAGCCACTCCAGAGGAAGAGGGCTTACTTGGGAACTGAAGAAGATATGAAGAAGACAACATTCCACAATTATCACCGCGATCTATAAACAGGCTTAAAAATTCGAGACGAAATTTCTTTAAGGAGGGAAGAAGTTGTAAATCCTCAATTTTGTAGTTCTTTCTATTCTAGCTTTTTCGATGACATTCGGTTATCCGAAAAAAAAAAAAAAAAGGAAAACTTAGAATAATGGGAAACACTATATATTGAGGATATTAATATTAATTAAATTAACATTAATTGATCTTTGCAAAATCAATGCTTTTGCAAATCAATGTGAAAGCTTAAAGGAAATCAAAAATGAGTTAAAAGATGAATGACTTCTCGGTAAAGCACGATTTTACCCGAAAAGCTTGAAAAACGGTAATTTCCGTACGATTTTTACCAAGTGGAGTTTAGAATATTAAATACACTTCGTTTATACCTAATAGGACTAAAGTAAAATGATTAAAAAGATTAGAGTGCCAAAGGATGAAGGGAAAACAAAAGGGAGGATTATAGTGCAAATTGCATTTAAAGGACATGGAAGGAATTTTTAATAAAGTTTATTATATAATTTTATTGAAGAAGAGGAAAGAACCACGACACTTCACTCATTGTTGCAGCAAACCGTTCAAGAAGAGAGGAGGAGGATTTTGAGTCAAAACCAAGCAAAAAGAAGGTGAAAATCAAAGAATTTTCAAGTATTTTTTTCAAGTATTTCTTAAGAAAAGGTTAGTTATTTTCACTTCCTCCTTCATTTCTATGGACTACTTTTTGAATTCCATGAACTTTGAAGTGAGGTGCTTGTTTGTGTAATCTGATTTGCTGAAGATGAAGTGATGAGAAGTGATTTTAAGGTGATTTAAGATGATTGAAAGTAGTTATGCATGAATTCAAAGTCTAAGTTGCTTAAGTCACCAAGATGGATGATTTTGAGTTTGTTCTTGATATGCCATGAACTAGGGATTCTGATATTCTTATATTATGATGTTATGTAAGTAATAGAAGTGCATGATTTGTGCTGGAAGTGAGGTTGTAGAACGCCTTAAACTATATAAATTATTGTTGGGACATGTTACAGTTGGGCTTGCCTGAAATTCGCTTCTTACATGACCTAATTTTGACTAGCAAAATATGAACTCCAAAATTTATTTTGAAATTTGATATGGAGATTAGATAGACTGAGACGTGTAGGTCGTGTTAAAATTTAAAGGCCATTGGATAAAAGCAAATGGAGTTATAAGTAAATCAATGCAGGCTGCTCAGCATGAGAAAAACTGAACTTCAGATTATATAATTATGTCATTTAAAAATGAAAATGAGCTTTAAAAATTATGAAATTTTCCAGAACAGTACCCTAAGATGTTGGGAACATGCTGTCAAAATTCAGGGCAATTGAATAAGGGAAATTCAAGATATAGTCAACGCAATACCAGCTACTCAAATGCTGAAATTCTGCATGTCATAAACCTTGAACGAATTTAGCATGCTATTCACTTCTATTGTATGAATTCGGAAATCGGAATCAAAATTTTATTATTTTTAAAAAAATTTGTGTAATGCCGGAACCGTATCGGAACCGTAATTCGAACCGTCGGTTCACCGGAATCGTGCCGGAAACGAAGGTTCAAGGGTCAGTTCCGGTTCAAAATTTTAAACATCTCGAACCGGCGGTTCAGTGAACCAGAACCGGCGGTTCACTGAACCGGCCATGCCTATATCATGCTACAGCTACTGAGAGAAAGGGAGTTGAGGAGAGGGTGATTACTAGAGGAAAAGGGCTAGGGGAGCCATCTAGTTCCGGTTAGTGTATATTATTCTACTTACTTTTATTTAAACAAAATGAAATTGATTTTGCAAAATATTTTCAATGGATTTGCTTTATGAATTATAATTATATTCATAAGTTTTTAAAGAGGAAAATGATTATTTTGAAAGCATACGACCGAATGATATTTGAACAATTACATTCTATTATGTATCTAAGATTTAAACAGGACTCCAATATGTAATTAAATCATCCATGGACTTATAGGTTATGGAACCATTTTATTTTATGTTTTTTTTATAATATGTTTAAGAAATTATATTGAGATTAATATCTACCAAAAGAAGTTATATATATTTACTAACTAAATTATTTTGCTACAAGATATAAAAATGAAGGAATTAAAAGGATTAAGTCCCTTGTAGTATACTTAGTAAGCATTTATAAGAATTAAGTGATTTGGATATCATTCACTAGATGATTATATGATTTGAATATGAAATTCTCCCTCCATGTTTGAGGTTGTAGATTTTGCCTCCCTCTTCTGTTGAAATCATATTCACAGATTGAGTTGTAGTAGCAGTCTGATGTGCACATTAGACACTGATGGCCCTCAGAATTGACTCTATTAAAAGCGTAAAGACCATATTATGAATTTGATGACTTTAAATGTATTTGATTTATTTTTGTTTCTTATTTTCTTTACCATGGTGGATGGATTTATGAATGTCATTCCCTTATTATTTTCTATTAGGTACACCACTAAGCCATATCGCTTAGCGATAGTTTTTGCTTTTGTCACTTATCGCAGGTACAGGTAAAGAAAAGGAAAAAGAACCAAGAGAGGATCATTTTTATTTGATGTAGATAGTATGCTACTGATGTAGCTATTGTATATTTGACTTCTTTTAGAATATGTATGATGTATTAAACATTAACAGATCATCTATGTATATTTGAGCAGATTCATGTGAATTATGATTGTATGAATTTGAAAATTTATAGTCTATTAAGCTGATCAAAGAGATCATCAATCCTTGGCAAAGGATACTTATTCTTGACTGTGACCTTATTCAACTGACGGTAATCGATGCACAACCGTAAACCGCTGTCTTTCTTCTTTACAAATAGCACTGGAGCTCCCCATGGTGACACACTAGGACGAAAAAACCCCTTATCAAGCAATTCCTGTAATTGTGAGGTGAACGAACCAAAATAAGTTATACATTTAATAACTAAATTATTGCTACAAGATATAAAAAAATTTTAAAAAAAAAGAAGGAAATAAAAAGGTTTAAGTCCCTTGTAGTATACTTAGTAAGCAAATATAAGAATTAAGTGCTTATTAATTATATTACGGGCGACATGCCATGTCGTCTTACAGTAGAGTAAGGTGTGACATGTTTACTTTGGTATCAGAGCAGTTTTAATTGCATATTGGATTATATTTTTGCTGAATATAAATGTGTGAAATGTAATCTGCTCAAATATGACATGGCTATTAATTGTTGGATATCTACATCATACAATATTCTAATACGATGCATGGTTTTCTGTGATAATATACAGAGAGCTTGTTATTTTTGATCGATAGTATGGAGGGTGTTAGTCGGGGAGATAATTTTAATCCGCTTGAGGAGCAGTCTGAAGCGAGACAGGAAGAGCGTGGTAATGGTAATGCTCCCGAGCATGCTGATGTCCCTGTTGCGCCAGCTGTTGACCCTATAGCCCAGCAGATGGCTACGTTATTGAGACAAATGGCGGGTAACTTACAACAGCAGCCAGTTAGACAGTATGATAAGTTGGTTAAGTATGGGGCCACAGAGTTTTCAGGCACCACTGACTCGATGGTAGCTGAGCAGTGGCTAGAGAGGATTGATACAGTTGGCTAGAGAGGATTGATAGGGTTTTTCTTAAAAGCCTCCAGTGTTATGATGCCTCAGAGGTACGATTATGCAGTCTTCCTTTACTTCAGGAAGATGGCATATGAGTGGTGGAATGAGTGGTGGAAGACAGTTCTTAGGAGCAAAGTGCAGCCACCAGTTCTGACTTGGGCAGACTTCCTGAGGGAGTTCAAGAAAAAGTATGTTCCGTCTGCCTATGTGGATGCCAGAATAGAGGAGTTTCTGCAGCTCAGACAGGATCATAGGACTATAGTGGAGTATGAGAGGGAGTTTACGCGGTTGAGCTATTATGCTGGGAGTCTGTTAGTTACAGGCAGGGACAGGTGCAAAAGATTTGAACAGGGATTGAAGCCCAGTATTAAGAGTCATGTGATCGGCTTTGAACATGAGAATTTTTCTGCATTGGTATCACAAGCTCTGAATCAAGACAAGCCTTTAATCAATTGAATCAGGAGAAAGTTGATCTAGAAAAGGCTACAGAGGAGAAGAGTGTCAGGAGGACTTTCCCAGTGGCTAGTAGCTCTAGTAGTAAAAAGAGGAGATTCTTCAGTCCATTTCCTCCTAAATCTAGCAGTGTGAGGCCACAGAGCCAGAGACAGTTCAGACCACCATTGCCACCTCCACGAGCTCCTCCAGTTACTCATAGTTGTGTTCATTGTGGTAAATATCATGGCGGAGTGTGTAAGTTGACCACAGGAGCATGTTTTAACTGTGGTGAGGTTGGACACTTTGTGAGGGATTGCCCTAAACCGAGAACGACTACAGCATATACAGCTACAGGGGGATCGATTCAAAGACCAGCTGCTAGTTATGGATCTTCTCAGTCTTCTAGCAGAGGTAGGGGCAGCGGTAGAGGTAGCATGTCGGGTAGTCAGGGGACAGTGAATCAACTAGAGCCTATTAGTGTACCAGCTAGAGTTTATGCTATGAGGCAGAGGCAGGATGCAGATTCAGCTGATGTAGTGACTAGTATATTTCCTTTATTTAATCATGATGTTTATGTATTGTTTGATCCTGGATCATCTCACTCTTATATTAGTGCTGAGATTTCTTGCTATGCATCTGTCCCTTGTTTGAGATTGGGGTATGAAGTGCTTGTATCGAGTCCATTAGGACAGGAGGTTATTGTTAACAAATTATATCCTGATTGCCCACTCATAATCCAAGATCATGTATTCCCTTCTGATATGTATTCCCTTCTGATTTAGTTGAGATGCCTTTCGGAGATTTTGATGTTATTTTGGGCATGGGCATGGATTGGTTAAAAAATATCAAGCCAGTGGTTGATTTGTGACCTTAAGAAGATACTATTTACTGGCCAGAATATAAAGATTTGTGGTGATACTCAGGGTGAGAGACAGATACTTCCTTCATCTGTATAACTGCAGGCTTTAAAGCTCCAGAAATTGATCCGTCATGGGTGTGAGGCATACCTAGTCTCACATTGTTGGACACAAGGGTAGGTACTCCTAGTCTTAAAAGACCTTTCCTACTGTGTGTGACTTTCCCAAGAATGTTTTTCCAGAAGAAGTTTACCAGGATTGCCGCCAGAAAGTGGAAGTTGAATTGAGATTGAGGTTAGACAGGGACTCAAAACACCGATCTCCATTACTCCTTACAGGATTGGCTCCCTAGCTGAATTAAAAAGAATGAAAGCAACAATTACAGGAATTGCTTTGATAAGGGGTTTATTCGTCCTAGTGTGTCACCATGGGGAGCTCCCAGTGCTATGTTGTAAAGAAGAAAGACGGCGGTTTTAACGGTTGTGCTATGATTACCGTCAGTTGAAATAAGGTCAACAGTCAAGAAATAAGTAATCCCTTTGCCAAAGGATTGAATGATCTCTTTGATCAGCTTCAAGGGCTTCTGTATTCTCTAAGATAGATTTGAGATCGGGGTATTATCAAACTCAGAGTTAAGAGGGCAGAGTATTCCTAAGACCGGCATCAAGGACTCACCCTATGGCCATTATGAAGTTTCTAGGTTATGGCCAAATTCGGATTAACTAATGCTCCAGCAGCATTCAATAGCTTGATGAACACGATCTCCCAAACCTTACCCCTTGACCAATTTGTTGTGGTTTTTTATTGATGAGATTCTGTATATTCCCAAAGATAAGAGAAGAGCATGATAAGCACCTAAGAATTATTTCTCTTCGAGAAAAACAACTTTATGCTAAGTTTTCTAAATGTGAATTCTGGTTAGCACAAGTTGCTTTTCTTGGTCATATTGTATCTGCAGAGGGTATTGCAATGGATCCTGGTAAGATTGAGGCTATTTCCAGTTGGAAGCCACCTAAGAATGTTTCCGAGATTCATAGTTTCTTGGGTTTGGCTGGCTATTATCGCAAGTTTGTTAAGAGATTTTCTATCATTGCTCTGCCCTTAACTAAACTATTACGGAAGAACGTTAGATTTGAATGGACAGATAAATGTCAGGAGAGCTTTGATAAGCTAAAGAAGTGCTTAAAGAAGTGCTTTGAGCCTGAAAGGCGCCAGTTTTTGACTTTACCTTAATCAGTAAAAGATGTTTATTATTTTATTAGTGATGCTTCTTTATAATGGCTTAGGTTTGTGTGTTTGATGCAGGATAGATATGTTATTGCTTACGCATCACGCCAAACTTAAACCAAACACTGAGAGGAATTATCTACACATGATTTGGAACTTGCAGCCATTGTAATTTGCATTGAAGATATGGAGACATTATCTTTTATGGTGAGAAATGCTATATCTTCACAGATCATAAGTTTGAAGATCTGGGTACTCAAAAGGGAGTTGAAATTTGCGACAAGAGAAGAGGCTTGAGTTGATAAAAAAGATTAAATGAAGCTGTATTACATTATCAGCTAGGGAAAGAGGCTAATGTGGTAGCAGAATGCAACTAGTCGTAAGACTTGTAGCCTGAGGACTACACGTTATCTCTAGTCCATGATCTACGTCCCTAATCAATGCTAAGATTGAGTAAGATTTCTCAAACAATTGGGTGTATAGCTAATCTTCAGGTGAAAGCCCTTTAATTGATTGATCAGATTCGAACAATAATGGACTGATGAAGAATATCAAAAGATTCTTTCAAGAGACACAAAGAGGGTAAAAAGACGCAGATTTTTCTGTCAGTAGAGATGGGGTTATTACATTTTGGGACAGCCGGTTAATATGTTCCTTCAGATTTAGAATTTAGAACATCTCCATTTTGAAGGAACCCACATGAATTCTCTAATTTGCTATGCATCCAGGCGGGACCAAGAAATGTATAGAGGGATATGTGAAGAGGAACTATTGGTGGACTGTATGAAGAAAGATATTGCCAGGAATTTGTAGCAATGGCCTAACGTGTTCAACAAGTCAAGGCAGAACATCAAGTACCAGCAGGATTACATCATCCACTTCAGATTCCAAGAATGGAAATGGGAAAGAAGTGACTATGGATTTTCCTTAATGGGACCTTTCACTTACCCAGAAGAAACATAATGCAGTTTTGGGTTATTGTGGATAGATTGAACGAAGAGTGCTCATTTCCCTACCCTTGTAAGATCAGACTTATAGTTTTAGAGAAGTTTGAGAAAAGTATATTGGTGAAAATAGTTTAGACTACATGGAGTTGCCAGTAATCCATTGTTTCTGATAGAGATCAAGATTCCAACATTCTAGATTTATTGGGCTAGCTTTACAAAGAAAAGCCCCTGGGCACTAGATGGAATTTTAGTAACTGCATTCCCATCCTCAGACAGATGGTCAATCTGAGAGGATTATTCAAATATTGGAGGATAAAAAATTATATTCAATCAAATAATAAAATGTATTTTTCTTTTAATCACAAGTACCCCTAGGTTCAATAGGGTGGAACTAAATCTTGTTTGCACAAGTTGGCCAAGAAGGGGTAAAGTACTCAAAGCGAGTATTTGCTCTATCCACGAGGATCGAACTCTGGATCTCATTTTGGAGAAAAGAGTGTCGAACCACTTATCCAAACATTTATTGGTATTAAATGTAAATTTCAAATTAGTTATAACCAAAGCTATTTTAGGATATTTTAAATTTCATTAAAAGACGATATCGAAAATCTCATTATTCCTTACTCTATTTCTACGTTTATATACAGTATAGGTATATAAATTATTACTGTGTTGCACAGTAATCATATCACTTTATAAAATATTATTTTTTTTAAAAAAATATAAGAATAGGATTATAATTTTTTAAAACATAAAATTAGAATAAAAGATGATTATCATGAATATATAAAATGAGATGCTAACTTACTATTTACTCCGTCCCATAGTACTTGTCAACGTTATTATTTTTAGATATTCCAAAATGTTTGTCCACTTGATTTAAGAGATATTTACTTTGCATTTATATCTCTCATTATAAATAGTTTTAAGTTATAGGAATATATATTTTTTTAAGGAGGATAATTTTAAAAAAGTATGGATATTTTATATGACTTGGCACTATAATTAATGTGTTTTTTTAAACTTTATACAAAAGTCAGGACAAACATTTTGAAAGGAAGGGAGTATAATTTTTCAATCACAAATATTATTTATTATGGATTAGTTTAACATTAAATTTCAAGAGGTTTTAATTGAATTTTTTTTTTTTGAAAAGGTAAATTTTAGTTACTTGATATATTTACCTTGTGAAATTTACAAATTTAATATTCAAAAATTAATAAAACTAACGAAAAGATGAGAAAATGATGCGACCGGAACAGTCGTGAAGGTAGAGTACAATAGAAGGTTTACACGAACGAAGCAAAGAGCAGCAGCATTATTTTGAGTGCTGGCACCTTCAATCGAAACTTCGATGGTGGGCTCCACTCACAGCTCACGCGCCTGCCTTTTGCCATGATAGAGACAAATATACTTATGAACATTATAAGTTATTGCTGATAAAATATTACTACTAATAGTTACTGTTTAAATATGAAATAATGCTTAAATCTAACGTAGTAAAAAGATTAGAGTGTCAAAGTATGAAGGGAAAATAAAAGGGAGGATTATAATGCAATTGGCATTTAAAGGACATGAAAGGAATTTTTAATAAAGTTTATTATATAATTTTATTGAAGAAGAGGAAAGAACCACGACACTTTACTCATTGTTGCAGGCCAAACCGTTCAAGAAGAGAGGAGGAGGATTTTGAGTCAAAACCAAGCAAAAAGAAGGTGAAAATCAAAGAATTTTCAAGTATTTCTTTTAGATGGAACAAGATTGAATGCTCGATTCCTCCTTCATTTCTATGGATTACTTTTTGAATTCCATGAACTTTGAAGTGAGGTGCTTGTTTGTGTAATCTGATTTGGTGAAGATGAAGTGATGAGCTGAAGATGAAGTGATGAGAAGTGATTTTAAGGTGATTTAAGATGATTGAAAGTAGTTATGCATGAATTCAAAGTCTAAGTTGCTTAAGTCACCAAGATGGATGATTTTGAGTTTGTTCTTGATATGCCATGAACTAGGGATTCTGATATTCTTATATTATGATGTTATGTAAGTAATAGAAGAATTGCTTGAATTGGTGCTGGAAGTGAGGTGAGAATGCTTAAGCAAACATATCATTGTCGGACTTGTTACAGTTGGGCTGCCTGCAATTCAGCTTCTGTAATTGGCCTATTTGACTAAGCAAATGAACTTCAAAATTCATGAAATTTTATATGGATATAGGCGGAGATGTTGGGTACATCATGGTAAAAGGGAAAGGTCATTGGAGCAAAGGAAATGGAGTTATAATTAAATCCATGCAGGCTGCTCAGCATGAGAAAAACTGAAATGCAGGCTGCTCAGCATGAGAAAAACTGAACTTCAGATTATATAATTATGTCATTTAAAAATGAAAATGAGCTTTAAAAATTATGAAATTTTCCAGAACAGTACCCTAAGATGTTGGGAACATGCTGTCAAAATTCAGGGCAATTGAATAAGGGAAATTCAAGATATAGTCAACGCAATACCAGCTACTCAAATGCTGAAATTCTGCATGTCATAAACCTTGAACGAATTTAGCATGCTATTCACTTCTATTGTTATTGTTTCAATTGTGTTAAGTAATTCTGTGTCTAGGATGTGGTTAGTGTTGGATTATGAATGTTTCCATGCTTAAACCAGATCATATAACACTTGGGACCAGTATACAGTGAAAATGAAAGAAAAGCCAATGAAAGACTAAACATTCTATGCTTAATTTACATTCTTTATAGAAGTGCATGTTGGTGTTACATTGTGAAGTATGATCTTAATGGTGAGTAATTAATATCATGCTACAATGTGCGAGTAGAAAAGGGAGTTGAGGAGAAGGGGTGATTATAATGAGATTACTAGTTAGTAATTATAGACATTTTTTTTAACAGGTGAACGAACCATAAATAAGTTATACATTTAATAACTAAATTATTGCTTTACAAGATAATAAAAAAAATGAAGAAATAAAAAGGTTTAAAGTCCCTTGTAAGTAATACTTAGTAGCATTTATAAGAAATTAAGTTGCTTATTAATTATATTAACGGGCGACATGCCATGTCTTAGCCAGTAGGGTAAGGTGTGAACAATGCAGCCAACTATTTCCCAAGGAAATATTTGCTTCTTAATACAGCCTAAGAAGATATGGGGATGCTGCTTCACAAACGTATTCACAAACTGGGAAACTATGCTTAGAGGTAATGAATTGCGACAGAACAGTTCATGAAACCAAGCAGGGAAAGGAAAACTACTATCGCTCAGTATTTTGCTGAAACTTAAGTGGTTATGGCATAGGAACTGGATTATTATTAAAGACTTTCAAGCAAGATGTAACTGATGATGTGACTCAAGTTCAGAAGTTGATTGAAGTAGAACGTTGTATGATTTCTGGCTGGCCTAAATCGATTATGATCAAATTTGAGTCCAAGTTCTTGGAACAAAGATCCTTTCCATCCTTACGACAAGCATACTTCATTTGTACATGCAACGAGGAGACTAGGAGGAACGCTATGGTTTCACAGATCCTTAACCATTTGACAAAGCATGGTTGGATTGCCTAATTCTGCAAGAAGAAAAGAAGCATTCTACAGATAGAGATCAGTTTTTTTTTGTGATTATTGCGGTATAGAACAGGGCAACTAAGGAGTTCTGCTGGAAAATTACATTGGACGCCAACTAAGGGACGTGGAAGGAAAAGCGAGTCAGTTTCTTCTAGACCACAGACAGGCACACATATCTGATAGTGGAGCTTTATCTGAGGAACCATCTACTGCTGGAAGCTTTTCTAATAAGGAGATTCAGTCCCTGAAACGATTGTTGTCACAACTTGATTCGTCCTCAACCCAGACTGTTTCAGGTAATGCTTTCCTTACCTTTTTTGCAAAAATTGCAAAACCCTCTTAGGTTATAAATTCAGGAGCAAATAAACATACAACCGGCTCTAAAAAACATTTCCTCACATATTCTAAGTATTAAGGCACAGACAAAATTCGCATTGCGGATGGCTCCTTAGTACCAATTGCTGGCATAGGTTCTATTGACTGTACTTCCAATATTAAACTCACTTCCAATATTAAACTCTCCCCTGTTCTTCATGTTCCTAGATTTGCTATTAATCTGTTATTTGTTAGCTTAATCACAAAAGCGCTTAATCACAAAAGCACTTAATTGCAAAGTAACTTTTTACCCTACTCATTTTATATTTCAGGAACTAAACACGGGGAGAACGATTGTCATTGGTAGCTTGCGCGATGGACTGTATCTGTTGGATGATGTTTGTCGTTTTTCAAATTCGGGTACCAGTCAAGCTTTGTTAGGAATTTCTAGAAATCCTTCCATCCTTCCCATGAAAGGTTAATTCAATGGCAATAGGAGATTAGGACATCCCTCTTTTTTCTGTTTTAAAGGAACATTTATTTCCCAACTTGTTTGCTAATATGTGAAATTTTTAATTCATTAGTATGTGATGCTTGTGAACTTGCCAAACACCACCAGGCATTCTTATCTCTCCAATTAATATAAGAAATTGATCCTTTTGGCTAATATTCATTCGACGTTTAGGGTCCTACTAAAACTGTCCTCTCTTTCTCTGGTTTATAGATGGTTTGTGACTGATTGTTGCAACAGATTGACTTTGGGTTTTTATTTGATGAAAAAACAAAAAATGAAGTTTTTCGTGTTTTCAGAACTTTCCATAAAAATGATTTGTACTCAGTTTGATGCAACATGTTAAAAATCCTAAGAACTGATAATGGTACTAAATACATGAATGCAATTTTTCGTAACCTATTAGATTCTAATGTAATTACACACAGACTTAGTTGTGTTACTACTAGTGCTCTTAGATTCTAATGGTATTATTCATCAGACTGGTTGTGTCAATACTAGTGCTCAAAATGCATAGCAGAAAGGAAAAATAGGCATTTACTGGAAGTAGCTAGGTCCCTTATGTTCATTGTGAATCTTCCTAAACCATATTAGGGGGATGCTATTTTGATAGCTGCTTACCTTATCAATCGTATGCCTCTCGTACTTTAAATTTTAAAACTCCATTAGAGGTTCTTCAAGGAAAAAACTCTTATATTGTACCTCCTAATGTCTTTGACTATGTTTGTTTTGTTCATCAGAACGGTCTAAGTAAGTTAGATCCTATAGCCTTGAAGTGTGTGTTTGTTAGTTACTCTACTACTTAAAAAGAATACAAGTGTTATTATCCTCATTCTCGAAAATAATTTGCAAGTGTGGATGTTACCTTTTGGGAATTTGAGTCTTATTTTCCTTCCTAGTCACCTCTTCAGGGGGAGAAATACAAGATGGAAGAGGTGATGGATGACATTCCTTTCCAGTGGGAGATTCCTGTAGACATAGATAATAAGAGAGACCAACCACCCCAACCACTCAAATCTCTAGGAAGATTGGATAGACATGATTTGAAAACCTATACACGACAGACTAATACAGATACAACCATGGAGCATGATACGGATCCACTATCACCAACCACCTTCTGATCAACCGTCCTCTCGAATTTCAGTACCTGAAGATACCGAAGAATAAGAACTTGGTGAGTCTTCTTTAATTCCTGTTGATTCTGATCTTAATCTTGATTCCAGTCTTTCTGACAATGACCTCGATATTCCTATTGCTCTTAGAAAAGGAGTTAGAACATGGACTAAATATCCCATCTCCCATTTTATCTCCTATAATACTCTGTCCCCTTCCTATAGAGCCTTCGTTTTGTCTGTTTCTTCTATTTCTATACCGCAGGATTGGCAAGAGGCATTACAGGACTCAAAATGGAAGGCTCTACAATGGTTAAGGAGATGAGAGCTTTGGCAAAAAACGAGACATGGGATAATGTAACTCCTCCACAAGGAAAGAAGCCAGTTGGATGTAAAAGGGTGTTCAAAGTTAAACATAGGGCAGATGGTTCAATTGAGAGGTACAAGGCTAGATTGGTAGCCAAAGGATTCAATCAGACCTATGTAGTTGATTATCAGGAAACATTTGCCCCTGTAGCCAAGATGAACACAATAAGAATTTTGTTGTCTTGTGCAGTTAATCTTGACGGGGAGTTACATCAATTTGATGTTAAAAATGCTTTTCTACATGGTGATTTGAAAAAAGAGGTGTATATGGAGATTCCTCCTGGATT
Organism: Jatropha curcas; assembly: GCF_014843425.1. The sequence continues at coordinate 9,838 of NW_023591165.1, read as the reverse complement.
TGATGATGACAAAATTTGATGATGACAAAACCCGAGGAAAATTTTGCAAGCTGAAGAAGTCATTATATGGGCTGAAACAATCACCAAGAGCATGGTTCGAAAGGTTTAGTAAAGCTATGGTTTCTTTTGGGTATATTCAGAGCGATGCTTATCATACTTTGTTCATTAAACATCATGAAGGTAAGCTCACATTGCTTATTGTTTATGTTGATGATATAGTGATGACTGGAAATAATGAAGAAGAAATGACTCACTTGAGAAATTTTTTAGTTAGGGAGTTTGAGATTAAGAATTTGGGAAAGTTGAGATATTTCCCTGGAACAGAAGTTGCTAGGTTAGGAAAAGGGATATTTATTTCTCAGAGAAAGTACATCTTTGATCTCCTTAAAGAAACTGGTGTGTTGGGATGTGTAAACCTGCAGAATCACCTATTAAAGCCAATCATAAGCTTCAAGCTGAGTGGGAAGTTCAGTTGATGTTGACAGATATCAGAGATTGGTCGGGAGGTTGATTTACCTTGTCCATACTTGATTTACCCTTGTCCCTAGACCAGATATTGCCTATGCTGTAAGTTCAGTGAGTCAGTACATGCATGACCCTCGGGAGTCTCACTTAGAAGCAGTGCATCGAATTCTAAGATATTTTAAATCAGCTCCAAATAGAGGACTTTTATTTTCTAAACATGGCCATTTAACAATAACAGGCTATACAGATGCGGATTGGGCTGGTTCCCTTGATGACTGGAGATCAACCTCAGGTTACTGTGTTTTTGTTGGAGGAAACCTGGTCACATGGAGAAGCAAGAAGCAGGCTATTGTTGCAAGATCTAGTGCAGAAGCTGAATATAAAGCTATGGCACAAGGAATCTGTGAACTTCTATGGTTGCGCAGATTAATAGAAGATTTAAAGTTGGTTGAAACAACAAATATATCCTTAATTTGTGATAGTAAAGCAGCCATCAGTATTATGAATAATCCAGTCCAGCATGATCGAACAGTCCAGCATGATCGAACTAAGCAAATAGAGATTGATCGTTACTTTATAAAAGAGAAGATAGTTGAAGGTTTTCTAAGTGTCTCCTACATAGCTTCAAAAGAGCAACTAGCTGATGTTTTCACAAAGGGTTTGCATAGCAAGTTGTTTCATCCTTTAGTTTGCAAGTTGGCAAGTTTGGGCATGGGGCATGAGTAACATCTATGCACCAACTTGAAGAGGAGTATTGAAATCTTTATGATTAAAGTAAATATTGTGTTTCCTAGTTTAGGTTTATTCCTAATTAGTGTAAAGATTGTGTTTCCTAATTTAGATTTATTCCTAATTAGTGTAAAGATTGTGTTTCCTAGTTTAGGTTTATTCCTATTTAGATTGCTTTCTGTATTGGAACAATTTTTTGAATATATATTGTGGAGTAGATGTTGAAAAATATAACACAGTTGAAAGAAATAAAACATATTCTTTCCTTTAATTTCTACAAACTTCAATAATACAAACTTCATTGATTTCTTTAACACTTGTATACAAGAGATATTACATAATCTAAGTGCAAAAGAATGGCTTTCTGTCAGCCCGATGCCTAAGCCTTAACTTGCCTTTTAACTTGCTAACCCATACTTAGCTTTTTTAATATTACAAGCAAACTTTATTTTCACCTAACCCCCACCTAACCCCCCCCAACTAAAATAGACTTCTTGTCACAACAGGCTTTGTGACAGAAAAACAAAAATAGAATTCCCTACAAAAAACTAATTAACTAAAAAGTAAAAGCCAATTTGCAGTTCTTGCAGTTCTCAACAAATCTACTCTTTTAACAAGTCAAGTTACTGAAGCTATCAAAATTAAATGTCAAAAATCAAGAATAGATAGTACCTTCAGCATCAGATTCTTTGCTGACTGCTTAGGCAAACAAGAATCAAGATATTGATACCATGCATAAGAACCAGGGCCATAAAAAAGAAACCCATAAGAAGTCATCCGCAAGGCACGAAGCCAATCATGGTCCAAAAGGATGGCCCCCATAAGATCCTAAGCAACAGAAGTGGGTTAAAATCAAAAATTAAACAGCTGAAAGCACTACTTAGCTAATGCAAAAACATAGGAAAAGGAGAATTTAGAGGATTTCCTGAATGCATCAATTCTAACGATGAGCAAAAATCAATAATATGTGATGAACAGCAGTTGCATGAATAATATGAAACTAAATGTAGCCTCCACTACTACATAGAGTAATGGAGACTATGTCCCCACTTGCAGTACTAGAATTGGAGGCCTCATATGGAAGGGGAAGGCATATTTTGTTTGAGGCATATTTGTTGTTGATTACCATCATCCTATTTAAAAAAATTGATTGGCAATTGCAATTTAAGCTTATAACTTTATTCGCCACTTATTTTATCTTTAACTAATACATACTGTGTGTTATTTTCACAGGCAATAAATTGAAAATGTCTGGCCAATAGAAATTATGAGAATGACCGCAACGTTTTCAGTTTTTTGGGAGATTAGATTTTGTTTAAAGGGAAAGGTGTGGAGGCTTGAACCTGTTGGCCCCTAACAATTACAAGACAACACAAAAGACATCAAATGGATAAATAGAACATTTTTTTTGTAAACATAAAAGAATAAAGAAGAAGTTCATTTCACACTGCCATAAATATTACAGTAATTTTTGAATTAAGAAATCAAAGATAAAAAAACATATCCATCACCAAATGTTCATCAGCCAGGAAAGAATAAGCATTTGATAACTACCAGAATAAAAAGAAAACCAAATTGATTTTATAAAAACCTGACAGAAATCGATATGACTTTGTGCTTTCTCTTTCAATAAAAAAGTTAATAAGTTCAGCTATAAACAAGAGATACAAGCGTAAGAAAATCATATAGCATTCTATTTGTCCCTCTACTACAAATAAATTCATTATATCAAAAAGGAAAACCAACACTAACCTTGTCGTCGGCTAATAATCATTAGAAAGGGAGAAAACAGAGTTTTGGGATGGAGGCTTTATTGTTTAGCCAGCGGGTCTCTAACTTGGGCGATTGGTTGTCCTCCAGCAAGTGCGAGAGAACCCGCCGTCACAGCTTGCTTTAAAGGGAAACTGGGACGGCCTCCTTCCACTTCCAATCATAGGATTTTCGACGTCATTACTTTTACAACTAATATGGCTTACGTTTTCTTAATTTCCCTGTTCCACCCCCAAAAAAACCCGCCATTGCCCACCGCGTAAAAGCTTCCATCAACAAACTCAACCCACTGAGAAAACCTGGACGAAATTTTTGTATCCCGCCAACACCCTACAGATATTCTATTTTCGCTATTTTCAACACCTAAAATTTTTAGTAAATTGCTCCTTTGAACTCCTGATAATTTAATCAAGCAATATTTAATTGGTCTTTAATTTCAAAAAATTAAAAAGAAAATTATGATAATAGTCCCTGTATGTTTGTAAAAAAACTATTTTATTCCCTTAATTTTTAAAAGTTAGACTATTGTAACTTGTATTTTGGAGTCCATTGTACTATGTTACCCTTTTCATGACCAATTTTTATGATTTTAATAATATAATCTGAAGAAAAACCTAGGGGAGTCAAAATGGACTATGACACCCGGCGATACAACGATTCATCTAACACGTAAAATAAACGGGTTAAGGGTTTTATGTTAAATAAGTTAGTGTCATAAACGGGTCACTCATTTATGACAATGAATAATAATGTTGTCGTGTCAATGGATTGGACACAGAAGGTTAGGTAAGTGACCCGTTTATTTTAAAAGATAAAGAGATAATTTTGTGTAAATAATATAAATACCTAATAAAAAATCCTATTTAAATTTATTATTGTATTAAATTTTTTGTTGATTTTAGTTATCGAATCTTAGAGAATCTATATATTTTATATATATTTATTATTTTTAAAATATTGAATTTGAGTAATAGGTTAAAACTTAAAAATAGTCAATAACAGAGTTAAGTGGGTTGTATAACGGGTCAACCGACTTACTTAACCTGTTTATTGCTATTAGGCGGGTTACACTTGTTCATGTTCGTGTCACCTGCCTAATTTCATATGTGGTTTTATGTTGCGAAATTTGACAGCGATTATTAAAGGTTTGTGATTGTGTTGGACTCTAATCGTGCCGCGTGTTAGGCGAATCTCCGTGTTTGAACCATACACATGAATCCGCTTTAACACCCTTAAGAAACCTACAAAATAAGGACAAAGAAGAAAATTTTTTTTCCAACAAAACCCCTTTTCATTTACTCTTTTTGATTGTTTAGTTATTTAAAAAAAATAGCATCACAGAAAACGCATATCAATTTTCAAGAGACTCCAATCTGGGGTTTAGTAACACTAAACTACTATCAACTACACAACGAGTTTCAGACTCTAGCGACTTTTGGATCTGCATCTAAGATAGTCGAAACGTTCATAACTCAATTCAAAAATCCAATTATTCAACAAAGCTTTCTAACTTCATGGTTTTATTCACAAATTCAAACTCAATTACTTATTCAAGTGCTTGGAAATATATAGTGATGCTTAAATTGAAAGCTTGCTCTAGTATTTAAATCAAATCTTGTTTTATTATTTTCTATTTTAATTTGTTTTTAAGATGGCAAGTTTTTTAAATGCCAATATTTTTCTAATAATTAGAATTTGGGCCATTGAAAAATGGCATCGCAGACAGGTGGATGGAAGAACCATGGGTATGCTCTTGAACAACAATTTGTTTTTTTTTTTTTTTTTTTTTTTTTTTTTTTTTTTTTTTACAGTTTCACTAACGATTCCCAAATTGATAAATCGAGAAAATTATTTTCGGTCCCTAAGGTTTTATAAAATATATTAGTTCGTCCTCACTTGTTTGTACAAATTATTCCAACAATCCCTTGTGTCTGCCTCCGTCTGATTCTTTAAGTCCCCTTCCAATCAAAAGTAAAACATTTTTTGTTAATTTTTTGGGTAAAGAGACAGAAATACCCTCATTAATATCATGTAAATGGTACAATGAATAAATTAAAAATACTAAAAAAAATCAACAACATAAAAATATTAATGTAACGTCCTAACACCATGTATCCAAGGATAATGGTTGCTAAAATGCTATATAACATATCACACAGATCTTTTAGTAGAGGTATAAATTCACAATCAAAATGTTTGGGCACAACAGAAATCAGTATCGAAATAAATTTCTTACTTTTCCACATACAGTCCATAATTGGTGAACCCTCCCCCGAAGGCAAATTATGTTTTAATGAGGTATGCTCACATGTGGTGTTTTATGAAGTCGCCACCCTAATTTTTTATAAGGGAAAAACTAAGAAAAGAACCCTAAATGACCCATTTTAATTAATCTAAGGTTTTTTCCCTAGAATAATTACCCCCAAATTTAAGGCATAATCTACGAACCCGAGGTGGATCCCGAGACTATGTCATGCTGATTAACTACCTAAGTGTAATGCTTTTGCAAAGTAAATTGAATGCAATTGGACCAGTAAAGTGTTTTTGGTGATTTTCGACTGTGCTCGGGGTTAAATCCCGAACGTGCCTACGTTAACTCTTCGTTTGAATGAGAAGATCAAAAGCCGATGTAGTTCGATAAAGCCCTCTTCAAAGGCAATTTTGAAAGGGGTATGCTTCATGCCTGAGTGTGGTGCCATGCTTCGTGCATTTTTTTTTAGGCATTTTTGCCCAAGGATTGATTGAATTTTTTTGTTTTTAGGCATTTGTTTCCAAAAGTGTTTTGATTGGGCAATTTATTGCCAAAATTGATGTTTGGCTATTTGTCGCCAAAATGGTTGATAGGTATTTTGTGCCAAAAAGTTGATATTTGAATTAGGTAATTTTGTGCCAAAGATTGGTTAGGCGATTTAATCCGCCAGAGTGATTGAATTTAAGGGCATTTGTGCCAAAGCGGTTTTGTTGGGCAATTTGTCGGCCAAATGATTAAGGCATTCGTGCCAAAAGATGATAGTGTAATTTAGGCAATTTATTGCCCAAAGAAAAATGTGATATTTGGGCCGATTTATCGCCAAAATGGTTATTTGAATTATAGGCAATTTGTTGCCAAAACGTGATTGAATTAAAACTGTAGGCAATTTGTTGCTAAAAAACGTGAATTGATTAAGGCTTAGCCACAATTTATTGAATTTAATTGAGCTTTTAGCCGAACTGTTCGAAATAAAGGCAATTACACCGTAATTATTAATTAACTAGGCAATTTAGCCAATATATTCGGAGTTAAGCATTAATACCAACGATTATTGATTAACCGGACATTTTTTAGCCTAAACTATTTAACTTAAGGCAGCTTTTGCTACCAAATGACGATAGTGTGAATGCAGTTTATTTAAATTAGAATTTAGAGTAGAAAGAGAATATGCACAAATGCCTGAAATTAAATGGGCAGAGTTTTCGTTATTACCTGAGTTTAATTCGCGGCCGCTTCTTAGTTCAGTTTTGAAGAAAAATTTTCAGATTAAGCCTCCTCCGTTTGGGGAATATTAAATTAAAATTAATTCAATTAAGTGACCCAAATATCACTAACAGCAGAGTAATAAAAGCCTAAAACTAATGCTGGGAAGAAGCAGTAGAAAGAAACCGAAGGAGCGTAGGAAAGAGAGAGAGAGGCGTCCCGTAGCACAAGACCGAGTGAAGTAAAACTGTTGATTCGGGGCTGTATTTATAGGGAAAACCAAGGCTGGGAGGGCGGCTTGCTGCCCCTGGACGGCGGCTGCTGTTTACCCTAATCCTGTCCACATCGCTAGTTTTTTGTTCCAAAGGCTTTTTCGGAAGTTCCGTACTCCAAAAAAATAATTCCGGGACCAGTTCTGCGATCCTCATAAATTTTTCCGGACGTTTCAAGTACCATATTTGCAGGCTGCTGTACCCTATTCTGTCCACTCGCTAGTTTTTCGTTCCAAAGGCTTTTTCAAGGAGTTCCGTACCTCCAAAAAATATTCCGGGAACTAGTTCTGCGATCCTCGGTAATTTTCCGGACGTTTCAAGTACTATATTGGCATACTTTCGGTGAATTTTTCGAATGCCTCCGGTCAAGCGGAACTGTTTTACAGTCCGGGAAAACAGGCTTTTTTGAGCCTCAAAATTTGAGTATTCGCAGTTGCCCCCCAGCGGCAACCATAAAAAATTGATTTATGGGAGGTCGTGGTTGTCTGAAAAATAAATTTTGAAGGCAAAAATCGGGACGCGTCCAGAAGCCCGCCTTTTGGCTATTTCCTTATATAATAGCTGAAGTTGCACTTTTGACATTCAATTTTTACTTCAAAACTCAAAGATTTCTCTCAAATCCTCTCGAAATTTGAGCCAAAAAAAGGCAAGTTTTTCTCTAGGAAATCAGTTAGTTTCGTTCTTCTTCTTCTTTTTTTTCAAAAATGATTCCTCGTATTTTTCCTGACGTTTCCAAGTACCAATAGCATACTTCGGTGAACTTTTCGAAATGACCTCCGGTCTGGCCGGAACTGTTTGCAGTTCGGGAAAACAGGCTTTTTGAGCCCTCAAAATTTGAGTATTCACAGTTGCCCCCAACCGCAAACCATTAAAAAATGATAATGGGAGTCGGTGGTTGTCCTGAAAAAAACAAATTTTGAATGTGAATAATCGGACGCGTCCAGAAGAACCCGCCTTTTGGGCTAAAATTTTTCCTTAAAATAGCTGAAAGTTGCACTTTTACATTCATTTTTAACTTTCAAACTCAAAGATATTTCTCTCAAAATCCTCTCGAAATTTGGAGCCAAAATCGACCCCGCCGTCAGAAAGCCCGCCTTTTTGGCCTATTTTCCTTATAAATAGCTGAAGTTGCACTTTTACATTCATTTTTAACTTTCAAACTCAAAGATTTCTCTTCAGAATCCTCTCGAATTTGAGGCCAAAAAGGCAGTTTTCTCTAGGAAATCAGTCAAGTTTCCTTCTTCTTCTTCTTTTTTTTCAAAAATGATTCCTCGGTAATTTTTCCGGACGTTTTCAAGTACCATATTGGCATACTTTCGGTGAACTTTCGCGAATGACCTCCGGTCCGGCCGGACTGTTTGCAGTTCGGGAAAACAGGCTTTTTGAGCCTCAAAATTTGAGTATTCACAGTTGCCGCCCACCGGCAACCATAAAAAATGATTTATGGGAGTCGGTGGTTTGTCTGAAAAACAAATTTTGAAATGTGAAAATCGGACGCGTCCAAGAAGAACCCCGCCTTTTGGCTAATTTTTTCCTTTAATACAATAGCTGAAGTTGCACTTTTTACATTCATTTTTAACTTTCAAAACTCAAAGATTTCTCTCAAATCCTCTCGAAATTTGGAGCCAAAAATCGGAACGCGTCAGAAAGCCCGCCTTTTGGCTATTTCCTTATAAATAGCTGAAAGTTGCACTTTACATTCATTTTTAACTTTCAAACCCAAGATTTCTCTCAAAATCCTCTCGAAATTTGAGCCAAAAAGGCAGTTTTCTCTAGGAAATCAGTCAGTTTCTTCCCTTCTTCTTCTTTTTTTTCAAAAAATGATTCCCTCGTAATTTTCCGGACGGTTTCAAGTACCATATTGGCATACTTTCGGTGAACTTTTCCGAAATGACTCCGGTCCGGGCCGGACTGTTTTGCAGTTCGGGAAAACAGGCTTTTTGAGCCTCAAAATTTGAGTATTCACAGTTGCCCCGCACGGCAACCATAAAAATGGAATTTATGGGAGTCGGTGGTTGTCTGAAAAACAATTTTTGAAAAGGCGAAAATCCGGACGCGTCCAGAAGACCCGCCTTTTGGGCTATTTTCCTTATAAAATAGCTGAAGTTGCACTTTTACCATTCATTTTTAACTTTCAAACTCAAAGATTATCTCTCAAATCCTCTCGAAATTGAAGCCAAAAAAGCCAGTTTTTCCTCTAGGAAATCAGTTCAGTTCTTCTTCTTCTTTTTTTCAAAAAATGAATCCCTTTTATAACCAGCAGCATGCACAATTGGACTAAGAGTTTTCTCCAAGTAGAAAAGGATCCAATTTGGGGAGGTAACGGTCTATTCTCTATTGCTACCTTAGGGGAGTAGTTAAGACTGGGATTTTTTACAAGGCCTGCATCAGATTTTGGCACCCAGAGGCCCACGTTTTTCAAATTCGGTCCATGATGGAGGAAATGTGGTCCTCTCTTGAGGAATTCTGTTATGATTATAGGGTGCGATCCCAATGCCCCTTTGGTTAGACATGAGGTCAAATTGGGTATATCGGTCAGTTGAAATCTATTCCAAGTTCGCCAGCCACAGGCTAGGGCCATGGTTGTGGTGACCCAGAAGGCAATTCTGCTACCACTAATTGATGAAATTTTCAAGAGACCTCGACCAGATGACCAGGACCGGATGAGGCTGAGGATGCGGGCTTTTTGTTTTTCTGCTTATTGGATTTCTTGTTTAATAATGGATCCAGGCTTTTTGGAGTATTTTACGATTCTATCCAATGTTCATAAGATTGGAGGACAGGGGCTTGCATCGGCGGTATTTGTGCTAGTCGAGCTATCTGAAGTCCTTGACAGAGCCGCCTTGGTTTTGACAATTGGACTGTCCTCCTCCCGATCATTCCTCCAGTTATTTTCCCTTCTCCTTTTCCTTATTGTCTCTTCTTTCTTTTGGTTCATTCCTTTCGTAATAGATAAGGATCTATACTCAGGTTTGGGTTAAAGGACCACCTCCAAAGTGTTTGCTTGCTCCTAGTTTCTTGCATTATAACCCCTCTCAGTTCGATGCGGAGGATCCTGATCACTCATCCCGTCTACTGATGCAGGACCTCATGGCTGATTGAGTTGGGTCCCAAATGAGGTACTGTGGTATTTCGCTGGGTATGACAT
>NW_023591164.1:0-22204 GCF_014843425.1 Jatropha curcas | reverse complement strand
ACAAGTGGGTTAATTCTTAATTTTTAAAAATAGGCAAATTTTGTTTTGCCACCAAAATTGATTGAACCGTGGGTCCAAAGATTTGTTTTGCCAAATGTGGTTGTTGAATTTTAATTTGTAGCAATTTTGGTTTTGCAAAATGGTGATTGATTAAGGCTTTTTAGCCATAATTATTGATTAATTAGAACTAGCCGGACTTGTTTTCAAATTAAAGGCAATTACACCGTAGTTATTAATTAACTAGGCTTTTTAGCCAATATTGTCCGGATTTTAGCATAATACCACGATTATTAATTAACCCGGTATTTAAGTTTAATCATATTTGATTGAGGCAGTTTATTTGCCTAATGATGACATGAAAAAAATTGTTGGGGGGTTTTATGCAGTTGTAGAGTTTATTAGAGTTAGAGAGAAATATGCATGAAAGTTGCTAAATTAAATGAGCAGGAGTTTTGTTTATTTACCTGAGTTCAACCGGTGACCGCTTCTTAGCTTCAGCTTGAAAAACTCCGGATTAAGCTCCTCGTGGGGAATAATTAATTTAGAATTAATTTAATTTAAGTGGCCAAATATTAAATCAGAAAGCAATAAAGCTAAATTAAAAATGCAGAAAAGGAGTAAAAAGAAAACGCAAGGAGCGTAGGGGAGAAAGGAGCGTTCATCAACATAGGACTGAAGTGAGTTTGAAGGTCAGACCTGGGGCTGATTTATAGGCGAAACGACTGTTTCGGCGGCCTGGGCAGCCGGAGCTCGGGCGGCCGGGCTGCTGAGCTCGGCGGCTGGGCACCGGGTTCCGGCGGCCCGAGCCACCGAGGCCAATGGTTCTGCTATTTTTCGTTCGCGGAGATTTTTTCCGGGAGTTCGAACTCCAAAAAATATCCGGTACCAGCCTGTGATCCTCGTGAATTTTTCGGACGTTTCAAGTATGCATATTGGCAATACTTCCGATAAATTTCCAAAAATGGCCTCTGGTCCGGGCCGACCTGTTTGCAATTCGGAGAAAATTGGCTTTTTAAGCCTCAAATTGAGTATTCACAGTTGGCCCCCACTGGCTCTCATAAAATGATTTATGAGAGCCATGGCTGTCTGAAGGAGCAATTTTGAGGATGGGCAGATGACGAAACCGTCCGTGGAAAGTGAATGATCAATGGCGTGGATTTATGTTTGCAACTTAAAATGTTTTTGCCTCTTAATGAGGGCTTTGAAGAGAGATTTTGCCTCTTAATGAGGACTTGAAAAAAGAATGTTTTGCCTCCTTAATGAGGGCTTGAAAGATGTTTTTGGGCTCTTAATGAGGGCTTGGAAAGATGTTTGGCCTTCTTACTGAGGGCTTGAAAAGAGATTTTGGCCTCTTAAGGAAACTTTGAAAAGAATGTTTTGCCTCCTTAATTGGAGGGCTTGAAAGATGTTTTGCCTTCTTAATGAAGGGCTTGAAAAAGAGATTTTGCCTCTTAGACCTTGAAGATGTTTGCCTCTTAATGAGGCTTGAAAAGAGATTTGTTTTTATTTTTTGTTTTTTTTTCTTTGAGAACCAAGGGTCCATAAAGTCGAAATGGATCAAATGGCTTTGGTTTTGGATGAAAAACGGTTGGTTGTTGGTTTAGGGTTTTCACCCTAGGTTTTATGTAAGAAAGGTTAACCATTAACCAGGTTCTAGCCTGGGTTTGTTGTAAAAGAGATTGACCGATGGTTGGGTTTTTCACCCTGGGGTTTGTGTATGTTTTTATAACACTTTGCCCCTGAATCGACTTGGAGGATTTTGCCCCCTGCTTGAGAGAATTGATGCCTTATTAGCTGAAATAGAATTTCTTCTTAACGAAAAAAATTCCGTGATTACTTCTGTGATGGGACGAATGGTGAAGTTCTTATCAACTTCTTTGCCCCCAGAATGGTGCTGACATGGAATACTCAAAACATTGGGTGTTGTAATTTGTCCAATCGAATTGAGGAATCAAAGAGAACAAAAGCCACTTATTGACTCAGGGGAAAAACGGTACATGTGGATGAACATCGTTCGTCTGAAGGATTCGAAGACACGATGGTTCCGAGTGGAGACGAGGTATTAAAGAATTACCTCTCAATGATTGTGTTTTGACATTTTTTAGTGTTGTTTTGGAAACACCGGGGATTGAATTGACCATTTCCTCTCTTCTTTTTTTTCGAGGAAAATGACTCCAAAAGAGTGACGCTTTCAAAACGAACTTTTGAGAATGATCGATTTTTGTGACTCGTTGTGGCAGTGACCACTGGCTGATGGAGACTTGATTTTAGAGACTCATTGGAGACTCGATTTAGAGACTCAAATTTTTCTTATGGCGAATTTTGGACTCGAAGGAACTCTAGTGATTCCTGGAAAAATGATTTATATACTCCCAAAGAAGACCTTTGAAAGGGATTTTTTTTTTTTTTCTTAAAGGACATACTTTGCTGTTTATCCTACACAAAATGGACTCTGTCTAAAAGAATTCCTGAAGCACTTTTTTTTCCTGTTTTTTTTTTTTTTTTTTTTTTGCCTTAACTTTTTGCCTAGTAGCCGCTTTTTGGGTTTTTCGACTCTAGCAGGCTCTTTGCCCTAACTTTGCCTAGACCGCCCTTTCGGGTTTTCAAGCCTAGCGGGCCTCAAATTCCTTTGCGGAAGGCCGTCCTTTCGGGTTTTCCAACTCCAGCTTTTTTTAATTTTTCTTGTTCTTCTCTTTTTTTAATTTTTTTTTATTTTATATTGCAAAGAGAAAATTCTTTTTTATGAATGCAAACTTATGTTTTGTGACCGGTGCCCTTTGGCGGCTGCCTAGTATCTCCAAGAACTCTTCAGGGGATGGGGAGAATCAGGTCTTTCGTAGTTCCTTCGGGATGCGAACTTCGGGCTTTGGCTAGTGCGGAATTCATCTCCGACTGGGATGTTAGCGCAGAATTCCTTCCCGTTTTGGTGCAAATTTATTTCCTAACTCGCCTGTTGGGGAAATTTTAATTCTCATTAATGATGATTGTGGTGGAATTCATTTCGATTTGATTTCTTTGAGATTCTTCCGACTTGATATTAATACAGATATCATTTCTGACTTGATTTTCTTCGCTGGATTCCTTCCCGGTTTGATGTCTTTGCCGAGAGTTCCTTCCCTAACTGGAGTGTCTTTGCGGGATTCCTTCCCGGCTTGATGTCTTTTGCCGGGATTCTCCCGACTTTGATGTTTTTTGGGATTCATTCCCGACTTTGATGATGTTGAATTCAACTTATTGACTCACGCTCGTTATGATAGTGATGCCCTAAGCGAATCTCTGACTCTTGACTTTTGTTGTTTGTAGTGGAGTGATGACCCTAGGCGAATCTGACTTTGTTGTTGTGGTGGTTTTACCACTGGTTGACTGAAATATGACTTGTATTCATCACAAAGAGTTTTGAATACGCACATTGTGGTGGTAACTTGAGTGGCTTGAGTGTTGAAGAAGCTTTTATGCTTTGAGTTTGTGGCTTCGCTATGTTTGAATTCATGAGTAATTTGATTCCTTTTCTTGAACTTCATCTTCTTCTGAATTTGAAACTTATTTCCTCAATGGTTCTCCTCTCCATAAGGAATTTTGAGAAATGATCCTTGTTTATAAGGACACTTGTACTTGTGCCATGCTTTGCGCTTGATTTTCAAGGTGTTTATTGTCATCCAATTTACGGAAATGATTGCTTTTTTAACTTGCTTTTTCAAAATGTGAGCAGCCGCTTGGTCTTTGTCCTTATGGCTAAAATGATTTGTCATCTACCCTTGATGGGCTTGAATTTACCTCCGGTCCGACCGGACTGTTTGCAGTCAAAAAATAATGGCTCTTTGAGCCTCAAAATTTGAGTATTCACAGTCCTTAATTTCTTTCTTTTGTGCAAAAGTTCCTTTTGACCCATCTTTTTTCTTTTGCTTGTTTGCTTCCTTTTGACCAATGGTTCCTTTTGTCCCGTTTTTCCTTTTGGATGACTTCGAGTAGTGTTATTGGCCATAGCATTGCGACTTTGATGCAGACCACAAACCAATTCCCTCCCAACATACTTCTCATATTCTTTCGTCGCTTTTTTTAAGCTCAAAATTCTAGACACCTCTCTGTCCCCTGTTCGAGCATCTTCCATTCCTGGTTTTCGGAGAACACTATTTCTGGCCTAACCCCTTCAATCGGGCCTTCGGAGAAACCATTCTGGCCCTAACCCCTTTAATCGGCTTTGCCTCGGTACTGTTTGAAGTCTTGCGCACCCTTTGCTGGATCCTTACCATAATTACCCTTCAAAACTTCGCCTTTGATGGTGCTTCTTAGGATGCCCCCAGCTTTGATTGATGCAGAGCAAATGAAAGGATGAATGCATTTTTTTGCCAATTTTTATTATCTTTTTTTTTTATCATCATTTTTTTTTAAAATTTTTTATTATTTTTTTCGATTTTTTTTTTGCTTTCACAGGAAAGGATAAGGAAAGAGTATAAACATGATTAGAACGTAAACTGATCCCTTTTATTGATAAGAGACGAAATTACTTGTGTACCACAATAGAGACACTTCTGAATTTACAAATTGAAAAACTTGAATGGACAATGAAAATGGAAACAGCAAAAAATCACACCTAGATCCCTAAAAGATAGACTCTAGGTGGACTGTGATGGACTCGGGATTGGTATTGAACTGTAAGTGACCTTTGTTTCTTTCTCCGATGCTTAAATCGACTTCAAAACAGGTTGCTGTGGACTCTATCGACAATCTTCCCTTGTTCTTTATGGAGTTTGATCTCAACCCTATCTCAGACACACAAACTTTCATTCATTTCTAAAGAAAAGTTCGATGAGGACTCGAACGATTTCTTGTTTCAGCAATTTTTTTTTTTTTGGTGCACTTAATCCCATGTCTAGGAAGGGATTGGTGATGTTCAGCTTGCCTCTGGGGATGATGGGGACCACATTGTCACACCAAGTTCTTGTAGACGGTTTTCAAATCCAGCATGATTCTGCTTCTTGTATGAGTCTATCTTTTGAGTTTGAACCCAACTGATTAAGTCTTCCCACCTTAGTTGCCAGTTCGCAATGAGCAGCTTATGAGCATGTAGGGTGCAAAGTTACTGTGTTTTGAAGCTGTGGGACTATTAAAAAACAGGTAGAAGGGGACAAGGCTCCAGGATTCTAAAAAAACAATTTTTTTTTTTCCTTGGATATTTAAATTATATTTTTTATTTTTGAGGGGGGGTTTTTTTTCAAAAATAACTTATGGGGTTTTTCCTGTTTTGTTCAGAGGGTCGGTTGATCATTTGAAGTCAGCTTTGGCCTCTTCCACCTCGAAAGGAACGAGGAGAAGGGCTCATTGTTCTTTTGTTTTAGTGGCTTTCCATGCTTCCCTCCCGGGTAACATCCACTTCGATATTATTAATGGTACTACGTGTTTGAAGCAGTTGGCATCATGTCCTCCCAAATTCTTCATTTTGGAACTGAATCGAAGACTACCAAACCGTCTTTAATGCTAGCACCAGTCAAAGAAATTTGTCTGAACAAATCTGAGCAAGGAGCTCGCGGCTGTTCAGGCCAAACCGGTGAGGGCACCCCACCACAACCGTTTACATTTTTTCAAGTTGTGCGTTTGGACAGGTGGTTCCATCGAACTTGTCCACTTATTAGGCATTTGAAGTTTGGTTGGGTTAGTCTCTCGCTTCGGGAACAGGACAAGAGAGTCCAATGTCGCACCACTTCCTGTGGGTCTTAAAGCCGGCCTAGGTAACAGACCTATCCCAACAGTTTCTAGTTTTTCTCGTCATTATATTTCGAGCTTCCAGTGCTTCAGAAGCAGTTTCTGTAGGCATGTTCATCCAGGTTTGAGGTAGGGTTTTGTCCCGGTTTCAGTAGGCAGGTCCCTGATTGGGAGGGTAGTAGGTCCACTTCCCCCCAGGTGGAAGCCCCTTTTCCATTATGCCATTACCAGTTTCAGCCTATCAAGGCAGTTCCTTTGGGAGCCTCAAGTGCCTCATTCCATTCTGGCCTCCATTCTGGGGCCTCGAGTTGTTCAAATGAGATTTTGGAGTGTCAGACAGTTGCATGCCATTGGTGAGTCGAGATGTTGTTGGACCTTGTGGGTGACGAGCTCAGTTGGTGTTTAAGGGTACAGGTGGTCTTTTTGGATAAGGTGACCTGTGGACAAGGACATAGTGTCAAAACGATTATAGGACTATTTCCTATATGAGGGTGTTCTTTCATAGGGTCATGTGAGATAGTGTGAGGTAGGGGTAGTGTTAATGGGTAAGGTATTTGGACCTGACCCTTTGGTGATGTTGGGGTTGGTATTGAACCAAAAAATTGTAGGGTAAGTGTTGGTATTTGCTAGGACATCTAGGGCATAGGACCCAATTGCGGGATGTGATTAAATGGTTAACTGGTAAAGTGCTTAGCGGCTTAGACCACCTCGACTTTTCGAAAAGGCCCTAAGTTCTCAAAAAAAAAAAAAATTCCTAGGCCTTAGGAGGCCCAAAAGGGAAACTTTTTTGGGCCTTTAGGGGCCAGTAAATGTGAATTTTCGGGCCCCTCTTATGGCCAAATTTGTGAATTTTTAGGGCCTTCTGTGGCTCCAAATTCGCTGACATTTTTAGGCCTCTAATGGCCAAATTTGTGGAATCTTTGGGCCTCTTCGCACCAAAATTGTGAAATTTTTGGGGCCTCCCTGTGGCTCCAAATTGTGAAATTTTTAGGCCTCTGTGGCCAAAATTGTTGAATTTTTTGGGCCTTTCGGCCAAATTGGTAATTTTGGGCCCTTAGGCCAAATTGTGAATTTTTGGGCCTTAAGGGGGCCCAAAATGTGAAATTTTTGGCCTTTAGGCGGCCAAGGAGGTAATTTTTCCAGGTCCGGACCAAAATATAATTTTCAGTTCTCAGGACCAAAATGTAATTTTCAGGTCTCAGGGACCAAAATGTGATTTATTCCAGCTTTGGAAATGGAAATGTTTTTTTTTTAAGATTTCTCTTTTACTCATTAGATTCTCTTTTTTATCATTTTCCAGACCCCTTTTTTTTTGTGAAGTATGGGATGAATGCGTGAATGCGCGAATGCGCACAACATCACAACATAGTTCATTTTTAATGGAATGATTCAGCATCATTGGGTGCATACAGCCCTAAAAGATAGGTTCTATAGGCTATGACACAAATAGAGAATCAACTTATTAAGGGACCCTTTAACCTTGAGTATGGATATACCTAACCATATGTGAAACAAAGAGTTTTGCGTGGGTCCAACAGGACGCATACTCATGGGCCACCCCCAAAAGGATTAGGAGCGGTTTGCGGTAACAGGGAGGACGCTTTGGCTGTCCGTCGACATAATCAAAGAGACCTCGTATCAGCGCTACTTGCTATCCAGACTCAGAAAGTGAACAAGAGAGAGAAGAAATTTCATTTTGAAATTTCACTTTTTTATGCAATGGAGAAAAAGATTCTCAATCGTGGCAAATAAATCAACAGATTAAAATGTTTTAATTAAGTTGTGAACAATCAAGTCCAAAAATTCTTCCTCATCCGTATTCCTTAAAGAAGAATTACTGGATTTCAATGTTAGGGGTACCCTGCAAAAACCAAAGGCATTAGTAAAAATAAAACCCCTAAAGAAGGCTGGGTTAGTTTACACCAGCAAATTGTTAGTCCACTTTTTTATGCAAAGATGTTACATTAAGTTTTCTCCCCAGCGGAAGTCGCCAAACTGTGGACCCTTCTCCTTCAAATTATCAAGACGCATACAAATGCATGTGATTGCAGTGAAGAAATTTGCACGTGAAGTTTGTGTGAGTTCGGCCACCTTTGGTTTAATTATTTTAGGGCGGGTAAACTAGAAAAAACCCTAACGTGGACTTCGATTTTAATTAACTAGATAACTAGATTAATTCATCCAATGATGGTTAAGCATGCGTCTTTTCGAACCCGAGGTGGTTCCTGAGACTATGCATGCTGATTGAACTAAACCAAAAAATGCATGCTTTTTGCAGTAATTGGACCAAATGAATGTTTTGATGATTTCGAACTTACCCAACCGGGGTTAAAATCCCGAAACGTGCCTTACGTACTTTCGTTTGAATGAAGATCAAAGTCACGTAGTTCGATAGCCCTTCTTTAAAGGGCTTTGAATTGGGTATCTTTATGCAATGAGTGTGTGTATTGCTCGTGCATTTTGTTTAGGCATTTTTTGCCAAAAGGTTTGATTGATTTTGTTGAGCGTTGTTGCCAAAATGTTGATTTTAAGGCTGTTTAGCCAAAAAGAACTTATTTAGGCAATAGTTTTGCCAAAATGATGTTTGCGGCTTATTATGCAAAATATGTTTGAGTTGGGCAATTTATTTGCCAAAAAATGATGTTTGGGAGCTTATGTTGCCAAGTTTGATTGGGCAATTATTGCCGAAGATTGATAGTTGGGCTTATTCCTTGCAAAGTGCTTATTGAGCTTTTAGCCAAAAGATTGCATTTAGGCCAATTTATTGCCAAAGTTGATTGATTGGGCGATTGTGCGCCAAAATTGATTGATTAAGGCAGATTTTATTTGCCAAAAAGCAAGTTGTTGAAGGCTTTTAGCCAAATAATTGTGATTTAAGCGATTTGTCGCTAAAAAAAGATTAATCTCACTTATAGGCAATTTGTTTGCCAAAAAGAGATCAATTAATTGTAATATTAGGCAATTTATTTGCCAAGTAAAACGTGTTGAATTAAGGCTTATCTAGCCACAATTATTTGATTAATTGGACTTAAGCCGGATTTGTTCGAAATAAAGGCAATTTCAACCATTAGTTATTGACTAACTTAGGCTTTTAGCAATATTGTCGGATTTTAGCATTTACATACTCTTACTATATTTAATTTAACTGGGGTATCTTAAGCTTAATCATATTTGATTGAGGCAGTTTATTTTGCCTAATTGATGATATGATATGCGTTGTAGCCAGTTGTAGATGTCAATAGGAGTAGAGAGAAGCATGCATGAAGGACGGGGCGGGGAGGGGGTTGCTAAAATTTAAAATATAGGCAGAGTTTAGTTTATGTTACCTGATTAATCGACGGCCCACTTTCTTAACTCAGGGTTAAGCTCCTCGTTAAGGAAATATTAATCGTAATTCAATTTGCTTAAGTGACAATTAACAGGCAAGAAAGCGATAAAATCTAAACTAAAAATGCAGAAAAGGCCCAGTAAAGAATCGCAAGGAGCGTAAGGGAGAAGGAGGCGTCCATCAACCACAGACTGGATTGAGTAAAACGGAGGGCCTCGGGGCCAAATTTTATAGGCAAAACGGACCTGTTTTCGGCGGCCGGCGGCCGACACAGGAGGTCGCGCGGCCGTAGACGCCGAACTATGGCCGGCGCGGGGCCGCCCGCGGGTCGGTGGGCCGGGGGCCGCTGTGTCTGGACGGCCCGAGCCGCCGGGGCCAGGCCAGTTCGGAGCCGCCGTGCGGTATGGTGGTTTTGCTTTAACTTTAACGGCTTCCGGGGGCTTTTCCGAGAGCTCCGGACCTGCGAAAAAATCTTAATTTATCTTCGGGCGCCAGTTCTGATTCTTCAGTTCGGATTTTATCGAACGTTTCAAGTACCATATTGGCCCATCAACTTTCGCGCTTGAACTTTCCAAAATGACCTTTTGGTTCCGGCCGGACTGTTTGCGCCAGTCAAAAAAAAACTGGGCTTCTTTGAGCTTCAAAATGTGAGTATTCACAGCCGATACCGAACAGGTCCAATTTATGCACCCCTATAAATACTAGCCCCCGAAGCCTCAGTTTTTTTAGCTCAACATTTAGTTCCCCCCTGGTGTTGACGGACGCTCCTTCTCCCCTACCGCTCCTTGCGATTTTTCCTTTTTACTGCCCCTTTTCCTGCATTTTAGTCTAGCTTTATTGCTTTCATTGCTTTGTTATTTTGGTCACTTTAAAATTTAAAGTGTTAATTTAATATTCCCTAACGAAGGAGCTTAATCTGAAGGTTATGAAGTCGGCTCGACGACTGACTCAGGTAATAACGAAACTCTGTTCTATTTAATTTTAGCACTTCATGCATATTTCTCTCTTCTACTTCCTAAAAATTCTACAACTGCATAATGCATTCACGTCCATCAATTAGTGCAAATTAAAATTTGCCCTCAATTAATAAGTTTTCAGCCTTAAATGCTCCCGAATTAATCAAATAATGTTGTGGTATAAAGCTTAAATCCGACAATATTTGGCTTAAAGAACCCTAGTTAATTAATAACTACGGGTTTAACCGCCTTATTTCTCGAACAAATCCTGCTATAAGTCCAAAGTTAATCCAATTAATTTGTGGCTAGATAGCCTTAATTAAACACATTTTCTTGGCAATAAATTTGCCTAAATTACAATTCAGTTGATCAATTTTTGGCAAAACAAATTGCACCTATAAATCTAGATTAACTATTCTTTTAGCGACAAAATCGGCTTTAAATCGAAGTTTTGGGCAAAATGCCTTTAAAAATTAATCAATCTTTTCTGGCTCTAAAAGCCTTTAAATCAATCAATATTTTGGCGATAATCGCCCAATCAATATTTTTTTTGGCAAAACTACATGCCTTAATCAAACTTCATTTTTGGCTAAAAGCCTTCAAATTAATCAAATCTTTTGGCTAAAACCTTAAAATCAATTCATTTGGTACAAACGCCCCAATCATATCAATTTTCGGCAACAATTTGCCTAAAATTCATTCTTTTTTTTTTTGCGCAAAAGCCTTAAAATCAACACTCTTTGGCAAACAAGATGCCTAATCAATTCAATCAAATTCTTTGGCAAAGATGCCCTCTTAAACCAAAATGCCCACAAAGGCATACACACAATCATGCATTAAGCATCCTTCAAAGCCTTTTAAAAAAAAAGGCCTATCGGAACTACGTCTTGACTTTAATCATTCCATCTCCCAACGGAAGTACGTTAGGCAACCGCATTTTGGGAATTTAACCCCCGAGCGGCAAGTCGAAATCATATCATTTGTGCAAATTACATCATTCACTTTGCAAAGCATGCATCTTTCATTTGGTTAGTTTCATCACATTGACATGGTCTCGGGATTCCACTTGGCAGTTAGCAAATCATGCCTTAGACAATTGGGATAATTAATTAGTAATTAGTGTTAATTAAAAAATCGCGTAGGGTCAAACTTAGGGTTTTTCTAGTTTACCTGCATAAAACTAATTAAACCAAGGTTGGCGACTCACAACACTCACGTGCATTTGCTGCCCTTTTTGTCTATGTGCGTTTTATGCATGTTTCGGTTGGTAGGGTTCACAAAATGGGTCCGCTAAGTATTGTGAAAACCCCGAAAAGGGCGCGCTTAGCAAAAATGGGGTAGCTCGGCTAAGTTGAAAACTCAGATAAGGGCGCTTAGGCAAGAAATTAGAGCTCTGAATAAATTAAAAGTTGAAAATGCTTGGGAAAGGCTGTAAGAAGTCAATATTCACATTCCTAATTAAAGTATATAAGGTCAAAACAGCCACGAAGTCAAGCAGAAAGCAAAAGAGTGCCAGTGAAAAAGAAATTAAATAAGGAAGGCGAAGGCCAAAAAAAAAAAAAAAAAACAAAAGCAGAACAGCCCAAAAGCCAAAGGCAAGGCTCCGAAGTAAAAAGGCAAAAAAGGCATAAATGAAGAAAACGGACAAAAGGCCAAAAGCCGTAGAAGAAGCGGAGCCGGGTCCCGGCGCCGTCGGGGGGCAAACAGCCGTCCCGAGTCAGCCCGAGCGGTGCCGGAACGCGCGCCAAACCTGCAATCCGGGGCCGGGAGAAGCAACACAAGCGTCCGTCATCAGGCCCGAAACCATGCCAGGAGTCAGCGTCAGCGTGAGCCCAATCCGTTCAAGGGCACGGCACAGTGTGCGGTTCGCCGGGGCCGGGGGCAACCAGCCAGACAACAGCAAAGGAACCAGGAGCCGAGACGCAGGACAAGGCGGGACACCGGCAGGAGGAGGGTAAAGGTCACGAACCAGGTGGAGGGGCGCTAACAAGCCGAAAGGAACGGCGCGTCGCGGGAACACCCGGAGGGAGGTGGCGGAAAGCAGCGGAGAAAGTTGCCAGCCACAAAGCAGAACAGTGACGAGGGCATCCGAAGCCCGCAGGGCCGCGTGAAACGCGCGACCGAAGCGCAGGTACCACGGGCAAGGGGGAAGGGGCCGAGCAGCAGCAAAAACGCGGGGGGCAGAAGCTAACCGGGAGGAAGCGGGGGAGGCAGACCCAAAGGAAATGGACCACAGGACCTCAAGCCCGGACCCAACGCGCCAAGTCGCGTGGCGCGCGTGCAGTGAGGAACGCGCAGGGATGGGAGTGCAGGAATCCGGCCGCAGACGAGACGGAGAGTGGAGGGGGAAAGGCAAGAAAAGAGGAGCAGCAACCACGGGGAGCGGGGGCCGTGGAACCAAACCGGAGGAAGGGAGCCGTTGCAATGACCAAAGGGAAACGAACCAAAAGAAAGAAGAAAAAAAAGGAAGAGGAATAAGGTGAAAGTACAGTGGAGAAGAAGTCAGATAGACCGGCCCAGGCAGCGAAGCCGAAAGCAGCCGCGGGCAAGGCTCCCGCGAGAGGCGCGGCCAGCACAAGGCCCACCGAGGCAACCCAGAGCCGCGTCCAAAAAGCGCCCCGAAGCAGGGAGGCAGTGCAGGCGCCAAAGCCCCAAAGCCGGGAGCCGGGGGGAACAAGAAACCAGGAAGAAGCCAGAAAAACCAAGGCCCCGCCAGGCTCAGCCGCAGCCGGGCGGGCCGGGCGGGACGGCGATGGAACCGCGGGAAGGCAGCCAATCAGGGGCTAGCTAGAAGGGGCGGGCGGGGCACCAACAAGCAGGGCCCGAGGGCGCGCCGGCCCCGGAACGGAAACAGCGGGCAAAAACGAGCCGAAACAGACCCAAGGGGGACCGCGGGCGGGACGAAAAGGCGGGACAGGAGGGATCGCAACCGCTCGAGACAGAGTGCAGAGAATGCCGCAAAAAGAGGGCACGCGCCGCCAGCAAGGCCCCGAACCCGAAAAAAACTATGGGCCGCCGGGGTGCCGAAACAAGGCGGAGGGCAGGTCCCAGGAGAAAAGTCCCAGTGCACAATGGACCACGCCCCTAAGGGGACGAGAAAGTGAGAAAAGGACCGGACCGCCCGAAGGGGACGCCGGTGCAGGTGGTGGGAGAGACGCGGAGGCCAGCGGGACAGGCGGGGGTGGGAGAAAAAAGGGTCAGGGGGGAAAAAAAAAAAAGAAGAAGGAAAAGAGTTTTACAAAAAGAGAAGAAACGGAGGAAAACTGGGGGTGCGGCAGGGAATGGCGAGGAAAGAAGGAGAGGGAGAGTGGGGAAAAACAGGGGGGGAGAGAAAAGGGCGCGCCCGAGGGGGGGCAGACCCGCCGGCGGAGGCGGGCTAGACCCGCGGGCGGAGGCGGGCAAGCCGGCCGGGGCGAGCGGGCACGCACCGCCCGTGGCGAGGCGGGCGGCAAACCGCCCGGGATGCGGGGGGCGCCGGCCGGACGCGTCGCGGGCGGGGGGCGCGGGAAGATGGGGCGGACAGGGTGCGCAAGCGAGGTGGGGTGGGGGAAAAGTGGTGGGACAGAGTAAGAGGGCCCGAAAAAAAAAAGGGGTGGGCACAAAAAGAAAGGGGGGCTGCGGCAAAGAAGGGGCGCAAGGCGCCAAAGGCCCAAAAGGGCACAGCGGAGGCCGCCAAAAGGCGCATAAAAAGGGCCCAGGGGCCCCCAAAAGCCCAAAAAGGGCAAGGGGGCCACAAAAGGCGCCAAAAGGGGCACATGGGGGCCCCGAAAGGCCAAAAGGGCACAGCGGGGCCCCGAAGGCCAAACAAGGGCCAAGGGGGCCCCAGCGGAGGCCCCAAAAAGGCCCAGGGCCACATAAGGGCCCAAAAGGGCACAGGGGCCCATGATAGGCCCAAAAAGGTCACAGCGGGGCCCCAAAAAGGCCCAAAAAGGGCCAAAGGGGGCCCCATAAGAGCCCCAAAAAGGGCAAGCGGGGCCCCCATAAGGCCCCAAAAAGGGCCAAAAGGGCGCCCAAAAGGGGCCCAAAAAGGTGGCACATCGGGCCCAAAGGCCCAAAAAGGCACAGGGGCCCCGAAGGCCCAGAAAAAAAGCGGAAGAAACAGGAAAAAAGAAGGAAAAGAGCCAAAAAAGGTCGGGGGCGGCGGGAGGCCGTGCCGGAGGGGGCCGGCAAAAAGTGGGGGGCAAAAAGCCACCGACGCCCAGAAAGCAGGGGCAGCGGGCCGGGGGGGCAACGGGGAAGACCTCAAAGGGGAGGCGGCAAAAAGCCGGGGGGCCCGGACGGCAAAGAGGCCGGCCGGACCGTTCTTTGTATGTGGACGGTGCGTTATATATGTCATTCCTCGAAAGTGAAGGCCAAGAGGGGGACGGGAAACGGGCCAAAAAAAGGCTGAGGAGCGCAGAACGGGTGCGACTGCCCTGAAGAGGGGGAGGAGGGAACGCCCGAAAAGTGCCCGTGGGAACGAAACAACGAGCATAGGCCACCGGCACACGGCGGCGGGCAGGGCCGGCCTCCAGCCGGGGGAGGGCGCCGAGAAAAGACAGCACCCGGGGCGGCTAGGGGAGGGGACGACAGGCGGGGGGACGACGCGTCGCGGGCGCCCCGAACGCCGCCTGGCGGTGGCGGGTGACGGGCGGGGCGGCCAGGGTAGGTGTGTGAGGCGGGATGGACGCGGCGAGGGGTACGAGGTGGGGCACGGAAGGCCTAAGGTAAAGGGAAAGAAGAGGCCCCAAACGAGAGGCGTAAGCGGAAAGTGGCAGGGGAAGCGAAGAAGCGTGCGCCCCCCACGCGAGTGAACGCACGGGCAAGAACGAAAAACGGCGTACCCGGTGGAAGGTGCAGCAGGGGAGGCAGAGGCGCAGCGACTCCAAGTGCGGAAGGAAACGTGCGGCAGAAAGGCAGTGCACGGCAGCAAGGAGGGCAATAAACCGGCCGCAAGGAAAAGAGGAGAAAGCGGAAAGGGCCCAGGGAAGGAAGGAAGCGCGGGTGAAAGGCCGAAAGGCCGGACAGATGGGCGAAAGGTAAAGCGAGGCAATGGAAGTACGAGGGGAGAAGCGCCCGGGAGGGGGAACAGGCCGGACGGAAGGCCAAGGAAGCAAGAAGGGTGGCGACAAGAGCCGGAAGGAACCACGGGGGGGGGCAAGGAAAGGGCCCGACGAGGGCAATGCAAAGGAGCAGGGGCAAACAAGGGCCGAGAAAGAAGACGAACCCATGGAGCGAACAAAGAGCGCGTGAAAAGCGAAGCGGTGTGGCAAAAGGCCGGCGAAGGAAGCAAGCGTGGGGGCGTCGAATACAGCCGGAAAGCTCAAAGCAGGGCCGGGCGCACTAAGTCGCCCAAGCAACACGGGGGTGCGCAAACAAAAGGGCCGAAAGCAACGCAGGCGAAAAGAGCCGGCAAAGTAACGCCCGGGGGCACAGAAAGGGACCGAAAGCACAGCAACGCGGTACGGGCAACAAAGGGCAGCAGAAAAAGAGCAACGCGGGGGCGAGGAAGCCCTGGAAAGCACAGGGGGGCAACCAAAACGCGCTAGCAAGCAAGCACGGCGGTGGGCAAAAGACCTAAACCAAAAGGCCACGAAGCAGACACACAGCAGGCAGGGAAGCGGACCCAGGCAAGGCGGGAAAAAAAAGCCGAGGCAACGACGGCGAACGGGGAGCGGGCCAGGCAAACGGAAGGAGGGGGGCACGGGGGCAGGGAACCCCGAGCGGCCAAGGCAAAAGCACGGAACAGGGCAGGGGGCCAAGGACAGCAAGCGCCGGGCAAATCAGCAGGCGGGGGGGAGGGCAGCAACAAAGGACAGGGGGGCGGGAGCCACCGGCGGGTGCGCAAGCACGAGGGCCGCGAGACAGGGGGGAGAAGGAAGCGAGGAAGGAGGGGGGGAAGGAAAGGTGGTAGCGAACGGAGGGGGGGCCGAGGACCCGAAAAGATATGGAAAACAAAGCTTGCGGGGCGAACGCCACCAGGCACGGGGCAGGGCGGCCACGGGAGGCAGAGGCAGGAGAGGCCAAGAGGGGGGGGAGGGGGGCACAAGAGGGCACAGGGAGAAACAGACAGATGAACGCGGAGGGGGAAAGGAGGCCGGCCAACCGGAGGAGCGCCCACACACGAAGGCTGGAGGAGAGAGAAGGCGAGAACAGCAGGGGGCACGGAAGGGGCCGGAGGAGGCACACAACAAGGAGGAGGAGAGGAGCGAGAGCCGCGGAGAAAGGAGGACGGCCAGAAAGAACAGCAACAGAACGGGAGAGACCGGAGGGGAAGGACGAAGGGGCGACGAGAGGCAGAGGGCGGAGGGAGGAGGCGGACCAAAAAAGCGGGAGGCCGCAAACCGGAGGCAGGGCGGGGGGGGCCGACGCCGGGGGAGGCACCGGGAGGACGAGGCGGCGGGGGGTAGGAAGGGGAAGGCGCGGAGGGAGGACCAGAAAAGGGGGAGGGAGGCGAGAGCCAGCGGCAAAGGGAACCGACCAGCGACCGAAGGGTAGGAAGAGGGGGAGAAAAGGGAGGAGAAGAGGAAGAAAGGAGGGGAGGAAGGCCAAAAAAGCCGAGAAAGAAAAGGAAGCAAAAGAAAACCGAGTCACGCCGGACGAGGAAGAATGGGCCAGCGGCGGGGGCGAGGCAAGGGGAGGGAGGAAACGGGAAGAGGGAGAGGGAAGGCCGAAAGGGCAAACCACGGAGGAGGAAAAACAACCGTGGAGGAGGGGAGGCAAGGGCCCCAGCGAGGCCGCCAAGCTGGGGGCGCCCCAAAGAGCCAAAGACCCGAGGGACCCGGAAAAACAGGCAGGGGCGGAAAGGGAAAAGGAGGGCGCGGAGGGAAAAAAAAGGGGGACAAATACCGGGGAGGGGGCACGAGGCCGAGAAAGCCGCGGGCGGGGAGAAAACAGGGGGAGGCGCCACCAGGGGCGGGCCAAGCGGACCGGGGCGAAGGCGGAGAAAAAGGACGCCAGGGGAAAACCGAAGGCGGAGGCAGGCCAAAACGAGGGAAAAGACGGGCAAGCGAAACCAAGGCGGGGGGGAAGGGGAAGGGGGGACGCCGGGCCCGGTCGAAAATGGAGGTAAAGGATCGTAGGGGAGACGAGAAAGACGGGGACGGGGTGGTAAAAAGGGGCGAGGGCGGAGGGGACACAGCGCGCCTTCGGTGTACGCGGCTGCCTTGCACGTACAGCGCCCGGAGAAACGGCCCGCGGGGGAACGACAAGGCGCGAAGGGAGGGGAGAGGGAGAAAAAGCCAAGGAAAGGAAAACCCAACGCGAGGAGAAGCGAACGAGCGCCGAAGGAAAAGGAACGAAACGACCGCAGCCCAAAGAACAGCCAGGCAGGGCAGGCAGGACGCAGGCAGGAAGCACATGCAAGCAGCGACCCAGAGCAAAAAGAAGAAAAAGACCCGCCGCGGACCGCGAGGAGAGAAGGCGGGCCCAACAAACCAGAGGGGGAAAGACAAGAGACGGAAGAGAAAGGCACAGAAACGCGGAAAAAGCGGCAAAGCAGAGAGAAGAAGAAGGAACGCGAAGGGAGGGAGGAAAAACAGAAGCGGCCCCAGGAGCGGGGGAGGGCCGGAGGGAAAAAAAGGAAAAACGGGGAGGAAGGGCAGGAAAAGGAGAGAAAAAAGGAAACGCGGCGGGAACCGAGAAGAGGGGCGGCACGCAGCGGGGTAGGAAGAACAGCGGCGGGAACAGAACGCCGAGCGCGGGGTACGCAGGGGGCGGACGGGAGGAGAAGGCCGAGACGCAGGAAGTGACTGGAGGAAAAAAAACAGAAGGAGGAACGAGAAACACACAGAAAAGGGAAAGAAGAGCCGACACATCACCGCGAACAGGGCCGGCACGCAGTGGAGGGCCAGGGCAATAAGCAAGCGCCGGGGGCGCACAGGAACCCAGAGGGCGGCACGCGAGGGGAGGACGACGGGGCCGCAGGGGCGCGGGGCAGAACGACGGGCAAAACGACCCGGGGGACTGGGGGGCGGGGAGCAACTAGGGTGTGGAAGTAGGACGCAGAAAGGGCAAGAACGGGCAGATAAGGGGAGGGAAGCAAAACCAAACGAAACCAAAGGGCGAAGGAAAAAACAAGAGAGGAAGAAAGAGCAACGAAAAAGAAAGAGGGAGGGGGAAAGAGGGATCCGGAAACCCGCAGAGTGCGAGGTAGGGCACAGGGGGAGAGGGAGGGAGGAAGAGAGGCAGGGAGGCCAGAAGCGGGGCGGGGCCAAGGTGTGGAAGAAGGACAAACGCGCGGCGGGCTGGGCGCGCGGCGCGCGGGAGGACGGGGGGGTGGGAAGCGGGGAGACGCGAAGGGCGGAAGCCGCGGGAGGAGGAACCCACGGGAGGGCGGGGAGGAAACCCGTAAGCCGCCACGAAAAGGCGCGAAGGGCTGAAAAGGCCAAAGGGCGAGGGAAAAAGGCCGGGGAAAACACAAAAAGGGAGGGAGAGAGAAGAGGCGAGGGCACACAAGAACAGAGGGTCGGCACGCAATGACCCGGGAGCGAGGCGCGGGACGGACCCCCTGCGAGCGGCGGAGGCCAAGCTGAGGGGGCAGACAGGGGGCCGCGCGAGCCAGATCAAACAGGGCAGGACCGGTGACACGGGCCGGGGCCAAGGAGGCACCGGGGGGAGAGGGGCGGGACGCACAGGACGGAGCCCGGCAGGGCAACGGAGACGGCGGGGGACCGGCAACCCGAGCGCATGGCCAGACGGCGGGACCGCGGGGAAGCAAAGGCCGGGGAAAGAGTCGGGAGGGGACCCGGAGGCCGCAGGCCGCAGCCGGGCCGCAGGCGGGATGGACAGAACATGGGGCATGAAAAGCAGGCGCGCCGCGACAGGCGGCAACAGGCAGCAGACGGGAGAAGAGGAGGGGGCAGAAGCCACCAGGGCGACAGAGGGAGCAGCAGGAGGAAGGCCAAGAGAGCGCCGGACGGGAGAGGGGCCGCCGCAGGCAGACCCGCCAGCAGCACAGGGTGGGGGGAGGGCAGCAGCAGCAGCCCGCCGCGGGGCCGGGGCCACCGGGGAAGCGCGGGAAACCCGCGCCCCAGGAAAGACGGGCAATGCCAGGAGGCGTCGCAGCGCAGGAAGCGGCGACGAGGGGGAGGCCGCCGCCAGCGGCACGAGTCCGGAGAAGCAGCCCACGGGCAGCCACCACGCCCAGGGAGGCGAGAAGTACAGCGGCCAAAACAGAAGAAGCAGGGAAGACACAGAGAAAAAGAACAAGGGAACGGGCGGGGGCAGAGGGGCCGATCCGGACGTTGACAGCAGAAGAAAGCCGGAGGCGGGCAGGGGAACACGCGAGAGAGGTGGAGCCGCGGAAAATCGACATGAGAAGGGAGAAGGGCATGGGCGCCAAGAGCGCAGGGAAGCCGCTCGCGCAAGCAGCGGAAGTCAGCACCGCCCGCCAACCAGGGGGAAAGCCGCGGGACGCAGAGGCCGCACAACCGGCAGGGAGGAGCACAACAAGGGCGAGGAGACAGTGGAGCAAGGAAAAAACGAGAAGAGGAGAAAAGAAGAGGAATACTGGCAGCAACAGGGTAAGAATGAGGCGGAGTCCGCGAACGGTGCCTGGCGGAAGGAACGGCCAGAGGAGACGCACCTGCGACCGGCGTGGCCATGAGGGGCCAGACAAGGCGGAGAGGGGAGCCAAGGCAAGAGTAGCCCCAGCGAGAATGAGCCTCACTCCGGTCGCAAAGCCCCGCAGGCAAACGAGCACTCACCGGGCGGCGCCCCCGGAGGGGGAGGGGCAGTAGCAGCGGGGAAGAGAGGTGAGAGAGAAAAAGGAAGGACCGGGCAGGGCCGGAGCCCGCTCCGCGCGAGGGGAGGGCGGGAGATGGCCAGCAGGTCGGAGCCAGCGAAACTGGGAGGCGCCGCGGCCAGGCGGGCCTAACGCGGCCAAAGCAGCGCTAGCCCCAGAAAACGGCTTGACACCAGCGCAGAGGAGACACCATCCCCGGCGCTGGGGAGCGAGGCGGTATGGGGTCGCAACGCAGAGTCAGGAGGGGGAACCAGCGAAGCGCCAGGTAGGAGCAGGCGGTGGGACCGAGGCGGCGGAAGAGGAGCAGGGGCGACCAGAAACCGAGCAAAACAGGGAGGGCGGGAGGCGAGGGGCGGGAGAGGCAGCGCCCCGAAGCCGAAAAAAGGGAAGGCGAGGGGGGCAAGGCGAGGGCCAGCGCGCCAGCAGCGCACAGCGCAGGGCGGGGAAATGCTGATGGCCGAGAGAGGGGGCGGGCGAGGACAAGCATGGCGGAGGCGCACCGATACCAGCAGCATACGACCCGGGCGGAGCGCAGGGGAGGGCCCTTAGCGAAAAGCCCGAAAGGCAGACGCGGCGGGGTAAGAGCGTGGCCAGCATCGTGCCGGGGCCCAGAGCAACCGGGGGGAAGAAAAAGGGCAAGGGTTGCAGAGGAGAAGGGAAGCGAACCAAAGGCGGCGAGGGGCAGGGGCCAGGAAAAAGAAAGCAAGGAGCCAAGGCGCGGGGCCAGAAAACACAGCGGCGGCACGCAACCAGAGCGCGGCACGCAGGCGGCCGAAGGCGACGGGCACGCAAGTTCGGACCAAAGGGGGGCCGCCGGACGACAGCGGCGGCACGCAAGCGGGGGCCCCAAGGGGACGCCGCCGGCAGGAACAGCGGGCGGGCCACGCAGGACGCAACAAAAGCGGCGGCCACGCAAACGGGCTAAAGCAGGCAGCCCGGGATACGAACAGGCGCGGCAGGGAAACGGCCCCACAGAACACAGGGGCAGGACGCAACGGCGCGTATATGGTGATCGCATGAACGAACGGCAGGCAAAAGCGCCGGGGGGGAGGGCGGACAGTCTGTTGTGCAGGGGCAAAAAGAGGGGGCAGGGGAGAGTAGCAGCAGAGGCGCACAGCAGCAACAAAGAAAGCAGGAAACAAGAGGAAAGGCCGCGAAGGCACAGGGGCCAGAAAGGCGAGGGAGTGCAGGGGCGCGCCGCGAACAGGGCGGCACGCCACACGGTCCGCAACGAGAGAACCAGAGGCGGGCACGCCACACGGCCCACGGCAGGAACAGGGGCCGCCACGACCACGGGGCCAACGGCAGCAGAACAGGGGCCGCCACGCCAACGCCCGGCCGGGGACGCACAACACGGCCGAACGCCACGGGCAAGAGACCAGCGCGAGCCAAGGCGCCACAAGGCCAAAGGCCGGAAAAGAACCAAAGGGCAAGGGCAAAAGGACGGACCGCAGGCGTGGAAACAGCGCAGGCTGTACCAACCAGGGCGGGGGAGACGCAAAGGGAGGCGGCAAAGAGCCAGGGCCCGGACGGCAAGAACAGGCAGCCGGAGAAGAAGCCCGCCCGGAAACGAAAAAAAAACGAGAAAGAGCGGCATCGGCCGGGGCCGGAGAGCGCGAGCGCGCCCCAGCCCGGCCCTGGACCGCGGGGACGGGAACCGCGGCAGCGGCGGGAGCCCGGCGAGCCGCCCGCCACAACAGGACAGCCGGCGGCGGGCAGCGGGGATAGACCCAAGGGGAGGCGACAAGAGCCCAAGGGGCGCCGAACGGCAAGACAGGCCGGGCACCGGACCGGAGGGCAGGGCGAAAGGGCACCCAAGAAACGAGGGCCCAAAAGGGGACCGGTGAAAGGGCGGAACGGAGGAGGGAGCGCGGAAGCGAGCCCGGAAGAGGGGGGAGGGCCGAAACGCCGAAAAAGCGCGCGGGAACGAAGAAAGGAAGCACATAGGGGCGAGGGGGCGCCCGCCCGCAGGGGGGGGACGCCCCGCCTCGCAGGGGCCCAGGCAGGGCCCGCCCCCTCCCCCCGCCTCGGGCGGGCCAGCCCACCCGCAAGGGGGGGCCAGCCGCCAAAGCCCGCGCAGGAGGGCGGTGCAGGCCCGTCGCGGCAAAGAGGCAGCACGCCCCGCCCGGGCGACAGCTGAGGGCAGGGCAGGCCGCCCGCAAAGGGGCAGCACGCCCGCCCCCCCGGAGGGCGGGGGCCACGCCCCGCCCGCGGGGCGCCAGGGCCGAGAAAAGGGCCCCGGATGCCGCCGGACCGCCGCAGGGGGGGGGACGGGACGCTCCGGCGCCGCGGACGCGGCGGGCGAGGCGGACGGCGGCGCGCGGGCAGGGAAGGGAGAGGAGGCGCGCGCGGGCCCGGGAAAGGGGCACAAAAACGGAAGGAAGGAAGAGGCCCGGAACGGAGGAAGCGCGACGACCCGGAGGAAAGAGAACGGGCCCCGGCCGAGGAAAGCAGGGACAGGAACGAAACCGCCGAGCGCGAGGGAAGGGAGCACGG
>NW_023591163.1:0-28058 GCF_014843425.1 Jatropha curcas | reverse complement strand
AAAGAGAGAGATGATCATGCTCACCTGCCAAAGGCAAAAATGGCTTTTTAAAAAAAATAATTTTTTTTTTTGGAAAAAAAGATATCATCCCAATTTTTATGCCTTGTTTGGGTTCAAGTGGCAGCTTTAGGCGGGAAATGCACCCAATTCCGGGCCCCCTTCCGACGGAACCCAAGTCCGTCCAATGGTTTCTATTCGCTTTCTTTTTCTTTCCCTTTTGTTTTCATTTTTCCTTTCCTTTGTTCCTTTTTCTCTATCACTGAAATTGCGCATGCGAATCAAAGAGTGCCAGCAGCGAAGGGCGCCACTGTACCAACACCAGCTTACAAGCCCACCGATGGCATACTCACCATGTCCGTGCTTTTACCCAGGGTTGATCCAAATCATTCTACTCGCACATCAAAATAAATCATGTCCATCACAGACAGAAAAGTTTGCAATATCATTCACCAGCAGTGTAATAATGTCTCAGCATCTTCATATATTTTCAATATATAAGTATATGTATTCCATGGCAATTTCATGGCGTACACGCCTATGATGAACATTTCTACGTGGTATGCATTCTTCAAATAGATAACATATTATTCATGTATGTTGAATAATATAAATACATGAGCGATGCAGATTATTTAACTTTCAATAATTTCTTTCGTATTATTATGTACTTTAGTAGTAATGGTAATTCATAAAAACTAAAATGAAAAAGATGTAATAAATTTTAGGGGCACATAATTTTGAAATTCATACAAAAAAGACAATGTAGAATTTAAAAGAAAGAAAATGGGATGGGGAATGTTTCCCAATTTTGGGCCGGGACCGAACAAAACTCGAGTCTGTGACAGAGTTGGTTTTAATGCAAAGAACCAATCTTCATCTATAAATACTTTAATGGGATTTCCAGAACAGAGACTGATGAAAATTAATATCGAAGTTTTTCTCGGAAATGGAAATTTGGAAAGGTTTTCAGGACGTGCCAGGTTGCGCAATCCTGTGGGCACACACCCTAATTCCTAAATTGTAATCATTTTTTTTTTCCTCATTTTCTCTTCTTCTTACTGCGAATTCTAGATAATACGTCATTTTTCCCTCTTTTTTTTTCTCATGTTGGTTAGTTTGATTAAAAAATTTTTGTTGTTGTAGCAGTTGAATATGTATGCAATTTTAATAAATTAAACTATAAAAAATAAGATAAGTAAAGTTAATAAAAATTAATTTATACAGAATAATATAAATTATTAACATTTTTCCTCGTCAAAATAGACACAACTTTTCTAGGATATATTATCTTTCAAGTTCCACGCAAACATATTAAAAAAGAAAGTAATAAAAGTTAAAAAAAAACCAAAAACATTCACCAGCTTCCTTCATCCTAACGTAAACCCAGAATAGTAGTAGGGTTTGTTGTTTAATCACTAATCTGAAAGGAGGCCTTGGCGAACATGCCTAACAGGTCGTTTTCAACCAGCTTCCCTCAATACCGCTCCTTCTCTAACGTAACCCAGATAGCATAGGGTTTTGTTGTTTAATCACTAATCGAGGGAGCCCTTGGCACAATGCTTACAGTCGTGCGTTAATATGTCCTAGGCATTCAAGGGTTCGTGGATCCCGACTTTTCCCAAGGGCTGCCCTTTACTAAGGTCCGGTCCTCTTTCAGCTGTTCCGCTCCATTTCGTAGTGTGGTTTTAGAAATTCACTGAAAGTTGGAAAAGTCAAACGTTTCAAATGTCGAGATGTGATAATGGCAGGTTAAAACTCTGCTGCTTTGAAAGTCGCAAGTCATTTGTTCTATTAATTAACAGGAATGAGCTTTCTTCTTTTTCTTTTTTCTTGATCTTTTTCATTTTGTAAATTTTTCCCTCTGTCATGAGATTCTAATAGTAGGATTCTATATATGCACTAACAATTTATATTAGAATTTCGAATCAGAGTTTGAGATTGAATAACCTTTCACAATTAAAAATTTGAAAACATGAAAGTTGAAAAATAACTATTCAATGTACAGTACTGTACCTAATCTATGCTTAGCTAGTCAAAATACCTTGAATAATGATGCTAATTGCTGAAGGTCCTAATCGGGTTTGTTTCTGTTTTATCTTTATTTTTTTATTTTTTATGTTTCATAATCAATTATGCCCTGCTAATTTCCCCCCTTCCTTGTCATTATTCTGAGAAATTATATTTAAGAAACCTTGTAATTTTGTTTAAAGGTCAATTTTTTCTTGCAAGGTTCTTCAACTTTTTCCTGTTTATTTCAAAATGTATAGTATTGATTTGAAAATGTTTTAATTGTAGGCTAACTGTAATATCTGCTTCTGTCTTTTGTCCCTTACTTTATGTGCAGATGCGTGGGCATGGATATAACGAGAAACCATTCTGGTGTATTGAAATGTGGAAGTCCGATCTGCTAATGCTTTCGTCTATGTTTGTGAAAGCGCGGTTTGATGATAATGGTTTTCACATTTGGCTTCTGTTTCTGCTTTGATGAATACTTGGGTAATTTTGACATAGCTTTCGCGCCTTTATTTCATAGTGTGTTTTGAGCATCTACTATGAACAGAATTCCCTCCAATTTGAAATCTAATCTTCTGTTGGCTTGATTTAATTTCCCTCTCCAACTTAAGCGTCTATCTTCTGTCCACTAATATTCTAGCTATTTGGCATAGCTGCAACTCCACAAGAATAGAGTACCTGCTGCTACTAGAATCATAATGAATGGTTTGGATATTACGAAGGCACAAGTCAATTTTTACTTTGGCACCAAGTCTTTCTACTTGATGAAACGTACTGAAAACAAAATCTATTCTGCAATTTTTGGTTGTCATTTCATGCAACTCAGGCTGAATTTTGATGTAATGCGAAAATAACATCAATAGATTTTAATTTGTTCATAAAGCCACTTCCACCTTGAAAGACGAAAAGTAGTTTTCCGTTTTGATCAGTTCATTCTTCCATTTTGGAGAATACTATATTAGGCCTCCAGGTTCATAAAATACATTGCACTTATTTACCCTATTACATATTTAATATTTTGCTATTTAAGCTCAACTAAGTAGGGAAGCACAGCATCTTTAATCTTTGATCATTATTATATAATTATTTTTTTATTGTATTAATTTAGTAACTAAAAAGGAGGCATAAGGGAAAGATAAAAAAACTGGATTATATAAAGAAGAAAAGAAAGACAGAGGCAACAAAGAATCAATGGAACAAAATAAGGGTTCAACTTTACTACTACAAAATGATGTTAATGAATTATCCACATATAAAAGCCCAATAGAAAGTTTCTCTATAGACCCTTGAACTGAGACCACTATAGTTTAAAACCTATTTGCATTGCATCTCCCTAAGGAAACAGAGAGAAGGGAAGAAAAAGATCAAGAAGCATTCCATGGTTTGCTTCTCGTGCGAACTGGCCATCAACAAAGGAAAGGTGAAAGATATGGGTAAGGCAAATTCCCAATCTTTACCAGGTGAAAATGCAGATTCACAGGCCTTGAATTCTTTTCTATTCCTGCTCTTGATCTCGTCCGATTCTTCGGCGTTCTTGTTTGGTGGTTGGGCCGGTGTTTGGTGAACAGTGGAAGAATCCAAAAAAATTTGAATATTGAAAAATCCCGACCAGAATGCAATTACCGAGAAGAGTTTGAAGATTTCAAGTGTTTTTTGGTTTTTGATTGCTTTAAGGAAAGCATTGTTGAAGGGAATCGTGCAAAGAATGAATTTTTTTTGCAGTATTCTTAAAATTGTCAGTCAAGCGAGGTGGCAACAGGAGAACGGCGGGGGTCCGCTCGTGGATGGGAAGTGGGAGGGCGGCACGTGTCGAGCAACCACTCAGAAATCCGTTTGACGCGATTGGTACGGTGGCCCAGTTCTCGGTCAGTTGGAAATACGTGTCGGCACAGGTCTGCCGGAATTCGCACACGTGGTGCACGCACGGCCCTCCACCTTCTTGGTGGCGGTTCCCTTAGAAGCGGGGTTTTTTGTTGAGATTAAAGAGTAGTTCCTGGGTTTTTTGGTTTGGTGATGGGTGGGCCGCGTGGCTTTGGCAGTGGTGGTGCGTGGTGGGTGGTGGAAGTTTGAGGGAGGAGTTTTGTTGGGTTTTGGAAATCTGTAAAGATTTGTGGTGGGGGCCCCTATCGATATTGCTTGAGAAACGATTAATTGAGGGAAACAAAGGAGAAGCAGCGATTAGGGTTTATAGAGTTCTTGATTTTCGAAGGGGAGTCAGATGAAGGTTTTGGGTTTAAGAAAGGGCACGATTAAACAGGCATTTATAAAATAAAAAATTAATTAATTA
This sequence comes from Jatropha curcas, assembly GCF_014843425.1. The sequence goes on along the minus strand of NW_023591163.1, from coordinate 23,758 downwards.
AGAACGAGGAATTGGGCCTAATTTCTTTAACTGCAAATTTCACTAAGTTGGACCTTGGGGCAGAGGATTAATAAGTAGAAATTATTTTGTCCTTTCGGGAATAGTTTTGGGCAGCAAATTGGTGCCTGGGCACAAGCCAGGTGGACTATGGTAAAAGGGAACAAGTAATGCCCTTGCAGTTTATTTTGTGATATGAGCGTAAAGAGCAGATAATGCTCCTTAAGAAAAATTTAAACAGTTTGTTTTTATTGATAGCAGGTCGGATATTATGAGTTTCAACTGAGCGGATTTATGAGGACGCGTGCACGTTCGACAGCCGATGCATGGTGGCCGGATGGAATCAATTAAGAAAGTTGTTCTTTATTATTACACAATGATGAGGAATTTTGTGAAGGAATCTCAGTTTTTACTATCAATTTCTATAAAGTTTTATGTCAATTTCCAATAAAAGGCCCTAAATTTACCAACTTAAAGCCAAATTGTCAGATGCGCATGAAAATCCTTCCGCGCAATCAACTTAGTTCATAAAATTAATAAAGTTCACAAGCTTATCTCAACAAAGGATTATATGGCCGGAATGCGTATTCCAAACCGGAAAAGTTCAAAACAATAAAACTTGAAGTTTCTTAGTAACGCAAAAGATAGGAATTCGATTGACGCGAACCGGTGACCGAGATATAGACTTTCCGCCGTAACTGAGAGGAGGGTATTTCGCTGTTTTAATTTTTGTTAAATCGTCGACGACCGGAGGTTGTGAGAGATTGGAGAAAGAGAGGCATAATGTCGACTTCTATGGTAAGAGGCAGAACAAAGGAGGAGAGGAAAGATAAAGTAGAATTTTCTCTCGTTCAGATCCAAACTATTATAGTCCGATTTGGTCTGAATTTAAATCGTCGATTTGAATTATAGAAAGCATGTGTTTCTTTTGTTGTTCTTAACGGTTTAACTTGTAAGTATTAATTAAGAGATTAATTAAGAAATAAATGTATTAATTGATCTTGTAACATACTTTCCTTATCGTTAGAAAACTTTCTGTAATAATCCATTGAATAATTGATGAATTAATCTTAAACATAAGGCATAATTCTAGGAATTGAGATTCATGCGCTTTAATTAAATAATTAGCATGTAATTAATCAATAATCAAGATATTTCCAAACGCATGTAAAATATAATTGATAGCATTTTTTAATTACAAACTAGGCATTATAATAATAATAATGTTTGGTCTCATTCCTCTCGTTTCGCCCAACTTCCAGGTAGCGAAGAAAGAAGCATTTTTAAAGCATTGCAGCCTATCCCGTTCTTCTTTTAGTGGAATAGCTCCCAAGTCTAGTGAGGAACTCAACGTCGATTTGAATGAACTTGTTCATTGCACAACAAGGCAAAGGATTGGGGATTTAGTGGTTTCAGATCAGATTAATCATACCTTGCTGTTTCAAGTTTTTGAACCAATCAAAAGACGACGGGCGGTTTTGGATGTAGGGAGTTTAAATCAACCGCACAATCAAACAATCATTTATGTTAATTATCAATATTAAGATTCTAATTGTATCATAATTATGAGAGCATTCTAAATTATAGATTAGTGATTATAGTCCGAACTTAATAGTTATTATATAACTTCTATTATAAGCGATTATAGTTAACTATTATAATTATCACAATTAATTCTAAAGTCAGTGGCTATAATTAGATAAAATTTCTAATAATCACGTAGTTTTATATGCGAATCTTGATTTCGTAATATAAACTAATATTACATATTAGTCATAATGTAGATTATATCATTTGTCTATAAGGTTATTAATCCTTTTTAGTATGTATTATAACTGGTAGCATTATAGATACTTAGTAAGATAATAATGCCTAGTATTATCAAAGAGAAACTATTTTAACTTAAGTTTGAATTTAGCTATAAGTTATAATTATAGTCAATAGATTGAATAGATTATAACGAGTATGCAATATCACAGAATATGGAATATGTATTGATTAAGTAAATTAGTAATAATTGGAAAAATTCCGGTGATTATAGTAGTTATTAGAATGATGAATAGTAATTGTATAGGCATAATAATATAGATAGAAGTTAGTATTAAGTTTTCGTTATAAAACTCATAATATATAAATTATAATTATAACTTGTATACATATTGTTAGAATATGAATAAGTTGTTGATTGATAAATGTAGTATAATTATAACTTTATAATTATACGTACTTATTAGAGATGAGTATGGTAAGTGTATAATAATTATAATCCATATTAATAGAAGTTAGTATTAAAGTTTGATTATAGTTATTATAATTATATATTATTATAATTATATTATACTAGTATAATATTGTTTAGAATAATGGAATGTGGATTAATAAATTTGAGTAATAATTACAAGATTTGATTATAAATTAGTAATAATTACAAATTTTATAATTATAGTACTATTATAATAATAATGATAATTATAATAGTTTTAATCATATAATATAAGTTAATATTAAATTTGATTATAATGCTAATTATAGAATGTCCATAATTGTGATGCAATTAGAATGAGAATGATAATTAGCATAGTTAACATGACATAGTTTTGGTTGAGAATTAATTTAAACTTACGATATCAAAACTACGTCCTTTTGATCGTAAAATGGTTATTATTATTATTATTATTATTATATAAAATAATACTAGCTAGTAATTAAAAAGGTTATAGTTATATTTTAATAATTTGAAATATCTTGACATTGATTAATTATATATGCTAATTAAGGTATTGACTCTCAAATCTTAGAATTATAATGATTAAGGGAAGTATGTAAAATCAATTAATACATTTATATCTGATGGATATAGAAAGTCTTCCAATGATTAAGGGAAGTATGTAAAATCAATTAATACATTTATATCTGATGGATATAGAAAGTCTTCCAATGATTAAGGGAAGTATGTAAAATCAATTAATAATTAATGCATAATAATCATAATAATCTAATCGATTAAGTTAAACCGCTAGAAAACCAAAGAAATTAAAATTTTGTGATTCAGATCGAATCGAATTCTAAACGGGTCAAACCGGACTATAAATAGTTTAAGGGAAGAGTAAATGTCATTTTTCTTCTTCCTTTCCTCCTTTGTTACGTCAAGCGACTCACTGTCTGTCCTTTCCGATCGAACTCCAGCCACCATATAACGTGAACAAAATTGTAAAATACACCTCTAGTCTTAATAAGTTTATTTTTGGTCATCATTTGGTTGATCAAGTTCATATTTTTGCAGACTAAGAAATTCAATTTTTGTTATTTTTTAGTTTTCCGGTTGGGTTTTGCAATTCTGACTACATTTCTTATTGAGGTAACCTTGAATTTATAGTTTTCTATAAAAGTAAACTTGATTTTGTATTCACTTAAAGATTTGGTGAAAGATTATGCGAATTGAAATTGAGTTTGAGTTGGGGTCTTTTGATGAAATCGATAAAATTAATAAAATACATTTTTCTCTTTTCTTTACTTTGATCTCCTTACTTGTAAGTTTCGTTGGCCTGTTCCTCGAGTGTGGCAATATTCAAATCTATCTCCTGGCCCTAGTTTAAGACCCTTTTAAGACTTCTTGCTTTAAAGGAAAAGAGTTCCATCCCCTTCCTTTCCTTCTTTCCATATAGTACAGTATGCTCTTAAAGAGACTTGCTCCTCTTGTTGATTACGTAATTAAAATAGAATAAAAGCTCAAGCAGTTCACGTAGCAGTAAATTGATAACAAAACTAAGTTCGTCATGAAATTTTCATTGTTTTGATATATAGTGAGCAAGGTTTTGGGTCAGTTCAATTTTCCAGTCATTATGCACGGTGGCCGGCGTCAGTTCGGCAAGTAGTTGGCAACGGCAAGGACAACAGTGCACTTTCATTTTGTAGTTTAATTTATAGAGGGGTCTTTCTCACTTCTCTATGCCTAATAAACAATTAAATATATTAAAGGCATTATGGATAATTTACATTTACTATACACAGATTGTGCAAGTCACAACTAGCACTGCCCATTTCCCTTTTTTTTTTTAGGAAAAGGTAATATTTTCTGTAATCTATATCCATATATATCTATAATCTATCTATCTATAACTTGAACGTTGCGATAAAAAAAAAATGCTCCTACTAAATTTATGTATTAATAAAAAAAATATTATTAAAAATTTTAATTTTATTTTCATAAAAATTTTATTGTCAAATTATAATAATATTTATAAATATTTCATCTGCTCTAGGATGCCAAGTAATACAATTAAGATGTATTGAAAGGCATTATGGATAAATTTTACATTTTACTATAACACGAGTTGGTGCAAGTCAACAACTAGACTGCATTTTCTCTTATTTTTTTTTTAGGAAAGGTATTTTTTCTGTAATCTTATATCACTAAATATATATATAATTCTAGTCTATCTATAATTGAACGATTTTGCGATGAAAAAAAAAATTGTCTGACTAAATTTCTGTTTTAAATAAAAAAGTATTATTAAAATTTAATTTTATTTTCATAAATTTTATTGTCAATATAATATAATTATATAAATTAATTTTTTTTTCAGTATAAGTTTATTTAATTATTAAAGTTTTTTTTACAATACATTTTAATTAAAAAGAAATTTTTTCTATCCGTGATTTTGTGAGGTATCATAGATTTTTTAGATTAATTCTCTATAATATTATATTTTATAATAAAAAATTCATAAGAAAGTGTTATATATATAATATTATATATATATATATATATAATTATTAATATGATTAAATTGTACTTATTAAATTGAGTAGAAATACTAGGAACTAATTATATATATAAATTAAATTGTACTTACTTAAATTGAGTAGAAATCAACTAGCACATACAGTGTTTAATGTATGTTCAAGAAAATTAGTATTTGCAAAAGTGAGAATAGGGAGAAGAGAATTGAAATTATCAAAAATAATTTTAGTAAGTAAAACTTCTTTAAAAATTTTAATTTTATTGATTGAAAAAATAAATAAAATCTTTTTCTTAATTAAATAGAATAATAATTGAAATTCAAATACATTCTTTAATTATAGAAATTACTAATTAAGTATAAATTTTTAATTTAAATTGATTATACTACTAATTGAATATACATTTTAACTTTTTTAGAAAAAATATAATTTTTAATTTTAATTTTCGGTATAATAAGTTTAAAAAGCAAATTTTTTTTTTAATTTTTATGACCTATTGTTGAAGTTTTGTTCCGTCTTCTAATCATATATTATTTATCATCTTAATATATTTATATAAAATTATTTTATTATGCAAATTTTATTTATTTTCAATATTAAGAATTTCTTTATTTTAATTATCAAGTATTTCGCAATTAAATATACGTCGGATAATAGCTTGACTTATTATTGTCAATCATTTATCCGATATCAATATTATTTTATATTTTATTAATCTTATTTGTTATCAGTTATAATTCAAAATCTAAATCTCTAAATCTTATTTTGTATTTATTTATAAAATGTTATAATCTTAAGTCTAATCATTATTTCGTATATTTAATTTTTAAATTTTAAATTCTTTAAATCTTATTTTGTATTTATATATAAAATATTATAATCCTAAGTCTAATCATTATTGTATATTTAATTTTTTAACTTGTGTTCACTAGCATAAATTGATTTAACTATATATTTATTATAATTACTCTTATTTATTTTTTAATAGAAAATTCATTATTTTCTATAAAAAATCATTATTATTACTTTTATTCTTCTGTATTATTTTTCTATTTTATAATAAAAATAAAATTTATAAACTGTCATAAATTTTTTTCGATTTTTAGATTTATCCATATTTTTATTTAAATTTTATGGAAAATAGCATGAATATGAAAGATAATCAATTTATAATAAATATTTTATTTAAATACCAATTGTTTTATAATCTATTAACTATTATGTTCAATTATTTTGTAATGGGAATTAAAATAATAATGAGAATTATTCTTGATAAATAATAAAAAAATTATAAATTAAACAACGAATATCTACGACAAGAATCAATAATCAATAGGTGCAATATATGTTCTAAAATATTAATGTTATATATAGAGAGACTCAAATGTCAATTAAAGATATAATTGTACCATTACAATTAAATATTAAACTGAATTTAAAAATAAACATGATAAATCATATAAAATTGTGAATTAAATAACAAGTTAACGTGCAGACGTTCTTAAATACTATTTATAATTAAATTTTCATAAGAACTGTATCCAATTTATTCTTTTATAGACTACTTTAATTCGCTCTGTAATGTTAGGGAAAATCTTGTTTTATTTATTTATTTATTTATTTTTATCAAAATCTAGAGTCAATTAGAAGGACTTTTTTTTTCGACATTGAATTAGAAGGACTTTATTTACAAATCACTTTCAATTAGAACTATGATTAGACCCATCTGTATTAGTGGGTGAAAAAATCTCGCGGCCAAAAACAAAAAAGGAAAGAAAATATAGGGCTGAAAATAAATTAAATGATTTGTGAATTTTTCGATATTTAGTTAGGAAAAATCTTGTTCTAACTTATTAGACAACTACTAAGTCAGTTAGAATTTATTTATGAAACTCATTTAACAAACAAGCAAAGTTCGATTTTATAAAAGCTCGATTGTCAAATTCGAATCAAATTTAATTATACATTTCATTAAATGGTAGCTCAATTCTGCTTATTTACAATATTGAATCTCATTTAAAATTAAAAATAATAATGCTTATAATTTTGGTTAAATTGAAACACATGGATAAAACATATATGGTATTTATTATCATGGTTTAACAGCAGAAAGTATTATTTATTTGAAAAAATATAATAAAATTAACAAAAAAAAAAAAAAGTGCTTATAACTTTCATGCAGTTATGTTTGTGAGAATTAAATAGAATTTTGATTTTTACTCTTAATTATTAATTAATATTAAAATAATGTGACATTATTATTTATATTTTTGATTAAATTTAATAAAAATTTAGCATCAACAAAGTTTATTGAATAAAGTTAATATTATGAATTTGATGATTTTACTTTTATTTTTATGCGTAATGTTTAGATAAATATATTTAATTAAGCATTGAATTATATGAGAATAATTTTGCTTGATTATTATGTAAAATTTCTTCCTTAAATTTCCAAAATTTTCACTAATAAAAACTTTATCAAAACAAAAATTATACTGTTTCAGAAAAAAAAAAAAAAAAAAATTTCATAATAAAAAGAAACTTTATAAAACAAAAATTATACGCTGTTGTCAGATAAAAAAAAAAGAAAAAAAATCATCATGTCAAGGAGAGAGGTTAAGGAAAGGCAAGATATATGCTTTTTTTTTGGTTTAATTAGGCTTTCTTACTAGTTCCTTTCTAAAAAAAAAAAAAAAAAAAAATCAATCCATGTCAAGAGAAGGTAAGAAAAGGCAACATATGATGCTTTTTTTTTGTTTAATTAGGTTTTTACTACTCCTTTCTTTCTCTTTTCTTGTTTTTTTCTTAAGAAAGGCAGTTTCATTACTTCTACAGATGCAGACACACTGCTAATTGAATTAGAATTCTTAAAATAAAGATAAATTCAACGGGAAATAATACCAATCCCATATCCCATATTAAAATGGTTAACTGACTATTTCTAAGAAAATGATAATAAAATTCAACAATCATGAGGCTATTATACAATAGTCATTTTCCCCTAATTGAGGTTGAAGCTGGAAGCGTCTACCCTTTACTGGACCCACTCGACGAGAGCAGGATTTAATCTTAGCCTAGTGGGATGAAGATATTTGCCATTTACATATATTACAAATAAAAAAGAAGCAGCAAAAAAATGAAATGTCGTGTGGCTACTGTACAATAGCCATTTTCTATTAGAAATCGAATCAAGAGGAATGATCCATTCCATCTTCATCCACCACTGCTCCTGAGGGTAATAATGCAACAACTGGCCCTAAAATGTCTTTGTGATCTTCTATTAAAACATCAGTATTATCATAAAGTCTTTGCTAAGAAAGCATTATATTAGTTCTTACAACCAATGCTCAATGGTATAAGCTTCTCCACAAAGTAAAACTCGGTCGGTTAGTCTTCTTTTAACTCTCTTCCCTCTTCAGGTTAATGTCAATTACATAACAGCTGCAATGTTTCAAACGCAATCTTTCCTTTTCTTGCAGAAAAAAGATATGCAAGAAAAAAAATCGAGTCTTCAAATATATCATTTCGAGCTTTGACCATCGCTGAAGTTCAAGAACCTCTCTCTATCTTGGTGATTAAGAACAGTGAATTCAGGTACTTCTTCAATATTCTCTGCTGGCTAATTGAATATAAAAAGAAAAAATAAAGATTCAAATATAATACAGAAAACAATATTCAGTGTACAAGTCCCAGACACAAAAATGAAGAGAGGATCAATAATTTGCATGTAGAACAAAATTACTCCAGAAGGCAATAACATAAAAAACAATCTTCCAAGCAGAAAAGCCTTAAATGAGGTTTTACCTGCCATAATTGCACTATATGCAATAGCAAAAAATCAATGATCATAACCAAGCAGAAAAGCTTCCCTGCCCAAGCACCACATGAGAGGTACCTAATAAACAAACATGCAAGTCTAAGAATTCTTGAAGTTTAACTGACTTCAGACACTTAACATCGCACACCAGTAATATAACTTCCAAATTGCAGTATGAATTTAGAGAGGAGAACCACGGCAGCGGTTCAATTGTATTAAGCGTCAAAGGACAATAGTATTTTAATCAAATCATTATGATTCCAAGCAACTATATAGTTCAAATACTAAGTTTGTATCACAAAACCACCAAGTATAAGTACTTTGAGGTTATTGGCATGAAAGTAGTCTTAAAGAAGAAAGCTCAACGAGACAGCACAGTAAATCCATCTTAACTGGATTTTTACTAAATGAGTGTCCTCATAATAATAAAGGATTTTGCAATTTCTTACCGTGAGAGTCGTTCCAAAAATTTTTGATTGGGACATTTCAAAGCACGATCATATACAATCTCTGTCCGTTTGGCCACATCATGCCAATTGTAGAGTTTCTTCATCTAGTCAGTAAACATTAAGCAAATATTGGCAATTGCACAGGTGGTAAAAAAAATATCAAAAAGGTAAAAATTACCATAAGCAATTATTTTCACTTACTCGATCATGCATAACTTGTGGGTCAATTTTTGGAAGAATAGAAATTGCTTTTCTAATTGCTTGTACCATATCACCAGGATCAGGTTCTGCAAGTACAATCATGTCATCTGGTAGAACCTACATGGAGAGTCAACTGGTTACATTATTTAGAATTTGCAGAATTTAATCACTCCAGCATGCAACTAGCTTAACCTTTAAAACTATTGACCATCAATATTTATATCAACCAGATTGAAGAAAAAAGCCTCATGATACATGCCTCAGGGACACCTCCTACTCGTGTACTGACTGTCAATAATCCACAACTAGCAGCCTCTAATATTGCTATGCAAAATGCTTCGGTTAAAGAACTGTCAAAAGTGAAAAACATATGAGACAGCAAGAAAAAAATATAAGACATAATTCAAGGATAACTAAAGGTGAATTGATGGGACAACAGAATATCTGCAGTAGTGAAATTATTCAACCTGACTTAATAACACATGCATCCCCACATATTACTGCCATGCGAGTTTCGGTTGTGCTCTCTTTTGCTTTTTTCATGTGTGTTGTAGTCCTAAAAGCCAGTCAACATTGAATAGTCAAGAAGGAAGCTCAGTAATTCCATGTCCTAAAAGCCAAGACATAGGCACGGACACTCATTTGGGTGCTAGTAATAGGACCAATATTAGATCATATGATTCATTTCCACTACTTTTAATTTATTCAGATTGAATTCAACTGTTCAATTATTCTACTTTCCAATTCCTTTAACAAAGAGCCGAGTGGTCAGAAACTTGGACCTGTATGAAGATTTCGCGGAATCTTCACTCTTTGTGGTTCACTAGCCAAAAATCTCTTCAAAGGGAAAAGAGTAGATAAAACTTACAAAGAGCTGCATGATCAGAAACTTGGACATGGGTGAAGATTTTACAGAATCCCGAATCTTTGTCGTTCACTAGCCAAAAACCTCTTCAAAGGGAGAAAGAGTAGATAAACCTTCACCATCACCCCCATCCTAAATCCCCAGAACCAAGATCCCCAACTAATGATCCAAAATTCAGCACAGTTTTTACAAGTCAGCATTGGCAGCTTCCCCTTTCAAGATTAATGTTGGCACTTAATTGAACAGCAAAAGCAATGCCCAGAATTTGTGGTTCTAGCCTTTTCATTATTAATCCTGTTTCATCCATTTCTTGATGATTACAAAAATTAATTACTTATATAATATTAATTAGTATTAATTTCGGATAGCCGTTTATGCCTCGTCTTGTGTTTCCTTGAATAAATCAAGGATCAAGTAACCACTATGGGAGGATGGCTGAGAGAACACTGAAAGAAGAGCTTTTGAAGAAATAGATCCTCTGTCCAGAAAAGAATTTCCCGTGCACTATACTTCTTTCGAAAAACCTTAAAGGCTCAACTCAAACCAAGCATAAAAGAAAAGAATCCATATAGACAAACCCAATTAAATTTGAAGTGTGGCTTAGTTGAATAAGGTGAACCTGGTCTTGAAAGGGAGATCCTGCTCATGATAAAATATAGTCATGCCAAGTCTAATTTCCCATGTTTGCCCTTTGGGCATGCAGGAACTTAGGCCGTCAGTTATGCTAAGTCTACTCCAGAGCTTTGCTAGATTTAGTAGATGCTTTATACTTGAGATCTTACTCATATCACTCTTTTGTAAGTTTTAGTTGCATTGCTAGCAACAAGTATTTAAAAAGGGACCCACACTGATAAGTGTTATTTTTATAGTATTTTTAATATAATTTCTATTAGGATTTTTAGTAGTTTTTATTACTTTAGTTAGCTTTTTATTCAGTTTTATTTATATTTAGTGCACCTTGCTAGCAACAAGTATTTTTAAAAAGGGGACCGCACACTGATGGAGTGTTTTTTCTATAATATATTTTAATATATTTTCTTATTAGGCTTTTTTAGTAGTTTTAATTACTTTAAGTTAGCTTTTTATTCAGGTTTTATTTTATATATTTTTACATCAAGCTGATCTTGAAAACATATATTGCTTTAATCTTAAGGAATTTGGGTAGGAATTTTGGCCAAACACATAGAGCAAAAATAAAGCAGAAACTTAGGGCATCTGCACGCCAAGCGTGCTAATAGATCAGAACCGCCGCCGGTGCTGGAATCGAGAGAAAATAATATGGAAGAACTCAGAGCTAGAAATGCCTAGCCGTGCTAGATTGGCCACATCAGCGTGCCAAAAGATTCTTTTCTCTAGGACGATGCCTGAGCGATCGGCCGTGCTGAAACACGTTAAGACTCAGCTCCGCAATCGCGCTGGCGTGCCGCCCCGGAACAGCCAAGCGTGTCGCGAATTAAAGTTTGTATTTTGGGGTTGACGAATGGAGCAGTCCTTAATAAAACTAACTAATTCGGGCAAACCCACCCAGTAGATGATGATTTCACTGATCGTGCGGATCCACACTTCTACATCTTAATTTGGAACGGACAGAAATAGCGGAGGTCTAATATATAGAGAAGAGCTAATTCGCAATTAATCTCCTATCTTCCCATAAAGGGTATTCTTTCTTAATGAAAATCTATGAATTTCCATAAACGAAGTCGGATTATTACCGACCAGAGCAGTTTATATAAAAAGAAGAACTCATTCAATATGTAACGAGGATAATAGATTCTACATAGTCGCTTTGTAGAAGTATGAGTCGTATGTCGTTCTATTAATGTCTTGTCCTCTCTTTAAGATTTTCCTTAGTGATCAGCATTGTGTTAATATTCAAGGAGTTGTCCCTGTGATTTGACTAAATTATTGTATGTCATAAAACTCGTAATTTGTTTTTTACTTTTAATTTATTGACCTATTGATTATCGGATTGATATTATCAAGTTTAGTTGCAGGTTTTAGATTTGAATACTTAACTCGTATGTCAGAACTAAAACTTTCATACTAGGGATTTTGATATAAGGTTGATTCTTTTCCAATTCTTAATAAATAATTAGATTATTTTTCTTCTGCTTTAAAGTATAATTTATCCGTAGATTGCAGATCTTAATGATTCCCAGAGGCAGCAGTTTTCTTCACATAGGATTGATTTTTCATTAATCTATCGTATCCACGGAGCATGGTTTTTGATATGAAAAATGTCATAAATTACAAGAGTAATAAAACCTTGAATGTGGAAGCTATAGTGAGTTTTGGACTCATGGGTTTTTCATGATGTACGATTATAATTTCATAAACAAACATAGAACTTAATGATTTAATTCGCCAGTGGTTGTACTGATTGGCACGTATTAGGAAAAGAAGGTAATTGTGAGCGCATGTTAAAGATAGGTAAATACATTCGGGATAGAGCTGTGGGTTTTAGCTAATATAGGGGCTTAGTGTACATTCCCACTTACTCCTGAACAATTACAATTGATTCAAGAGAACGTAAATAAATTAAATAGAATAGAATTAAGTTGAAATAAATAACAGTAGTTCCTTTAATCTTTGAATTTTTTTAACTGCAAAAATTTGTACGTATAGCTTGATTTTCGTTTTTATTCTTTTAATTTGTCGAATTTAACGTTTTTAAAAATATTTCTAAATTTCCATATGATAGATTATAGCGATAGATAGAGTTGAGAACACATTCTCTACGTAATTGTCACATCACACTATCTGTGGAAACGATACTATGCTCATTCTCTAGTTACTTGTATGCGATTCGTTATCATTGCGCAAAAGCATGTCACAAAAGCTACCAAGGAAAAAAAAAACAACAGAAGAAACTGCTTATCCGATATAGGTATCTAAAGGGCTCAAATGTAATGAAAAAAAAAAAAAAAAAAGAGAACTGCTTATCGTATAGGTATCAAAGGGCTCAATGTACCATATCTAAAAATGACAAACACTTCAGATGCAATTGCCAAAGCCCCAGTAAAGTGTTAAGTCCAGTTATTGACTATAAACCTTTATTTAAAGGACAAAGGTGAATTTCTATCAAAGGAAAGAGATACATAGACAGAAGCAAGAAAGAAACAAGATGCATATGCTTGGAAAGAGCAAGAAACAAACCCGATAATCATGCAGTATACTAAAGAAGCTCTTTTGAGCTAGAAGTTATGCAGTAAAACTGGTACCTTTTTCATTGGTCCAAATAAAACTAAAAAGAGGGGCAGATAACTGAAGTCTTTCACATTTCTTTAAGTAGAACTACCATGTGCCAACTTACTTGCCCTGTTTTTTGCAACAAGACCCCTACCAGCTAAGAACAATTCAGATTTTGCTATAGTATTTATATTTGCATAAAGACCAAGCCTATAACAACCCCAGCAAGTTCTCATGACCATCAGTAAAATCTATCAGCTGACTCTGGAATTTAATTTAATTTTCATGTTGAAGAACTCTGATTTCAATATTATCAAACTACCAAATCAAATAGTGCAAAATATATCCAAATTTGAGAATCTTTTGTACCTGTTTAAAAATATATGGCCAGAAATCAGGACAGACCGAACATGAGCATGTGGCACAGCGCCCAACATTTCAACTCGATCTTGAAGAGAATGCTTCTCCCTCATCTCTTCCAGCCGCACACGTTTAGGTCCATCTCCACCAACAACAAAACGAACCTTAACACATGTTTCCCAATGAGATGCTAGGAGCACAATAAACAGAAAGATAACGAAATTCACTGCTGAAAACAGTCTTCTCATGTGAAGATAGTTTATAAATATTCACAAATAAGAATAAGAAGAAAAAGCATATTTAGATTGAAATCAACAAGCAGGGCTAAGCCTAGTTACAGATTCAAGACCATATATAGTTCATATAGTGAAACATCCCCAAAGTTCTACATCTTTTTAGGCGCAGATGGTATGACTCAAAATGAGTTTCTATCTCACGTTTAGCTTTTCAAGAGTGATTACTTGCATGGGCAATCAACTTCTTCACTTCACTGTTCGTTTATCTCATCTTTCTCAAAAAACCTACCTACCCTTAGAACAGTGTGATCGGATGAGGTTTCTATTATTACCCATGGAAACACAGCACCCTTACAAGCACATTTCCATTGCAAGAACGACTCGAGATATTCAAAGAAAGGCACAGCGTATGCCTTGATGTTTAAATCAAATCAAAATCAAAGTAAACATGTGAAATTTGAGAATTCAGGAAATGAAAAATAATCACTTAAGTTTGCCAAGAGGTAGTTTGAGTTTTGTGAATATAAATGAAGCATCCACAAGAGAATTACTTGTAGATAAATCATTCAAAGTGTTACATGGAGAAACCTCATTGACTTATTGACATCCTACCGGTCAAACCCATAGAAAAATATCAAGTAATTAAACTTTTAAATTGTAACACTATTCTTAATTTTGAAAAGGGAGTCTTAAGTACAATAGGTAAACAGCTTCACCTTCTATTTGCAAACAGCTTCACATTGCCTACTTGTTCTACAAGCGGAAATGGGATTCGGATCCATGACAAAGCAACCTTACCATTACATCAAGATTCAAAAATAAGTATGATACATGGAAAATAAATTCTCAAATTTCCATGAGAAAAGAAAAGGAATGTGAAAATCTTAGTTCTCCCAATATAAAGACCTTATTTTTTACAATTTGTCCACAAAAGTGATATTTTAGACCCAAAATTCTATTTGTCTTCCTCAGCTGATTCATAAAGCTTAGGGCTCAGCATAAGTGAGAGATAACCGGAAAACCGACTCAAATTGACTGGTTCTGTTCGGTTTTGATTTGGTTTTTAACAGAACATGCTGAATGTTTTTCACTTAGTGGCTAACATTTTTTTTTCCTAACCAAAATAGCTAAAACTCCCCAAACTAACCGACCCAAACCAGACGAGCCAGTTCTTATAGAGTCAGTTTCGGCAATTCTGCTGATCGGTTCTATATTGGTCACCTGTTTTCTCCTCATTACGGTTTCTGTTTGATTCGGTTCAGAAATCAAACCAACTGGTGCGCACCATTAATAAAGCTCATGTCCTAAAGGAAGGAAATCATCAACCCTGCTTTACACATTTGCTAAAATTCCTCCTTTTATTGATGAAAGATATTGAGAAACCACAAGAAAGGCGAGCACAATAATGAGAAACATGGCAATAGTGTCCTTTGAATAAAGTGAAAATAAAATTGCAATGATAGATATTGTGGTTATAAACAAGAACAAGGAGGAATATTCCTACAATTCAAAATTTACAGCTAAATTATGTTAATTCTGTCAGGACAAAAATTAATAGTTGTATTTGAACAACAAAAATGCAAAATAGCATATCCTTGCCAAGTAAAACTAGTGAGATGAAGGTATATCCTTCACCAAAACTATTGATACTTATTTCTTTCCTTCTTTTTCTTTGGGAAGTCAGGTGTCCAGGCGATGGGAGATGCTAGTAGATTCATTCATCTATCAATAACTTGACTTGCATATTCCACCCAGTATCAACCTCATGCAATTATCAAACACCAAGAATCAAAAGTCATGCATGGGTAACTCTTTGACCAGCGAGTCCGATAAGGAACGCCTGATCAAGATGTTTTCCATTAGTACAACTTGCTTGTAAAAATAAACAACTGTCCAGCATAAATGCAATATAACAGTTCGAAATACTCACATTTGGATGCAAACGACAAACTTCTGGAATGACTTCAACAAGCAAGTCTGCACCCTTTCGATATACCAGTCTACTTATGACAACAATGACAATTTCATCACCACCAGGTCGCTCTGGGGAAGGCTTGAACATTGCAGTGTCCACAGCATTTGGTATCACAAAGACCTTTTCTGGAGGAAGACCTGATCGTAGCACCGTGTTTTCCTTGCTTGTATGAGAAACACATATGGCCTGAGTTACATCTGCTAAAGTAAACTGCAATACCTTATTCATGTGGATGCTTCCAACATCAGCAAAACCATAAAGTGAATGATCAGTGAAAACAACTTTGTAACCCATAGTACGTGCATGCATCAAAGCTTCATGACATAAAGTTGAGAATGCTTGATGACCATGTACCAATGATATTTTTTCTCGAATAAGAATGGTCCTTATAATTGGAAGTGTCCCATAAAAAGTTGGTAAAGTGTTCTGCATAAGAAATGGTCTCCATGGTACATAGTAAACTTTCAGCCCACCAGTCATGTATCTCACCCCAGCGCGATTACCATAAGCATGAGTCATAACCACCACCTGAAAATTTATGTAGTTAATAGTTTATGCAATCAACAATATCTAAAACCAAGGAAATCAATTTGATGCTGCTCTCTGGCAGACAGGAGGCTGAACCTCTGACCTTGTGACCAAGCTTTAACAGGCACTGGGAAAGGTAATAAATGTGGTTTTCCACACCACCAAAGTTGGGATAGAAAAAGTCTGAAACCATCAAGATTCTGTGCTTCTGATTATCCATCAAATCGATCAGTACCTTGCAGCAAAAGTAATCTCCTGTTTATGACAAGAACAACAATTATCCATGAGGCAAATGAAGGGAAATACACTAATAATTAATAACATCGTACACAAATAATAACAATAATAATACCCTAACATTGGCGCTATTTCTGTCACAGAATACTTGAACTTTTTACTTGATTATCAGAAAGATAGTTTCAGAAGCAGTGTAAACCAGTTTAACAATCAGCACAAATCTAGAATCTTAAATCGTGCAGAATTAACCCAACGGGAGTAAAAAAGCTGCAGAATATATAACTAAAACAGAGAAATTCTTGGATGCACTGGCTACATGTCCATCCTCTCTTAGACTAATGTGGGATCCACTTTCCATAGCTCAGTGAATCCCACATGAATGTCAATACAAGGTGCCATATTTCCATATGCACTGGGTGTAAACAATTCCTCATTCAGACAGGGGAAAGCTCAATAAATTACAACAGCACAAGTTCGAATAGCATATACCATGAAAATATGCAGTCTTAGAGGGAAAAGGGAGAAGGGGAAGGGAGAGAAGGACAAAGAGTTTGTATGTGAAATTAAACAAAACCTAATATAAAAAGCTAAGCAATGCATTTCACTGGCTTCCTATACAGTTAGGAATTTTAGACAATGGATTTGACATCAGTCATCCCATTGGCTTTCTCTACAATTACATCATTCTTAGACTATGAATCGACCAACAGCCATTGTACTGCTATAATGGAGTATTAGGCTCCAATACTATCAAACGGACCTGGTGTGACCAGTAACACAAAGGCCACAACAGCTGTGACCACTATTGGGGCTCAAAAGAAATCAGCCAGCTCCATCGCCTATATCTCCTGGCATTTACAGTCAATTCGAACAGCGATTTTCAGTTTTCATTCAGATCACATCCTGCAAAAATCTAATTGCATAAAATTGAGGCTAGATTTCACTTAAGAAACTTCACTTAGTAAAGAAGCAAAAATCTTGTGAATAAGAGTCTCTATATGAGCCTTTTAACATTTTCCTCAAGCGAGTTAATTTGGACTATCATGTTTTTTACTTGTTTTGGTAATTTTTTTTATCAAACTTCAAGCATTTGATTTATGCTGATACTTGTGGTGGATCCACTAATACCTTACATTAGTTTGCTCAAGCATTCCATAATTTTAGTGAACTCTTACAATATATTTTTCAATTTTTACCAAAGAAACAGAGCATAAAGACAAGCCACAACTAACAGCTGTAACAACCCTGTTTCCACCACATAGAATCGCAATTGAAATCCATACTTTAGATCCTACATAATGAACATTCTTTTTCGACATGGAAAAATATAAAATCAGGAAGAAAAAGCATCTTCCTGTCGCAGTTCTATAAAATTGGTCCGAAGGTATTCAGAGAATATTTGGTATTATTTTCAGTATCACAACGCTAGTACCATCTTATGAAAAACCAAGCAGTTTTGTAAATCAGAATATGATCACCTATCAGCCAATAGAAAATTTTACTGTCCAAGATTTTTTTCGGTTCCAAGTTCCAGCATTTGAGAGAGAGAGATAATAACAGAACCAAGTGCCACCAACACTGATAAAGCAAATAAACTGAGAAAAAAAAAAGCAAATATTATATAAAAGTTTTCTCTCAATAACAAAGGACAGATGCCACTCAAACCATATTCATCTTGAACTTGGTAATAAAAAAAGCAAAACAGGGAAGGAGATCTTAAGAAACATTGAAATCGCCTTATGTGAAAAAATGTCATTTTTAACTACACGAAATTCTTAACATCAGCCTACAATCAGTCTCAAAGCAACCCAAAACAAGCCACAAAAACATTATATGGTGGCATAACAACCTCTTGTTCCTAGTTGCATTTAGAACCTCAAGTAACTGTAGGTTTGCTGTTATGAGCTTCTCTTGCTTCAAGAACATCTGGGCAGTATCGCTGCATAAGAACTTCAACCTGGTCAGCAAATGACTTATTCCCATGTTCACCAATGTGTTTGACCATTTGGCTCCATCTTTTTCGGCATAAATCACCCGACCTATGTTCCAGAAGACTATCCCAGTCCACATCTTCCATGCAACACGCATCCAAATCATAAAGCGCAATCACAAGGTTATAGTCATCCACATCAAGCCACTCACCTTGAGCTACCATAGGAGATGTTAATTGGTTATACCATTTAAGACAGCACGTAGGAGTAGTTCTAGTACCTAACTGGTCACTAATTGCTGTCCAAGATATATTATCCCGCAACATCCCATGTTTGCTTTTTTTTACTTCCTCAAGAGCTTTCAAACGCAAATCCTTATTCACTAAATCAAATAAATTTTGGTACTCCTCTTGAGACCATCTTCCTTCTTTCCTATTTTTAAGTTTTATTCTACGCCATGTATCTTTCACATGAAACCTATGTTTGCCAAGTATCTCAGCCATAGTTTTCCAGTCAGAACCATATTTCTCATGGAACTTCTGCACAAATTCAACCTCTTCCGGAGTCCATTTGCGTTTCCCAATGTATCTTTCACATGAAACCTATGGAAACCTATGTTTGCCAAGTATCTCAGCCATAGTTTTCCAGTCAGAACCATATTTCTCATGGAACTTCTGCACAAATTCAACCTCTTCCGGAGTCCATTTGCGTTTCTTATCCCTTTGAAACAAAATATGGGCTCGATAATAGACACTCGAATGAGGTCTCCAAGGTAAGGCCGCTCCTATTTCCTTCCAACAGTTTTTAACTTCAGGATATTTTTTACAATGCAAAACCATATTTAGACCTTCTTCACCCAATCCATGAGAATCAATGTAGTTCAAAACAGCCACTTTAACCATCTCATCTTCCTCAGGTGAGAATCGCTTTCCTTGCACCAATTTGTCTTTTTGAGTCTCCTCATCACTAGGACCATCAGAAGAAGGGAAAACCTCCACATTTTCAGAAAAACTTACTCTCTTAGCTGTATTTGGTGTAGACTTTTGTGATGAATTAGTATCCTCAACACCTCCACCCATTTTCTGTTCTCTATCACCATCTTTTCCTTCCATACCATCATGTTTTTTCTTTTTCTTCCTCTCCTTCCCTGAATGATTAACCTTTTTCAAGATATTTTCATCCAAGCATTTGCTTTTACTTCCAACATCTTCATTTATTAGACCAACACTACCAATGTCCTCTCTTTTGCGCTTCTTCTTATCTTTTCCATCCGCTGCCTTACGGGCATGAGCTCCTACCTTCCCATCTCCCACCTGATTTTCAGCTAAATCTATGCTACTCACGTCCTCTATTATTCTATTACTTTCGTCATTAACTGTCTCAGCCGTGATTTTTGTTGATCTACTGTCCAAATTCACATTATGCTGCCCCTTCTTTTTCTTCCTCTCCTTCCTTGGATCCTCAACATAGACATGATCCCTTCCATTTTCAACCTCTTTTCTGTCTGTTGCACTTTTAATTACATGACCATGAACCACATCTTTGTGCTTTTTCTGTTTCTTAATTTTTGTCTTTCTTTGATCTACTTCTTTGCCATTAATCATCTCAGAAACATTTTCACTATTAGAGATTCTATGCCTGTCATCCATCTTTTCCATTACCTGAGATTCTACGTTGGCACTACCTTGCCCTGACTTTCTATCCTTATGCTGCCTCTTCTTATTTTCTATCTCTTGATTATTTAGTCCACCCTCAATATTAACAGTCTCAATTTCTTCTTATTTTCTATCTCTTGATTATTTAGTCCACCCTCAATATTAACAGTCTCAATTTCAGTATCACTTGGTTCAAAATCATTGTCATTAACACCAAAATCCTTTACTTTATTTTTTTTATCTTCATTACAAAAACCTTCCTCTGCGTTGTTCTTTTTCTCTTTCTCGTGCCCTTTCTTCCCAACACTCTTTGTACCCATATAGGCAAAGAATTTCCCTCTAACCTTCTGACTGGTTACCGCCAATCCCTCACGAAAATCTGAAAACAACACAGATACACAGAGAGAAGTCAGATAACCAGTCAGTCATTTAATAATCTAATCCCTTTTGCATAAACTTCAAAATTTGCAACCTTTTTGCTTAAAGCACCAATTCAACAACATAGAAGCATCCATCATTCAAACCATTTGCAGCAACCAGCAAATGCAGTAGCACAATGCACATTCTATTATCTAGAAAACCAAAATCAAAATCCTAAAATCAAAATCCCTTTCCTAATATTTCCAAATCTCCAAATAATTCACCCTAAAAAATTTCAAAGCCTCCAATTCAACATTAAACCCTGAAACCCCAAACAACAGAAACCTAAAACCCTAAGAAACTACCTTCCAACTTAAATCCACGCCAAACCCAGAACCTCTGGCCTGAACTACGAGAAAGACATCAAAAATATATATATATGCGTAAACAATGTTCCAAATAGACTTCGACAATTGCTAAAATTCATGGGTAAAGCTATACCCACTTAGGTAAAAATGGAATAAGACATGCAGTACTTGTAACTGAATCAGAAACCAAATCCATATAAGCACAAAAACCAGAATAATAATATTGAAAATCTACATTTAAACATATAATTGAAGGTTGAATCAATCCATCGAAGAAGCACAACAATAAAACAAAAAGGACAACACTATTTTAGTTTTACCTCGTCAAGGAAACAGGCTCCGAATTAGCAACCTGACACTGAACCAAAGCGCGATTTGGATTTTTCCAGAAAGAAGAAAAGTAAACCTTTTCGTACAGAGACGCACAGGGAATTAATTTTTTCAATTATTGTAACATCGTCGGTCTAGCACGGAGACGCACGGCGGAAGATACGAAAATATGGAAGAGAATATAAAGGGGGCGCATCGATTGAGAAATGGGATCTGAAAGGGCAGAGAGGGGGGAAATAAAGGAGGAGTTAATGTCGTTTGGTTTTTTTTTTTTTTAACTCACTTCTGCTCCGTGCTTGTTGTCGTTCAATAGCTAAAGTCCAAACACTGTCGTTTAGCGTTTCTTTTTCTCTCTCCCCCTAATGCGCGAACAATCAATTCATTATTAATTCATTATTTTTTTAAGGAGAAAAATTAATTCATTGTTGGAATATAAAATGTCGACCTATATTTATCTATCTATATAAATATATAAAAGTCGAAGCAAGTTTGCTTATGCTACATAATATTGACAAATTTAGTTTATGATAACATTATAAATGAATGAAACTGAGTCGAGTTTTGAGTTGTTCAGGTTTTGTTTGTGAAGTTCTAATGCAAACTCGTGCTAGATTTGAGCTTTTGTATTGAAGCTCGAGCTAGATTCGAGCTTTTACATTAAAGCTCGATCTCAGCATGTTTGAAACTATTAAGCTCGAGTTCGATTTGAACTCGATTCATTTAAAATTTGTTTGTGATATACACAAGCCAAGCTCGAGCCTTTTGCGATAGACTCGATGTTATGAATGAGATCATGTTTGATGTGTAAAATAGCATTACCACTAAATTTTGGCTAGACAACTGGTTACATGTTGGGACTCTAATGACAAGAAACCCAAAGGAAATGAATTCCTAGAACCCCTAATCGAGTGGATCGGATCAAAGATTAAGATGAATCCCCCTCTATGGCAACCCATGTTTATACAGAAACGGAAACACCAATAATCGAGTAAATAACAAGATAAACGCCATAATGAGTTGATAAGTTTACCTTAATTCTTGATGCAATTAGAGGATAGCAAATTCTCACAATCACTCTAATTAAGAAGAACATGCAAGAGCATGAACAATCACTCTAATTAAGAAAGAACATGCAAGAGCATGAAAAATTCCTGCCTTAGATTCAAACTTAATGCAAAAAAATCATCAGCCGTTTTACATCTTAAGGAGGCTATTTATATGCCTCAAACAAACCTAACACTAAAGAACAGTATCTAATTAGGCTGCCCTAAGGCCAAAACACATGGGCCTAACTAGTACACACAAAATAGAATCATTTCCAGCCCAAAATAGACAACTTAATATTGGGTAGATTGCATGCATCATAAAATCAGCCCAAAACAACTTAAATAGACACTATGAGCCCATATCCCTTACATATTAATTAGACCAAAACAAGCAACAAGGGATAAGACCACGTCCAAGCCCACATCCCTTACATATTAGCATGCATGGTTTAGGGTGTGCTACACAACAACAATGATGTTCCAACATTGTAAAGAAGCCTAAGTGTGTCTTCAAGTTCCACATCAACAACTTGTTAAATGCCAACATCAGAAAGCCTTCTTGTGTAATTTGGTCAACAATAATAAGGTGACATGGGCTGCCCCATATCGCTTTGGCATGGCTCCGTGTAATTGCCCCACTAGAAGCCACCAAATCGGATTGTATCATTCCCCCTTTCCTCGAAAAATTCGTCCTCGAATCTTAGTTAAAAGTGAGGTAATCTTTTGCTTTGCTAGGATCAGAACCACTTTTCCGTAGAAATCCATACCATTTTTTCTTTACTCTTCTTCTCCTTTTTTGACCATAAAAAAATTAAAAAAAAAAAAAAAAAAGTATGAAACTCCATTGGTTGCAAGAAACTTTGAAATATGCCTTGCAACTCCTTTGTCTCCATTGATTTCTTCTATAGACTGGTCCGATTTGGAATGGTGGAGGCCAAAAATGAAGTCGATTTTGATGTTCTATCCCTCTCAAAGTGGCAAATCCACTAGGTAACTCTTCAGGGACATCAAGTGAACTCCATTGGGCCTATTAATTTGTTTTTATCTTTTTGCGGCCTCTTTCTCAAGCAACTTTTTCTGATCAATATTCACTTCTTGAGGTGTCAATGGTGCAAGAACCACCTTTTTACCCTCAAATGAAGATTGGGCAATCTCTTCCGGAAATGCATGTTCAAAGTCCTGCAAAAGATCAACAAACACACTTGGTAAGGATGGGTTAAGATCATCAGTGGCCAAATAAGCTCCTTTGCACAAAGGTACAAATATAGGCTGATTGTTGTACAAAGCATGTTTATCCTCACTTGTCTTAGCTATCAAACTCACATTCTTTTCTTTTTCTTTTCCCTCTTTCTTTTTATATGCACTATGTGTATTTTCACTCATTTTATTTTCAATCTCTTTTTCTTTCTTTACAACCTCAATTCTCATATTTAACAACCTCAATTCTCAATACTTTACTTTTTACAATACA
>NW_023591162.1:0-23320 GCF_014843425.1 Jatropha curcas | reverse complement strand
AAAAAACAGAAGAGAAGATGTCCCGACGGATTAGTGAAAAAAATTCGTTCGCCGAGAAGCCCTCTGTACTTCCCACTCCAGCGTCCTCCCAGGGCTCAAGCCCTCCAGCGATACAGTACATATGCCGAGGAGGGCGCATGAGGCCACCTCCCGCTGTGAATGGAGCTATCAGAGTGGTCGAAAACTCTCTCTCCGAGGAAGTATCTGGTCGACCCACGTATCCTCGCATCAGCAGCCTCGACCCGGGTTGGTGGCAACTCAGCCACCTCTTCGGCCCGGATATGTCCTCCAAAGGCCGTCAAGTCCATGGAGTCAGAAACAGCTGAAAGAAATAAGAAGTCAGTGATCAGTTGTGCATTCCAATAAAGAGAGAGATAAGCTAAGCGTTCAGAGGTTCCGTTGTACTTACATCGGACAGGCTCCCACTGGTCGTTAAGGAAAGCCTCCGCCAGTACTCTGGATCCTCCGCCACTGCGCATAAGGTGTGGTGACCAGTGGGCCAGATAGCGAGGAATCCTCCTATGACTCGACGGGAAGAGTCACCCGCTCAAGATCCGCCGGTAAATACCACGTACTCATAGGACCAATACCTGCAAGCAGAGAAAGAAATGACATCAGTTAGTTGGACAGTTGATAATGAACGAATAAAGGCTGAAGAGTGAAAGAATGTTTACTCAGAGGCGAATGAACAGCCAGTTGCGAACCTCACCGCTACCACGGGTTCCAGACATCCTCAGCAACCGTGATAGAGACTGAGCCAAACGGAGTGTGGCCTAGTCGAAGGGACGACCTGGCTTCAGATCCGCGAAGACAATTGCCAGTCAGCCGGGGTCCTCCCTTATTCTGGGAGGTCGCATAGCAGCTGGGACTGAGAATGAGTAGAATAAGAAGGACCGAGCAAGCCTGGTCCCCTCTCCTCCGAGTATACGCAGGAGCAGCAGGTCGGCGTCCTCCTCCGGCCACACTCCTCCAAGCCTCCACGGGTCCTGATCCTCTCGGCCCAGAACCGGAAGACCCATCTCATAGGACAATACATCCCTGCATGGTGGTAAACCGAGTCTGTGACGTGAACACCGAGAATGGAACGGACCAGCTGGGCCCGAGAGTGGTCGTCTGGTATCGAGCGTCCAGCGGGGGAACTGGACCAGTGAGGCGCAGGCCAGTAAATAGCGCATAGTCTATGGGTGTTAGAGTAGTCTAGCCGAACCCGAACAACCGAAGGTGTGCGTACAGTCGTTCCACCGCTCCATCAACTGGCATATCGCATAGCGGGGCGGAAAAACGCAGGCTGCGTGCGGCGCAATCCTGCAGCGTAATCCCGAAGCCCAAGCAGCAACGAACCCGGGCCCGCCAATAGGAGGGTCCAATAGTCACGCAAAAGCGGAAAGCAATCAAGTGGCGATCCACCCGAGCGGGCCTTGCCGCAGCATTTAAACCTGTAAGGAAAATTTTCAAATTTCAATATAGTTACGCATACTAACAATTATTTATCTTCTTATATGGCATGGATAAATGATAAGACCAAATTAGGGTTTGAACCGTAGCTGCGGTCCAACGCAATACAAAGTCGCGTCAAACGCGTCTACGTAGTCGCGTCACGCAGCTTTGGCCCCTAAGTTTGCGCCACCCAGAAGTTACCAGCTGCGTAGGCGCATCTCTGACTCGCGTACGCCAACTCCTCAGCTGCGTCAAACGTACTTTTGAAATATGTCTGCCTAAAGAACACGAATGCGCCACACGCAAACCCACGAGTCGCGTCACGCATCTCTGCGTAGCTGCGTCTTTGCAACTCGTTCAAGACTCTTACTCGTTCGATGACAGTCCGCGTCACGCAACTGTCCTTCCACAGAACAGCTGCATGATACGCAACTGTCGAAGGTATGCAGTCAATCTTCCAAATTTCAATCTCAATTTTCCACCCCCCCACCCACTGTGTCTGTGTTGCTTTTCCATGCAATTTTCAGGGCAAAATCAAGTCGCCTAGAGCTACAACATCAAATGTCACAAATCAAGTTTTAATGCCAAATAAAGGGTCGAGTTCCTAAGGTTCAAGGCAAGCTAGGGTTTCTTGCGCCTCGAAACCAGTGCGTCACGCAACTGTTCATGGAAGAACAGCCGCGCACCGCAACTCTACCTACGTGACGCGAATGTTGAGCAGGCACTAAACATAAAAACATAGTCCTATTGTATAGCTACGGATCAAAAAGCAGTAAATTGAGAAATTTTTACATCCATGGAATTGAGCGCGCATCCGGATCGTCTCCTACCGGACCGGGAACTCCGTACCCGGCGAAGGAAGGAGCTGCAAACGGCCGTCGGTCCCGGGGGTTAGTGGACTTCCGGCCTCACCGCACTGGTTCGCCCGTCAACAGGTTCGGTATAATCGGCGTAGGGCCCCGAGGGTCCTCCATCTCAGGAGCTGTAAGCGCAAGACAGCCTGGAATTTCTGAACATCTGCTGAAGACATCTTTTTGGTGAGTTCAGAGAATTCTTCAATTGCTTTAGCGGTTTGTGAATAAGTGAAAACTGAATCGATTAAGAATAAACGTTACTTAATAGTGAGCAAGCTTGGGCCAGGCCCATTCTCTCCAAGCCCAAAAAGGGCCATTGGGCCCGTACTCTTTCCGAGACCAACAGCCCACCACGGCGCATTTCAAAAAAGCCCACAATGGTCCACTTCGGAAATTTGAACATTGATGTGCGGCCCGTTACACTTCAGCAAATTTTTGTCTACTCCACCGCACAGGGGGCCAGGGAGCATTCAAATTGCCAGATTAACCCTCAGGTAAGTTTTCTTTCAAAACACTATATCATAAAGGGCCATACCTTGGAATGCAGACTAACAGTTTTGTTAAACTCTTTTAATGCCCGAAACGAAATTTTTGCCAACAATTTTTTGAGCAAAATGATTAAAGATAATGGCCTACAAAAGTGGATATTTTTTTGTCCTAGGCCGAAATTCCAGACTGGGGGCAAAGTATAAACCTTTTGCCTTATATGTGAACTTTGCATGGGAACGTATGACGTCCAATATTTTTCTAAACAAAAGGCAAGGTCCGTTTGCACACAGATATTGCTCTTTCTTCTTTGACAATTTTCAGGCCCAACCGGTGATGGTTTTTCGAAGCCCGATACCGGTCCTTCTGATTAGTGATGGTGCATTGCGAAAGCTAATCAAGAAATCAATTTCAAAAACAGTGATCGGTGGTTGCGAAGCTCTGTTTTGAAAAATTCCCCTGGTCAAATGATGATGAATTGCCGAAGTTGACCAGGGTAATCGACATCTTTCAGGCTGATCAAACCGAGCCTTCGAGGATGCCTTTTTCTAAACCGGAACTGGAGCCGACAAAGCTGATCAAAACCGAGCTGCGTAGGCTTGGCAAGATCAAAAGCTCTTCAAGCCGCATCAAACCGAGCTTCGAAGACTTTGTCATCAAATCAAAACATCTTCGAGCCGATTCGAAAACCGACGCTTCGAGGCATGCCCCTTAGAATTCCATGGGACCGACGAACGCCGATGCAAAAACTGAGCACTGAAGAAGCGTGAACCCAAACATTCAAATCAGTCCCTTCAGGCCGACTCAAACCCGAGCCCCGAAGGTGTCTTCCAAGCCGATCCAAACCGAGCTTTTGAAAGTCATTACCATATTGGATGGAAACCGACAAACCGATCAACCGAGCTTAGGAGGCTGACCCACGGATGATTAATTCAAACCATCTTTCCAAAGCCGAATCAAACCGAGCTTCGGAGAATGATTGCCTGATAGAAGGCGCGTCACATGGACATTTTTAACATTAATCGTTTATACAATTAATGATAAAGTGGGGGGCGCAAACTGTTGGATGCGTAATTTTATGCCTCACCTGACCCGAATGATGCAATATGAGGACAAGGGATAAGGTATCCACGATAACACCAGAAGTGTTTGAACAAAAATTAGAACCAAACCACCCCAAAGGAGCCTGACCCGTGTTAGGCTGCGTCCACGCAGCTAGTACCTCGTGACCGGCCTCTTAGCTGCGTCACGCAGCTCTAACAGGACTGACCCTCTGGCGCGCGCCGTGCAACGGCCTGCACTATTTGTAATGGAATACGCGGCAACTGTACGAGAAAGTAAGTAGCGTCACGCATCTTATGGGTGGCGTCACGCAGCTTCTACTCGCCGTGCGCGCTGCTCTGTTGCTGCTAGCCATATGAATACAACATTTTACAGCAAAACGAGACTTTTGCACTTCTATCTCCAATTTTCTTTCTCTAAAATCCCTAAAGCTAAAAAACTAGTTTTGACTAAAACGGCTAAGGTTTTTCTTCCAAGAACTCAAAGTTGAGTAAACTTGAGGAAGAATCAAACCATTAACCATTTGTTGTTTGAAATCAAGAAATATAAAAATATAACGGAAAGACACAAGAGAAAAAGAAGCAAAAACACTTGGTTTCTGTGAAAAAGTTCGACAACCACACTTCTGAATCGTGAAACAACGTCTCTAAAATCAAATCCTCCAGTGTCAATGCCAATCCTCAAATCTGAGGGCTAGGTAGCGAATCTAAACTTTTCTTTTCCATTTCTACGCCATTTCTATCTCTTAAAAATCTCCCATTTTCATATTGGTTTTCAATTGATTTGCCATTGAATTAAAACGTAAGTTTGGCCTATTGTTGAACCTTTCTGGGCTTTGTTTCTTACATCACTTTGGACAAAAAAGAAAAACGTAAAAAAGAGTAGTTTGAAAAGGTAGTCTGGCGGACCAGCAGCAAGTCGCATCACCGCAGCTTCTACCGCGTGATGGCGGCTGTTCATGTCCCAAAGCCCTTCGATTCAGATCTGGACCACCTGCCGTGACGCAGCTTTTTATAATAACTCAGTAGGTATTTTTTATTCTCATCATTTGGGTATTTAACGTGATATCCTTGAGCTAAATAATCAATAAACCTGAGGATTTGGACTTAGTCACAAGTAGTTCCGTCACGTAGGAAGGAGTCTCCGTCACGCGACTGTTCTTCATAAAAACACCGCCGTGAAACCGCGAACTGTTCTAAGTTCCAGCAACGAATGATAGAGTTCCATTCACGCAACTGATTTTCTCAAGTAGAGACATGCTGACGATCTGTTACAGTTCCAGAATAAAAGACGAAGAAGCTACGCCACGCGACTGTTCCTTTCCACAGAATCGCTGCGTGATGCGACTGTCTCCAAGTCTCAGCTTTATTTTGTTATTTTTTGTCTTAAATTCTTATTCAAATTAAGTAGATTTTTACAATCCCACATCCGAAATATCAATAATGGGCAATTGAGTTCCTTAAATCGAACACCAAAATCAAATTAATAATTGGTGATTATGAAGATTTTCTTTCTTTTAGGATTTATTTTTTATTGTTCATTATTGGTGTTATTATTAAACTCGGTTTGGTGGCCCGCCTTTTTAACCATAAAGGCAAGAGCCGGGTCTTTTAATTTTATTTTAATGTAATGGTGGACTGAATGAAATGGATGTGATGCTTAATTTATGAATGGATGCAATGGAAATGACTTATTTGGACGATTAACAATAATTTTCTCAACATAGGAACTCAGTCTGATTTGTCGGTGTTGGTTTAAATAATTGGGCTTTTCCTAAAATAAAATCAAATTAGAAAATCCGTAAGTTTAAAAAGAGGCCGGTTTTCTGGGCGTCAGCTTCCAACCGGGGCCGACGTACCTAATTCCCTTACCTAGAATCGTACTTGGTACCCTGACAGTTTTCTTTCTAAATAATTCGGCCTTAAATAAAATGGGTTAAAAAGGAGTCATCTTTAAAAATAAACATTGGAAACGGTCCACTTGCCGAAATAATGGCGTGGCGACTAAAATGATTTCATCAAATGACCGATCTTATCGGCAGTCGGGCGTATCCAAGAAGGTTTTATCACCTCTTTTTTTCCAAAACAAAATAATACACCAAAATAATAGATTTTTCGCGTTTTTTCAAGGGAAAAACAGACATAAGGAGTTATACTTTTATAGAACTTGACTTATTATACTGATTGAACTTTGCAATGGTATTGGATTTAGAACCATGAGAAATGTGTTATTAAACAAGTTAAAACCAGATTTTTGAAAATAAGTTGTGTTTTTAGAGAAAAAATCTTGCAAGTTTTTCTATAGGATTTCTAGGAACATTTTGAAAGTAAGTTATGGGTCCTTCCGCTTCTCAAATGTTGTTGTAAACTAACTCTTCTGATAATTGTGACTAAGCCAACTAGTTAGACGATAAATAAGGCAAGTCCAGGACGTGCCCTTCTAGCAATAAAAATGTGACACTCCTGTTTGGTTTTGTGAAGAAAGGAAGGGGGATGTTACATTTAATGGTATCAAGAGCCCTACTAGTTTAGTCGTTCTCGTTTAGATAGTAGGGTTGTGTGTTTTTGAAAAAGTGAGATTCGTATAGAGTATATCATGCAAGAACTGGCTTGGTCCTAATTTTCATGCCGCAACAGATGGGTAAGTAGGCTTGAGTATAAAACCTAATTGCTTGACCAAATTCTCCAAACCTCCCTTTTCTCCTTCTTTTTCTTTATTAGTTAGCTCGGGAGATGTTGTGATTGGCCTAGAAATCCCCAATATGTTGGCTTAAGGGTCAAATATTTTAATCTCGAGATTTTGATGATTAAAACAAAACAATTAAATTTAAACCTAATATTTTTTGTGCTAATAATTTTATGCAGATTATATATGGAAAGGTAGATAAATAAACAAGACAAGTCCTAAAAATTTCCAAGGATCAATGAAGATTATTGAAGATCCTTAGTGCTTGGAATTTAGGATTCTTTGTAGGATAGGGAGAACATTTCATTTATAAGCACAAAATAATTTCTTTCCTCTCTTTATCAAAGGATTTTCAAAAATAACTCTTTAAAAATCAAAAAGCTTTTTTCGTTTCTTTGATTATCTTACCTAAAAATGGAGGAGATCTTATCTCAATCAATTTTTTGATAATAAATATCTTAGAAAAGTTTATTTTAGTTTTTTTGAAAAATTAATCTTCCCTAAAGGTTCGAAATTTATTCACTTTAACCTAAATAAAGGGACTTTGTTCTCAAATTCTTTGTATTTTGGTAATAAGAATAAATCGAATAAGATTTTATGCTCTTCAATTTTCGAAAACAAATTTTTTAAAAGAGATCCAAAATCTTGATTTTGTTCTTCTACCTAAACAAAAGAGATTCTATCTCCAAATCATTTTTTGGTAAAATATTTATTTCAAAAAAAGATTTTTCTTATTTTCGAAATCCTTTTTCTTAAAGAAAAGTTGGATTTTCTTTTAAATTTCGCTACTAAAAAGAAAGGAAAATATTGACTCAAAGATTTGGTATACCAAAGATTTCCGGTATCTTCCAAAAATGGAAAGTCAATATTATTATTGAAAAAGGGATTTCACTTTCTAAAAATAGGGATTCTCATTCCCTCTCTAATATAAGGCCGTCTTTTCCTTTTAAGACGCGGGTGAAAAAAGTTTTTCGTTTTAAAGGAAGTATTCGTCCATTGATCATATCCTTTAATCTCTCAAAACTTACTCTCTACCCTTTTATTTCTTTTCAATCTTATACTTTACGTTTTAATCTTTAAAAGAGAAAAGAAAATGTTATAAAAACTTCTTTGAAAAAAACAGTTCTGAAACTCTAAAACGATTTCTATCCTAAATAACTGTTTTTTTCCCCCGGTGCTATTCGTGTATTTCTGTCTTCTAATTTTAGATTCTGTAATCTTTAGTAGACATGTTTTTTATTTGATAACTTTTGTGTATAGCTTTAGGTGAAAAGCTATTGTGAAATAGGTTATCAAGCGACCTTACTCCGTGAGGAGAGATTCTAATGTCCTTGATTGATTTTATGTTCTCTTGCCGAAAATAAGAAAGGGTTGAGGTTTAACTAGAACTTTGGAAAATCTAGGGGACCAAGGGTGATCTAGGAGTTGACCTATGCCTTGTACTATTGTTTGTCTCTTATCCTTGAAAAGAGATAACGTAGTTGAGGAATCTCAAGATGAGTCTCGAGTCTCGGGGAGTGGATATAAGCAAGTTAGTGCCGAACCACTATAAATCACTATGTTAATCTTTTTATTTTCTGAAGTTCTACTTGATACTATTTATTTAGCACTTCAATTTATATTTTAGAAAATGCTAAAGTTGATAATGGTTTTGATGTTCTTAAAACTGAAATAAGCTTCATCTTTTCTGAACCATTACAACTCTGGACTTCTGCACAGTGAATATATCAAGTTCTAAACTGTTTCTTCTATTTTTAGTATATTTACTATTTGGGTTCTAATCCCGTTTTCTAATCTTGGTTAAAGCTTCTATGAAGAAGTTTCAGATTTTCAATAACTGTCTCTCACATTGTTTTATATTTATCTAAACTTTAATGGAGGAAGTTCTAAAACTTAATAGCTTTTCTTCATAAAGCAATTTTTTGATATTATTATAAGATATTGTGAAGCAGTTCTAATCAAATAACTGTATCTTTGCAAAGTCTTTCCTATTTTCCTGCATAAAGCATTGTTGACGAGTTCTAAGTCAATAACTTATTCTCAACAAGTGTCAATTAACTTTTTCACAACTGCTATAGAATTCTGAATTTGGTTTTAAAGTTAAAATTTTTTATTTTTAGAAAACCCAATTCACCCCCCCTCTTAGGTTTATGCCATACAATATTCGGAACCCACAATCCCTGGTATCAGAGCCCTTGGCTCTTGAACTTATCGAAAGCTTAACCAGCTTAAGAGAGAAGATCCATGGCAGCCTCACTCCTCTTACGTCTTTAGAAAGGTCAATCTGTTTCTAGATGTCCTTTGTTCCAATGGTTGCTAATTACTCTTATTGAAAACTAGAATGGAAAATTTCATAAAAATCAGTTTGATATAACCTGGTGGGGAATGTTCACTGCTGTCCTCCATTCTTATGAAAAATTGTAGAAAATGAGAGAGTTAGACAATCAGAAAAGAAGAATATACCTACACTGTGGACTGGAATGATATTTCTATAAAACGCAAAAGCTATTAATATTCTTCACTGTGCAATTAGATCCAGTAGAAATACAACAAAAGTCTGGCAACGGAAGTCTGGGAAAAACTTAGAGTTTACTATGAGGGTACGGATAGAAGTGAAAGAAATCCAGAATAAATATACTTTGGAGAGAATATGAAATGTTTAGTATGAGAGAAGTAGAAAACTATTGCTGGAACTTAAATTCTAGATTTACTAAGTAGTTAATACTTTTGAGAACTCTCGGAAAGGAAATTTCAGAAGAATGAGCTTTGTTTAAGAAATTCCGCTTAGGATTCTATCTAAAAAATGGGGATTTATAGGAACTGTTATGAATTAACCAAAGAGACCTCCCGTTACTTATGATTATCTGATAGGAGCTCTTGTTTTAGAAGAGATGAAATCTTCTTTGACTGTAGAAGATAAGAAAAAAGAAAGAAACTGGCTTTGGAAAAAGTAGTTTCTAAGTTGAATGAAAGCTCTTCTGATTCTTAGTAGTGATGATTAGTAACTTGTTGCTTTAAAGATTTCAAAAAGTTCTATAGAAGAGTGAAGGCCACAAAAAAGTTTATTAAAAAGAACTTTCCACTTCAAAATAGTAACTTACCTTAAGAAAAGAACTCTGAAGTGGTTTGTTAATGGAATGCCAACAAACCCGACCATATCAAGCCAACTGTCCTCTAAAAAAGAGGTTAAAGAAAGAAAGTTGAAGCAGGCAATTCGTAGCTACTTGGAAGCGATTTAAATGATTCTATTCTGAAAGCCCAAAGTGACCACTAATCAGTGAAAGGAATAAGGAGTTTTCTTGGTCTGCAGGAATTCCTATAAGGTTCATCAAAGACTTCTCCAAACATCCACAAAACCTCTTTTGTAATATTATTAGTTAAAGGATGTTTTCTTTTAAATTTTGAAACAAGAGTGTTTAAAATTCTTTTAAACAGGTTAAGAAGGAGTTTGATCTCAGCAACTTTCAATTACTACACAGATGGGACTCTTCCTTGGAGCTTATGTGTGAATGCTAGTGAATCATGCTGTTGGAGCTATCTTTTGGTCAAAGAAAGGAAAAGAAGTTGCACGTCATTTATTATGCTAGTCGCACATTGAATGATGCGCAATTAAATATGCCACTACTGCAAAAGAATTGCTAGCTACTGTTTTATGCTTTTGATAAATTTAGGGCTTAATTTTAATTGAGCCAAAACAATAGTTTACAACTGATTCACTTTTCAAGCTATCATTATTTGCTAGAAGAAAGATGCAAAATCGAGACTAATTTCCGTTGGGTGCTTTTTATTACAGGAATTTGATTTGGAAATTGCGACAAAGGGAACGAGAATCTTGTGGCTGACCACCTTTTCCAAAGGCTAGAATTTGGGGGACAGAAGATACAAACAGAGTTTACAAATCATGAAAACTTTCCCTACATGAGTTTAACTTCTACTGTTTGGCAAATACACAAACCTCCTGTATGCCTGATATAGTTAACTACCTTGTTTCAAATCCCATCCCTCCCAATTTTTTCTTATCAACAAAAGAAGTCTTCCATGATATCAAAATAGTACTATTGAGGAGCCCTTTTTGGTTCGAATATTATAGTGATCAACTATTCCCGTGATGTATAACCGAAAAGCAGAAATGGAAAGTGTCGCTTAATTTTTGCCATTCAATGGAAATGGGTGGAGGACACTTTGGAAGCAATAAGACAGCAGCACGTATATTGGAAAGCGGTTTGTAATTGGCCTACTATTTAAAAGATGACTTTAACTTGTTCGCTTTTGTGATCGTTGTCAAAGGGTTAGGTAACCATTCGCGAAGAGAACATAAGATGCCTTAAATAGCATCCCCTTGAAAAGTCGAAATCTTCGATGTTTGGGGTCTGGACTTCCATGGGACCTTTTTCCACCATCATACCTCTCCAACCAATACATTCTAGTGGCGGTGGACTATGTGTCAAACAGTGGGTAGAAGCTGTTGCCTCTTCCAAACAATGAATGCCAAAAGTGGTAATGAATTTTATCAAGAAAGTATATTTTTCACATGTCATGGCACTCCTAGGGCAATAATCACGGTGGAGGTAAGCACTTTTGCAAACAAATAATTAGATTCCCTTCTTTGCAAAATATGGTGTTACTCATCGTTGTAGGCACTCGCATATCATCCTCAAACAAGTGGACAAGTAGAAGTTACCAATAGAGAAATCAAGAAGATCCTAGAGACCACTGTTGGACAATCTTAGGAAGGACTGGTCCAAGAAACTGATGATGCTCTGTGGGGTTTTACCAGAACTGCATTCAAAACACCAATCGGTATGTCTCATATGCATGGTTACGGTAAGGCTTGTCATCTTCCTGTTGAGTTAGAGCATAAGGCGTTTTGGGCAATTCATTTCTTAACTTCAATACAAAAGAAGTTGGTGAAAAAAACGGTTTGCTGATACAATTGAATATGATGGATGAAATGCGCCTCCAATGCTTATGAGAGTGCCAAAAATATATAAGGATCGCACCAAACAATGGGCACGATAAGCAATTTCCTAGGAGATCTAAGGTAGGGACACAAGTATTGGCTCTAATAATTCCGACTCCGCCTATTCCACTGGTAGTTGCACTCTAGATGGTCGCGGTCCCGATTCAACAAAATCAAGGAATTTTTCCAACATGGGGCCATCGAATAGTGGAATGGTAAGTCCTAATCGAAGTTTCCAAAAGTAATGCTCAACGTTTGAAAGTTTATCAAAATGACAACTTTGATCCCTATAAGAAATACCAGCAGTCTCGTCTGACCCCTTAAAAACTTAGGTTTTTTTGAGTGCGTCGAGCATAAACGACGTTAAACAAAAGCGCTTTGTGGGAGTACAACCATGTTACTCTTCTTTTTCCCAATTATTGTTTCTATTTATTTCTCTTATTTTTGGTCACAAAATTTCCCAAATTTTTCTCCATAATTGTTCTTTTGTTTTAGTCAAAATTTTTCAAGGATCAAGTTAAAATCCACGGTTAGCAACGCCCAGGCCGTGCTAATACATCACGCCGTGGCCATGATATGACAGAACTAAGCAATGCCCAGACCGGTCCCCAGGGATAAAACCACGCCTGTGTGCCAAAAGACAAATTTTGCTTTTGAGAGTCAGAGGCTAGGCAACCCTGACCGTGTGCCACAATGCCCATGGCGTCAAGAAAGGAGAAAAACTATTTTAGAGTCAGGGACCTAGCAACACCCAAGGCGTGTCCAGTAGCACGCCCCGTGCGATCCGAAGGGAAATTTCAACTTGGCAAGTCAGAGGTAAGCACGCCCTGACCGTGCAATTTAGCACGCCCCGTGCCCACGGACCAAGACAGCCCGCATTTAAATATGCTCTATTTAAAAGCGCACGCACTAACCAACCCTCACTTTCCTCTCGCACGCACTAGCCGTCACCCTTTATCTCCAATTTTCCTCTTTTTCCCCTCCCTTTTCTCTTCAAATCAAACACACTACACACCAAATTTTTCACACTGTTCTCCCTTCACACTGTCTCCTCGATACAAGCTTTTAGCAAACCCGCTTCCATCGGTTGCCGCTAAACAATGGCCAATTCGCTCGAATCTCCCAACTGCTCCTCCACTGGGTCCACCTCCCTTCGACGGCCTGCTCCACTTTGAGAATGCTTCACCTGAGCAACAAGAGAGGTACAATAAACTATCCCTTCGCTCTTTTTACCCAATACATTCATTGATGAAAAATGCATTAGCGCAAGTGGGTCTTCGAGATGCTGTGATAGAACCACTTAGGCATATAAGGATGGGGATAGTTTCTTGAGAATGAAAGGATAACTGGTTTAATGCGCCTTTAAACTTTAGAGTTTTTGAGTTCTTATTCGTCTCTAATTCGATTATTGTCCTACCGGCTCCCTGAGCAAATTCGCTTCAGGCTACTTATTAGAACTTGATTTATCTGTGAATGAAGTTAGCCATATTTTTGGATTCCCACTGAAAATGCTTAAACCAAATACCTAAGATTCATTAAATGTAGTACATGGCAAGATTTGACCGGTGAAATTAAATTATAAATCTAGTATTCAAAGGCAGATCCCAAACTAAGAAATCCTGCCCTGAGATACATTTCAACAAATTCTTATCTAACACTATTTTTTGGAAAGAAGTGAGAGTGATGGAGTCTAAAACTTGAATGAATTATACTTATATGGGTGATTGAACAGGGAGTTTTGCTGAATGTTGGGTATTGGCTTCTAACCAAAGATGGCGAGGGTGCTAGAGCGGATAAAGGGGCCTATTATGATGGGATGCTTTGTGAACCGCATTGGCTGCGTATTTATGAGTCCTGGAACCCGGCTAGACCAAATCTATGATAGTGGTGGGAAGGGGGGAAAGGGTACCAGATTAGATTTAGATGTCATGATCCACAATGAAACTGATGAGAAGGTCGGAGATGCTTATCGGGTAGTAGGTGCTCGAGAAAGACAGTTCTGAGGATGAGGAAGTCGAGGCCCGCAGGTGGTGCCTGACAATGGAAGCAGGGTATTCGCCTCCTTTTTGGTTCTTCTTTTGGTGCAGGTACTTATGGTGCTAGTCCATCCTTTCAAAGGAGCGTCAAGCAGTCAATGACAAAAGTCCTTGCAAGGATGATGTCCTCGAATGGACATATTATGACACAACGCCTTAACGGGATGGAATCTATGAATTGCAGACCAATTTCCAAATCCATTGAGATTATACACGGGAGCCTCGACTCTCCATGGATACATTACAAGGCCAACTCCCAAAACTGTTATCCAGCTCTTACAGCCGCATCCACCTCCCACCACCGGAGCCTTGATGGAATTTTGACTCTTTTATTTGTTTTCCTATTTTGATTTTGTTCGCATACAACCTGAATTATTTTATCTTGAATTTTTATTTGTCCTTTTGATAATGTTTCACTTGATATTATATCTTTTTCGTAGTTTTTTTCTCTTAATGTTTATCTTGGTCTTTTAGTTATGACATTTTCCCAGCAACGCAAGCTCTATTGTATTTTTTCAATACATTTTTATAAATGCTTTATTCCACTCGTCTTATTTCTTTTCTTCTTATTAATGGCAATAATGTTGGGGAAATCAGTTTAATTTGTACACATTGGGGACAATGTGTTTGATTAAATTGGGGGAAGGGAAAAAAATTTTAGCTAAAATTTTATTTTTGCTTAACGTTGGTTGGAATAATTATAAGCCAAGCTTGAAAAGCTGTCACAGTTTTGAAAATTTGTGATGAAATTAGTTGATTTTCTTTATCTTAGTTAGTTTGGAGGCTTTAAAAATTTAAAAATTTTGACTTAACAATGATTTATTGGTTTAACTATCTGTTTCCTAAGATTATAGACCACTAATTTTATGAAATTTATGATATATAGGCAATGTTTTAATCTAAAAGTTATTTAACCTTGG
The DNA here is from genome assembly GCF_014843425.1 of Jatropha curcas. The sequence goes on along the minus strand of NW_023591162.1, from coordinate 8,880 downwards.
CAATTCCTAGAAATTAAACTCCCTTTGAGGCAAATTTAAAAAATGCTTACATTTAGACAATAGGAATTTTAGGCATTTTTTGTTGAAACTTCCATATTTAAGCCTAGGCCGCCTAAGTTTAAAAATATGACTTTTGGCAACCAATTTGTGAAGCCTATATCCAATTTTTTTGATCAAACCCTATTAAGCCTAGCTATTTAAACCAAATTTAAAAATTCCTACCCTAAGTACAATATTTTATGGGAAAAATTGTAAAGATCGATTTTTATTAAAAACATAGCGAACAAGAAGGGAGAAAAATTTCATTGATGCTAGCAAGTGTACAATAAGAAAAATCAAAGAGAAACACCCCATAGAAAAAAAGCAATCCAATCAAAGAATCCAAGTTTGGGGAATCCTAAAAAAGCAAGGAAGAAATTATCAAATTTATGAAAAGCCCTTGCCAAAATACCTCTAGTGAAGAAATTTCAATACAGACTCCCTTAAAAGTAATAAAGTTTTGGTATAATGAAATCTGGATATTATACATTACTTTGTAGCTCTTGTCCTATCTTTTATCCTCTTTCTTTGAATTAGCCTAAATTTATACCCCGAAAACACCATTACAACCTAAAATAAGACCTTTTGATCTTTTAAATCGTATGCATTTCAATTGTGGAGAAGGGAACGATTAATTTTGCATATGGGATGCTGAATTTATACTATCAATTTATTCTTATTTTAAGGTTTGAATAAATTTTGGAGATTATTCATATCCTATCTATCGTAAGTTGAATAATTATTAGTGTTTGAAAATCTCTTTAACTTATATTTTAAATCAAAGGAATGTGCTTTAATCAAAAAAAATTGAAATTTTAGCTTTAAATATAAGTAGCATGGAAAACAATTGATTTATTCACATATTTAATGATTGTGATATGCTTGTGAAGTTTATAAATAATTATCTCCAATCATTAAGTAAAGCTAGTTTTGTCAGTTTATTTTTCTCTTAATTTTAGTTTTGTTGCTTGAGGAAAAGCAAATTTTTGGTTTTTTAAGTTTGGGAATTTTGAAATAGGTGTCATTTTACAATATTTTTAGTATAAGTTTTTTATTTTAGAATTTTAAGCAAATTTATCACTTTTGATTTATTTTTACTTCATTTTAAAACTATAATCCTTTGATCAAAGCTTCCTTAATCATAATCCATTTGATCTGAAAGAAAATTTGCAGGGTTTTGGCACAGAAAGAACATTAAAAGCAAAAGAGTCAGAGGCTAGACGCCTTGACTGTGCACCATAGAGGCACCGTGCTAAACTAAGAGAAATCAAGTGGAGAGTCCGAGGCTAGCACCGGCTATCCTGTGCTATAGAACGCCCGTGCCAAAGGAACCTTCAGGGCGTGCCTGTGAATGAAATTTATATTAAAGGTCAGAGCCTAACACGCCCAAGCCGTGCTAGGGTGACGCCCGTGCTAACAAAGAGTTTTCTCTGAGCGTGTTGTAGAGCACGACCCGTGCTAGGTTCATTCATAGATAACAGACTCTAGCAACACCCAAGCTGTGCTAGATTGGCACAGCCCGTCCTCAAAGGTAGAGCTGACTTGAACTTAAAACGCAAGCCAAATCTCTTTCTCAACATGAGCTTCGCCCTTGGATATTTTCCTAAACGTGATAACAATCTAAACCTATTTAGGAAGAGAAAAGAGTCCACTAAGAAAGAAATCCAAGGCTAAACAGTCAAGATCTCCTTAAAGAAGATTTTGTACTTAATAAGGATTCTATTTCCTAAACGGAGTAAGATTATTCCTCCAGGAGGTTCTTATAATAAAGAGGGGGAGCTTTTCAATTGTTTTAAGATATCTCGAATTTGAGTTATTTTTTCTAACATATTCTCTCTCTTCAAAGATTTCAAGCATCCAAGATTTGGTGTCAAGATTCAAGGAACCATCCACAATAGTTGTTTGCCTAGTTTTTATCTCTAAAACTCTTATCTTGTTTCTTTCATTGTTCATTACTAATTATGAAGATTTATTCAGGTATTTACCTGAGTTTTTATTTAATTACTATGTCTAGCTAAACTCTCCATACTAGGGATTTGAATGTAGCTTAATTCGATTCCAATTTATAATATTAGATTTGCCTTTTCCTTTGTTGTTGTTATAATTTATTATTGAACTTAAGCTTCCAGGTAAGAGTTTCTCCCCTGGATTGAATTTATTTCATTACTCACTATCGGGAAGAAGGGTTTTTGGCTATGAAAAAGGTAATAAATTACTTTGAGAATAATAACTTGATGCGGAAGCTATATGGTTTGATTTAAAGGGGGTTTTCATAAAGTTTAATGACCTTAAGTTATGAAACTCACCAGAACAACCATAAAACTTAATAATTTAATTTTATGTTTGATGGCGCCTATTGGAAGAATTAGGTAATTTAGACTGAAATTAGGAAATAGCTTAGCAAATACATCCGGGAGAGCTTGTTAGTGATTTTTAGGTTGTTTCTCTCCTACTTGAAACAATTAAAATTGATTAACAAACCTAATAAAATAAATTGGATAGAATTAAGTGGAAATCAAAAAATTCCCTAGTACTTTAAAAATCCTTGGTTTCCTTTATTCAAAATATTGTTGCTTGATCTCTTTGTTCTAATTTTATTTTGTAATTTAATTCCTTAAAATAATTTCCATTATTGCCGTTAAATATAAATAGGTTAACAAATTTTGGTAACTTGATATACAATCCCTGTGGGATACGATACTCTTTCAAACTCTATATCACTTGTTGCGATTTCGTATACTTGCGAAAATCAGCTGCACTCAACCCTATGTTTGAAATTTTTTTTGAAAGTAAAGTTAATGAAAGTGAGGGTCACAATGTTTCCAAAGCTAGACAGTGGGGGTCTTTAAAACTGAAAGACGAAGAAGGAGACAAAGAGAAAAGGAATTGAAGAGAAAAGAAAAGAAAAGAAAAGAAGAAAAAGGAGAAGAAGCTGAGAAAAGAAGAAAAAAGAAGAGAAGAGAAGAAAAAGGGAAAGTTAAGTTGGAGGATGCAGAAAAGAAAGAAAAGGAAGAGAGATTGGAAGAAAAAGAAAAGGAAGAGAAATAGGAAGAAGAAGAGAAGGAAGAAACAGAGAAAGAAAAGGAGACGGTAGCTGAAATTGAAACAGAATCAGAAAAGGAAATAGAAGAAGAAAAAGAAAAGGTGGAAGTTAAGACTGAAGAAAAGAATGATACTAAGAAGATTGAGAAAGAAGAGATTGTGGAGATAGAGGATGCTAGTGATGTAGAAATAGAAAAATTGAAATTGAGTGAAGAAGAAAAGGAAACTGAGGCTAAGGCAGAAAAAGAATATGAACTTTTATCAGCTCAAAGGAGTAGAGAAGCTACTACGCTAGGCAGAATGGAAAAAGAGCTTATAGAAGAACACAATAAGGAACTTGATGAGGCAATAAAACAAAGCAAAGCTGTGATCGAGCATAATCAGTCCCTCATTGAATCCTTAGAAAGAATTAAGAATATTAATGAAAAAGAAGGCTAGCTACTCTAAAAGTCAAAGGAACACCCTATACTCCTACCTCAGAAAAGCCAAAGAGAGTAAAGCACACTGCTAGCAAACACAGAGTTTGTGGAAGCAAGCCTCCACTGCACCCTTCTTCTAAGCGATCCAGAAGTTATACTGAACCGCATCCCTGCCTCAAAAAACTCCAGAAGTTCCTAAGAGCGCTATGAACTGACCCAAACCTCCCTGCTGATTTATTTAGTTTATCAGCTCTTAATTTCGACCGTGAACAATTTTTTTTTTGGTTCTTTGTTTTTCTATTGTTTTTGCTCTGTCTTATAACCCTCTTGTATAATGACAAAAAAGGGCTCCAAGAGAACACAGGATTATTTTTGATAGGTTAAGTACTCTGGCTAATATGTGGTAACTAGTGCTTACATCTTATTGCTTAGTATTTTCTAAATCTGTGTATTTTGTGAGCTATATGTTTTACATGAATGAACTGATTGTTAGTTTAGAACTTAGATTCTTACCTGTAATCTACGCCTCTGCCTGCAGTAATAGACTTAAGATTTCTGTTCTATTTCTATGTCAGTTTATCTATTCTTATTACTCTGGAATTATATGCTCTAATATTAAAAACTTAAAATTGTTCCTTCCTATTTGTATGTTCTAATATCAGTCTAAAATATACTTCTGTTCTAAGTCCCCATAGATGTTTTTACTGCACGTACTCAGAGGGAAGTTCGTCTATACATGTTCTTAAACTGCCATGATAGAACAATGTCATGTATGAACTTATATTTTATTGACATTGCATAAATTCATAGGGAGCACATGTTTTATGGAGCACATGTTTTATGTTTGATAAATTTATTGATTTTGTCATCATCAAAAAGGGGGAGAATGTTGGCTCAAGGGTCAAATATTTATCTCGAGATTTTGCTGATTGAAACAAAACAAATAAATTTAAATTATATTTTTCTGTGCTAATAATTTTATGCAGATTATATATGGAAGGTAATAAATAAAAAGGCAAGTGCTACAATTTCCAAGATCATGAATGCTATTGAAGACCTTAGTGGTTGGATTTTTAGGATTCTTTGTAGGATAGAGAGAACATTCATTTATAAGCACAAAATTAATATCTTCTCTCTTTATCAAAAGGAATTTTTTAAAATAACTCTTTAAAAATCAAAAGCCTTTTTTGTTCCTTGATTATCTTACCTAAAATGGAGGAGATCTTGTCTCAATCATTTTTGGTAATAAATATCTTAGAAAACGCTTGTTTTAGTTTTTTGAAAATTATCTTCATAAAGGTTCTAAATTTATTTACTTACCTTAATAAAAGGGACTTTATCTCAAACGATTTTGGTAATAAGTTTTTTTTAAAAAATAATTAAGTTCAAGTCTTTTCAAAAAAAAAAAATTTAATTGAAGCATTTTTTATTTTTTAAGTGTATTTTTTTAGAAATAATTTCACAAATTTTTAAATTTTGAAAACCGATATTCGAAATTTAAAATTTAAAATTATGTGATTCGCCGGAGAATCAATCGGAACTGTCAGTTTTGGAACCGTTAAGGAACCGGAACCGTTCAGTTCCAAACCCACATCAGAAATCTGACAGTCTCAACAGAAAGAAAAATCATAGTAAGCTAAATACACCTGTTACCACTAACCCTCCAGGACCCAATATGAGTTGGGTATCCAAATCTGCTTGATCTTTTCAGGTGTCCTAAGGAGCATGGACAGCGTTTGCTCTAGGCATATGACTGGTGATAAAAAGAAATTCACCAGATTAGAAAAGAAAAAGGAAGATACAGTAAGCTTTGGAGATAAAGCGAAAGGTAAAATCGTTGGTATTGATGTGGTAAGTTCTAATCCTTCAATAGAAGATGCAGGCTTAGTAGAAGGATTGCATTATAACTTGTTAAGTGTAAGTCAGATTTTTGATAAAAATAGAAGAGTGATCTTTGAACCCTCTTATTGTGAATTTGAACCCTCTTATAACATAACTTATAATTTGTATGGAAAAGTTAAGATATATACCTATAGATCTCCTCTGACATGGCATAATCTAGACCATATGCTTAGTTATCTGTTGAGGGAATTCTAGTTGGTATGGCATAGAAGACTCGGACATGGGAAAGCATGCACCTTTATTCTAATACGCCAAGAAAATTCGAGTGTGCCAATATGTGAAAATTGAGGGAAAGATCACATTCGTTGATGCTTGTCAATTGGAAAGCCAAAAAAAACCAGATATCTTTTCAAAATCTAAGGGACATGGTTTCTACTTCTAGACCCCTTAAGAATTACTGCCACCTTGATTTATTCGGACCTATTTACTCCTTTTCTAGTCTTGGAGAAAATCTATGCCATTTGTTTATTGTAGATTGATATTCTAGAGGATTCACCTGCACACTCTTCCTTAGAAATAAGGATGATTTTCATATGACGTGTTTGTTCATCTTGATATGACGTGTTTGTTCATCTTTGCAAGAGAATACAAAATGAGAAAGGATACAACATCTCTGCAATTAGAAGTGATCATAGAGGAGAATTTGAAAATTAGAAATTCGATGCTTTTTGCAACGAATCAAGAATCTTCCATAACTTCTCAGCACCTAGAACACCTCAACAAAGTGGAGTAGTGGAATGCAAGAATAGAACACTTCAAGAAATGGCCAGAACCATGCTAAGTGATTCTAAATTACCAATGTATTTTTTGGTAGAAGCCGTTAACACTGCCTGTTATATTCTAAATAGGGCTTTGGTAAGAATCTAAACTTAAAAAGACTTCATATGAGCTATACAAAGGTAGAAAACCAAATATTGGTTATTTTCATATTTTTGGGTGTAAATGCTTTATTCTATATAACAAGAATAATCATCTTGCTAAATTTGATGCTAAATCTTATGAAGGAATTTTCTAGGATATTTTAGTAATAGTAAAGCATATAGGGTATTTATTAAGAAAACTCTAGTCATAGAAGAATCTATTTATGTTGTGTTTGATCAATCTGACTTTACTTCTAGAATTTTAGAAAATGATGATGTTGTAGATTCTAATCAAGAAAAGCAGAATGAACAATCAGAACAATAGACCAACTAGAATAGCCAGAAAGTGAGCAAGGAATGTTGATAATCAGGCTGAACCAGAAGGGTTAAGATGAACATGAAGATCAGAATGCAACTGAAAGTCAAATGCCAGAAATAGAAAATGAAGATTCTCAATTACCAAAAGAATGGAGATTTCACAAGTATCATTCACAAGAGGACATCTTAGATAATCCTTCAGAAAGGATGACGACTAGAGCTCAATATAAAAGATATTTTGGTAATGTTGCTTTCGTTTCTCAAATAGAACCTAAAAGTTTAGAAGATGCTAAAAATGATGAAAATTGGATTCTTGCTATGCAAGAAGAACTAAATCAATTTGAGATAAACCAAGTTTGGAAACCTGTTTCTAGACCTAAAAACCATTTTGTTATCCATTTTGTATATTGGAACAAAATGGGGCGTTTAGAAATAAAACTTTTTGATGAACCAAGGTAATGTTGTGAGAAACAAAGCAAGGTTAGGTTGGCTCAAGGGTACAACCAAGAGGGAAGGCATTTGATTTTGATGAGACCTTTTGCCCCGCGTTGCCTAGACTTAGAGCCATTAGAAATGCTTTGTGAGACTTGAGGCCATTAGAATGCTTTGTGCATTTGCATGTTTTAAAAACTTCATGTTATATCAAATGGATGTGAAAAGTGATTTTCTAAATAGTTTTCTAAATGAAGAAGTGTATGTAGAACAACCTATTGGTTTTGAAGTTTATGATAAACCAACTCATGTTTACAAACTTACTAAAGCTCTTTATGGTTTGAAACAAGCTCCTAGAGCTTGGTATGAAAGATTAAGTAATTTTTTATTAGAAAATGGTTTTTCTAGAGGAAAGGTTAATACAACATTGTTTATCAAAAATAAAGCACATGATATTCTAGTTGTACAAATCTATGTTGATGACATAATCTTTGGTTCTACTAATGATCTTCTTTTGTAAGTAATTTCTAAGATATGCCAGAGTGATGTTCAAAATGAGCATGATGGGAGAATTAAAAAACTTCTTCCTTGGACTCAAATCAAATAATGTGAAATGGAATTTTTCATAAACCCAAAGTAAAAGTATACTTAGAGAATTGTTTACAACGATCAAAAATGAGAGAATGCCAAGGTATTATGTAGTACACTTGAATACTTCAAATTTGAGGCTGGAAAAGCCTGTTTTTTATAGACTACAAGACACCCCCGGAGCCGGACCAAAAGCCATTTTGGAGTTCACCGAAAAGTATGCCAATATTGGTACTTAAAACAGTCCGGGAATGCGCAATGGATCGCCGGAACAGGTCCCGCGGAATATTTTTTCGGAGATCCGAAAACATCTTTAAAAACCCCTCTGAAGCGAAGGAACCCAAGGGGCCGCCGCCGAGCACGGCGGCGCCTGCCGCCAGGCCTCCCGGCGGCACCTGCCGTCCGGATTGCCAATTCTGCCTATTAAAAATGGCCTCCGGGTCTTCATTTTGGCCCACTCCTGTCTGTGCTTGACGGAGCGGATCTTTTCTTCCCTCTATTTTTTTGTTGCGATTGTCTTTTTACCGTTTTTTTTTGCATTGTTTAATTCCATCTTTATTTTAGTGAGTGTTTGTGATACTTGGCATTTTAAAATCAAAACAAATCTAATTTAATTAATTGAGTGAGGTTCCCGAAACGAGGATCTTAATACTGGAGCTAAAGAGCGGGTCTTCGAATTAAATCAGGTACATTAAACGAAAACTCTTGTTCATTTAATTTTAAGCACTTTCATGCCATATTTCTCTTCTACTTCTTTTAATAATTCTACAACTGCATAAACATGCATTCACGGTTCATTATTAGATTATAAATAAACTTACTTTAATATAGGACGATAAATTAAAGCCCGGTTAATTAAATTAATCGGTGGCATTTAGATCTTAAATCCGGACCAATTTTGGCTAAAGAATCTAGTTAATTAATAACTACGGTTCAACTCTGTTAACATCCCTTCTCGGTCCACCCGTAAACTCGAAGGTTAAAACCGAGACGAGATGCTTACAAAAGCTTGGGGTTGACTGTTATGTTCCTGTCATGCTGACATCATCCTGTATGAACCATACTAGCATGCTGATGCTGTTATATTAATACTGTCGTATAATCTTTTTACAAGGAACATGATAACTAGTTACAAAATGGATTGGTGCCCAACTGTGTGCCCTGTACCTTTGCCATAAAAAGGATATAACAAAATGAGTTTCTTACCCTGGAAAAGGACGAGTCTTCTACAGGAGCATTGGAAAAACGGGATTTTCTCTCTTTCTTTTTCCCCCTGGTGT
>NW_023591161.1:134514-160498 GCF_014843425.1 Jatropha curcas | reverse complement strand
CCACATGTTATTTATTTCAATATTACAGTTGTTTTCAGTGCATTCAGGACCATACAGTCAACCAGTTGTAGCGTTCTCGAACCGGTTCAATTAGGGGTTATACTGGTTGCGACCGGGAAGGGATGTTACAATTTGGTATTTCAAAGCCTAGTTTAGTTTCCTGGCTTGCAATGCATAATCGATATGTGTACATGGCCATGATCTACCCTGATTGAACTAAGCAGTTGTTGTTCTTCTTAGAGGATGTCTCAGGAAGGTGAGAGTGAGTCACACGGCCTCAGGCCAGTGGAGGTGAGGCTCAGTAGCACCAGGTCAAGAGGTTGTGTTAAAGCAACTTGCGGATCTTTTCGACAGGGATTGAGGGTGATGGCCAAGCACAAGTAGAGTAGTTAGAAAGAGAAAGAAAGCCCCCCCTAGAAAAAGCTTCGGAAAATATGGGCAAAGAATTCAGTGTAACAAAGATTGATAGTCCAGAAAGAGCTGAGTATTGGTTGGGATGGAACATCGAGAGTTCTGGAACAATTACATGTACACCAGAGGATAAGTTGGTTGTGCCACATCATTGCTCATAGATGAGGATATACCTGGTGGATACTATTCAAGCATGCGGTACCAGAGATTCAGCGTACTGGGGCAATTTCTTCTTGGATGAATTCCAAGAAGAAGTCATCACAGGAGGCTACTTAGATGCAAAAGGAAAGATTTTATACCTGAGGCAGAAACAGCTGTCCAGTTGCCGAATATGAGTGAGAATTTTACCAGGCCTCAGCAGTATGGTAAGATAGGGCTACAGAAGTCGAGAGGTGGTAAAAAAGTTTCAGGAAGTTGAATATGAGATTCAGATGGAGTGGTAGCTTCCAGATTCAGAGAGTTTTCAGCTTGGTAGGGCAGCGTCAGGAGATTAGAGCGGCAATTCAGACCAGTCAGCATACCAGACGCCAGCGGTCTCGCAGAGGGAATGAGACGCAGACTCAGGGAGTGCACCCCAGTCCTATCAGTCAGAAAGCCAAGAGATTCAGAGGTGCTAGTAGTTCAAAGGCTAGTTGTAGACCTTCCTTTAGCCAAAGCGCAGCTAGGGGTGCTTAACATTGCCAGCGGTATCATTTGTGCTAGTTCTGCTGTGGTGGTGTCCAGGTCAGCAGATGAACTGGTAGAGGCACCGGTTGAGGTGCAGATCAGTCGGTATATTACTTTGTCCACCTTGTAAGCTTATGGCAGACGCATTGGTTGGAGATTGTTGGGTTTGATGAATGGTAAAATGTTGGAAATATGCGGAGCATCAAGACATTTAGAAAGATGTCCGAAGGGGCAAACAGTTACCTACACAGTTCATAGCGCAGGCAGAGGTAGGCAGGTGAGAAGCTCCGGAGGGTAGAGATAGCAGTCAGAGACTGTGGACAGACCTAATACTAGAGGTCCAGCCAGGGTCTATGCTATGCGAGCCAGAGAAGATGAGGGAAGCTCCAGATGTTAATAGTTGGTGAGTTTTTTCCTTTATGTGATCATACAGGTTATGCTTTATTGATCCGGCTCAATTGCTCATTCAACATTAGTGTACCAAACCTTTGGGTTAAAGGGTTTAGAAACTGCAATATTGAGTCAGGTATGGTAGTTTACTAATCCATTGGAGAGTAGTACAGAGCTCATACAGTTGGGTCGAAGGATGATCCAATTTTTCATGGAAAGGTTCCAAGGAGATCTTATGGAGTTGTCGATTTAGGAATTTGATTGTTATTCTGGATATGCATCACATCAGTGGCAAGTTAGTCAAAAAAATAGGGACGGATATTCAACAGCAGGGGAAAGATTTACATGTAGTCGGGAAGCGGCGAGATTTCTGTTATGTAAATGTATATCAGCCATGGCTATCCAAAGAGATTAATTCAGTATGGGTTGTGAAGTCTATACTTGGTATGTGCATTACAAGCAGAAAAGAAACAGGTCCCAAAAGTGCAAAACATACCCAACAGTGTGTGATTATCCAGATGTATTTACAGAACAGTTTGACTCAGGGTTACCAGCAAGGAGGTATATGTGGAGTTTACTATAAGATGTGTCGGTGAATGCTGGATCGATCGTAGCCTCTATATCAAGTGTGCACCTGTACAGATGGCACCTGCAGAGCTGAAAAGAGTTAAAGAGTTTCAGCTACAGGAGTAATGATAAAGGCTTATCAGCCAGTTAGTCCACCTTGGGGAGCACCGGTGTTATTTGTAAAGCAAAGAAAAATAGGAGTCAGTATTGGTAATTGTTGGAGGTGAGATTAACAACGCAGGTGCTGCGACTTTGCGTACGCAGTAGAGTGGACTTTCGTGCCTGGACAGAGTAGGCAGAAGATGGTTATGTGGTAGAGAAGATAGTTCGACTGACAGGAGTTTCCATCATCCATCTATATCTGATCGTTGAGTCCAAGGTTTACAGTCGAAGTTTCTGGTAAGCTACAAAACGCATAGGAACGGAACTGCAGTTTCAGCACTGATTTCAGTCCTCAGACAGGATGCCAGTCAGAGGAGAGTAATTGCAAATCTAGAAAGACATGATGAGATTATGTGTTAAGAGATTTGAGGCAGCTGGGACAGATATGTAGGCAGTCTGCGATGGAATTTTCCTTACAACAACAGCTATCCTCGAAGCATCAAGGTGCACCGATTGATGGAAGCTTGGGTTATGCATTAAAAAGCGAGAGCACCTGGTGGTGTTGACAGAACGTTAGTGAGAAGAAGATTTTGGGGTCCAGAACTGGTTAAGAAAACGAAGAGAGAAAGGTGTGAAATCAGTCAGAAAAACGGCTGAAAGAAGCAAGTGATCGACAAAGTCGCTTTATTTGGATTTGAGAGAGAGAGAGTGGAGGTGATGTCGTGATAAAGTATTTCTAAAAGTGTCACCATGGAAGAAAGATTCCTAAGTTTTGGAAGAAAGGTAAGCGTCAGTCCTAGGTTCATGGTGCCATATGAGATTGTTGAACGTGTAGGACCATTGCCTATCGCTGTACATTACCTTGACATTAATCGAATTCATAATGGGTGTGCGAGCGTGTTGCAATTTTAAGGAGATAGCAGATCGAGACCGCATCAGGCCACGTGTATCAGCAGAAGAGATTGAAATTCAGCTAGACCTTCACTTATGAAGGAAGAACCAGTTCAGATCCTAAGCCAGAGAAAATTAAGAACTGCAGAAACAAGAAATAGGCATTAGTAAAAGTTCTTTGGAGGAATCATTTAAAACAGAAAGAAAGCACTTGGGGAATTGAAGAATCTCTGCGACAACAGTATCCACATTTGTTCACAACAGGTAAACTTCGGGACGAAGTTTTTATTTTAGGAGGTTAGAAACTGTAACATCCTACTGAATCGAATCGATCGAATCGTTGCATAGAGTCGAGTCGAGTTGGGCCGAACAAGAACCCGGTTCGAGCCATTTAAATCCAGAGTGGGGTAGAATGGGATGTAACGTAAATAAGTAAAAGAAGTGGACTTACTTGAATGAAACAAAAAGATCAAAGTATAAGTAGTAGGACTTACTTGCACTAAAATATAAAGTTTAGTTATTAAAATGTAATATATGGAAAATATAGGTACTATTTGGTAATTTTTAACACACAATCAAAGATAAATTTGGACTACACGAGACTTCTGTCGATCACTTGCTTCCTTCAGCCGTTTTCTGATGATTTCCACTTTCTCTTTTGTTTCTCTAACCAAATCTGGACCCAAAATCTTCTTCTCACTAAGTCATTCCTTCCTTCTCATCACTTTTTATTGTGATTTAACACGTTAAATTCAACTAGAACTCTATCCAATAAGTAGCTATTCTTAAATTCTACTTTGTGATATTTTATGATGATTTATAAGAAGTTATGAGTTTATAGGGAGGGGAGCTCAAAGTTGGGAGGGAAAAGGGAAAGCTTGGAGGAAAAGGAAGCTAATAAGAAGATTTAAAGCTCTTTTGGTTAAAGGTTTGATATCTCTTTTAGTTTTTCATATTTTCTTGCATGAACACTTCTGTAGTATGTGGATAATGCAAAGATATGTTGCTGAATGTTGAATTAGAGGTCTGTAAATGTTGATAAAGCATGGGATGAATTGAATGAATGAAGTAGACATTGAATTCATGCTAAACCAGGTTTGTTGGATCACTGACTAGTAACTTAACCCTGATTTTGACTCTGTTTAACGATGGAATTAGGGAGTGTTATAGAAGAGTTATTTGTTCCTCTTCCTCTATGTTTTAGCTATCCAATGAGTTTTTGAATCACCTAAAGTTGGAGTTATTAATTGAGAGATATGACCAAAATATTAACATGACTAGGCAGGCTGGAAAAAACCACCAGTCTACCACCAGTCTGGGCGGACTGGACGTTGCTCATTTAGGTAAATATTTGACTACCTTACCAACGTCATTAAGAGATGTGGTAGAAGACAAATTTGTACCCTAATAGGTTAGCTAACCATAGAATTCAGAATCACTTAAATTGGAGTTATAAATTGAGATCTGTGACCACAATAGTATAACCTGTGCAGGCTGGAACCCAACAGCAGGGCAGACTGATAGTTGCTACTTGAGCTCAATGTTTGACTACCTTACCAACGTAATTAAGAGATGTGGTAGACGACAAATTTGTAGCCTAATGTGTTAGCTAACCATGTGTTCAGCTAACCATAGAAAATGTAGAAGTACCAAATTTGAATTGTTAATAAATTGAGAGATATGACGCAAAATATGTAATTAAATTGGGCAGGCTGGCAACCAACAGCAGGGCAGCACTGGCAGTTTGCTAATTGAGCTCAATATGTGACTACCTGCCCAACGTAATTAACGAGATTGATAGAAGAAAACTTTGTACGCTTAAGATGTTAGCTTAACATAGAATTTAGAATAACTTAAATTGCGACGTAGAGAAAGAGTTATGCTAGGATTTGTGAAACATGTACAGGCTGCCTGGCAGATTTCAAGAACACATTAGAAATGATGTTGGAATGCATATGTAGATTCATTAACCCTAAAATTATTACTGCATTTTACCTTCTAAGTGAACTTAAATTCAAACTAAGAATTTCCTTAATCTGAATGGTAAAAATTTAGTTACATAAATATTAGTAAGAATTGCATCACGGGTGCAATAGCTAGAGTATTTCCATGCAAGTTACTTTATACATTATCAATGGTATGCATTATTCCTCATTAGATAGTTTCTAAATAATTCTTGTATTATCACACAATACACATAATATGCTCCATTAAGGTTAGCCAGAAACCACGTAGATAAGACTATGTCATGACATAGGATAGCAGATCTGCGCCCCATACAGTTTGGTACTCCAGCTATAGGCTGTTGAGTGGATATGATTTATGTGGTTGAGTGGATATGATTTATATACGGCGCCATTTAACAGCCTACATACGTATTCCAGTCCAGTTGTTCCATACAGTTTTCAATTACAGATTCCATACAAAGTTCTTCTTATCAACTTTGGTTTCCACTTATAACTTATGGAGCCAATCAGTTATGTGATTTATTTATTTGTAAAACTTATACGATGGTTATAAACAGTTGCAAAATTTTAATACAGCATCAATGAACAAAGCAAGGTAAAATCATGAAAGTATAAATGATTATGGTGTGACTTATATGTTTATTGTTTTATTTTTATTAACATTGAGATATTCCACTGAGCATATCATTTGCTCAGCGAGTTATTTAATTAACTCGTAGGTTTCAAGACTGGACCGTAGAGAAATCAGCTTACAACTGCTGCGTTCATCTGTCGGAAGACTCAGTCTTCAGGGTAGCTACTCAATTTTGATCATTTTGCTTCTGTCTAATCCCTTTATCATGGATATGTTTACAGGGGCGACACAGTACAGGGCACACAGTTGGGCCCATTTCATTTTGGACACTAGTATAATGTCGTGTAAATATTAAGCACAGTACTAATGTAGAAAGCAACAGCATGATAGGATAGTCAGTATACATTATGATATCAGCATGACAGGACATAGAGTCAACCAGATTGTAGTGTCTCGACTCGGTTCATTTGAGTTAACGGGTGAACCGGGAAGGGATGTTACATAATTGGTCCACAAGGAAGTACTAATAGATTGCCATTGTTGTGCTCCTTGTTCCTTTGAGCTCCATAGATGATTGATGATGGTGGATCCGTATCAAAAGCAAATATGAAGCACATCACTTATCAAATAATTTGTAATAGCAATAAATAATGCGACACAAAATACAATTTACTAAGTAAAGAATGTCTAGCATTTAGCCGTGAATGCACAGATGCAAATGCAGGTGGATGATGTGAATTATCTAACAATACTCACAGTTCTTTATTATCCTTAAAAGGACTATCTTTATTACTGCGCTCTTCCACCTTTTGTCTTGACATTTTGAAACTTTATAAACATCTAAGAAAAAGAAAATTCTAAAGAAAAGTTCTAATTCGAGAAATGTATTTCACATTTATTTATTAATTTTGGTTACTAGTTGCTTATCTAAGTTATCGAACTGAATTATATATATATACACTATTCCTTTATTTATTTATTTATTCTAATTTATAACTTTTAATAAAGCTTCTAATTATTTGGTAAGTAATATTTTATAATGATAGTCCGTAATATTTTTAAATAAATGATAATAATAATATAGATGGAAAAAATAGTAATACTAAAAGTTTTAGTCGTTATCACCTATTAATGATATAACTAATTTAGTTTTTTAATAAATGTTTTGCCGAAAATCTGGCAGCATTTCCTCTATAAACAAGACTACCCAAATTTTATACATCGCACACATCAACACACAGCCTATCCATTGGGAAAATTCTTAATCAAAGCCCATCCTCCGTTATGTCATCGGGCAAATTCTTAATCAAAGCCCATCCTCCGTTATGTCATCATTAAATCAACTTGAATCAATTTATCCACACCAATAATTAATCCCAACTTAAAGCAAAGGTACTTTCACAGATTCAATTCATATCATGATAATATGTATATTCCTAATTAATAATTTCTATTAAAATACCTAGCTTCCCATTTTTAGCACCTAAGGTACCAAAAATAATATTCTTACCTAGATTCTTAAATTTTTGATTTGGATTAACCAAGTTAAACAATATTTTAACTAATCACAGCTTTTATTAAATCTCATCAAATAATTGTAAAATAAGGAAATAAATTCAAATTGATTTCTAAAGGAAAAATGCAGAATTGGGTTATAAGGTTTACTAATATAAAATTGGTTTACATATTCGAGATCAACTTGAAGAGGAGAAGATTATGCCTCTGGAGCCTTGCCGAAACGTCGTCGGCCGCCGTGCACGGTGGCTGGAAACGAACCTTCACTAAAATTAATAAACAACACATCAATTTATTCGTTTCGATGAGAGGATCACTAATATGTAATCAAATCAAGGTGGGTGTGAACCATTTGGCCGAAAATTGGTCCGAAAGGTTCAGTGGTGCCCATTTTGGGTTTTCTAATTCTGACTATAACAGTCAGTGGGAAAGCCATCAAATGAAAGAGGTAGAAGAGAGGAATCGATCGACACCTACCTTGAAGCCTCAAGTCGCTTGAAACGGTGTGAATGGCCGAAAAACATTGATGCGATGGTGTCGAACCATTTCGATCGAGTTTTCTTTTGATCCAGGCTCAAATCACGCAAACCAAGGCTTGAATCAAACTCCTTGCAACGGGTAGATAATTTTAAAGCCCTCACTCATCGGAAACAATGGCTGTTTGGCCGAAAAACAGGAAGGAGAGGGAGAGGAGGGCTATCGGTGATGGGGAGAGGAGAAAGAGATGAAAAATTTTCTTTTTCTCTCTCTTCCAGTGATTGGGTAATAAGGCTTGGTTCGGTCCAATTCGGGTTTGGTCCGATTCAATAGAAAATTCTAGATTTCTTAACCTATTTCTATTGGTTTGATTTATTTTAATTGGTGTAAACTAGATCTAGACTATTTCTCCAATTTACTCAATAATAATAATCATTTCTCCAATTTACTCAATAATAATTAATAAAAATAATAATAATAATAATAATAATCAATTAATGATAACATAGTTTGATTTAGAATAATTAATTTAAATAGGAAACATACATAATATATATATAAATATAGTTGAGTTTAGAATAATTAATTTAAATAGGAGACATACATATATATATATATAATAATTAATTTAATATTTAACGTCCAATAGTAATCTTTGAGAAATTCAGAAAATTCTCGATTAGGAGTTGTGATAATATGCTTTGGACTTGGGCCAACTTAGAAATTTGGACTCCGATTAAAATTATTTGATATTTGCAGCCCATGCAATGAAAATCTAAATTTTTTGATTTAATTAAAATTCAAAAATTTTGAAAGTAAAATTACGGGACGTTTCAAAACCTATATTTCTATTGTTTTCAAATCTTTCATCTTCCTAATATGAATTTCATCAAATTTCTCTTCCTTTTTATTTGAAAAAATTGAAATTAAAATAGCGAAATCCCCTTTCCATTAGGGGATGAGTTGATTGTAGTTCCTCTCTTAGATTGCCATTTTACCATAGACCAAAAAAATCTATAAAAGAATTTATTTTAAAGAGATGGTGAAATTTTCATCTCTTAGAAGATCAATTTTAGAGATTTGTCTCACAAAAGTTCAGAAATAAGAAAATAAGATTGTGAGTAGTCTTCTTCCCCTTTTTTCTCTTTGTTTTATTTGGTTATGATTTTGAATTCTGAAGTAAATTATTTGGGTATAGTTTTATTTTCCTTCTCATGATAAATTGAATTTTCTATGTTAATAATATTTGAGATCTTTAAATTTACTTTATGGTTTGTATTACTACAATTGTATGATTCAAATTAAATTGAACGACTAGCTTTGTATTTTTTTCTGATTTTGATTTGAAATTAAGTTGACGTGAAATTAGTGGTTTTCGATTTTAATATATATATATATATATATTAGCAAATTAAAACTTTCAATATTTATATATAGTATGTACAAAGAAAAAGTTTGAAATTCTTGTTTGATTCACTATTATGTTTTTCTTTTTCAAAATTTCTAAATTTATTTTTAATTTATTCAGAAATTTAATTTGGTGGTTTATTTCGTGAGTTAAAAGAACACTATGATTTTTTATTGCTTTGTTTATTTTGTTTGCTTAGTTTTATTTTTTTCAATTTCATTATCATTTTGAATTTTGCTAATTTTAGTTTTGTTTTATTTACTGGGATTGAAGTGTGTACAATAAAAGAAAATCTAAGTATGTTTTATGCAATAATAAATTTAATATTACGCTTTAATATGTTTCTCTAATTACATACTCTCAATGTTAAATCTCTATAAAAAAGACACAGAAATCAACTAAGTAAATCGTTCTATAAGTCTAATTTCTAATGATATTTCCGATTGCTGCTTCCTAGAAAAAATGAAGTTTTGCATTTTATTCAACACACTATCTTATATTTAATAATATTTCCGGCCGCTTCTTCCTAAAAAAGAATGAAAGTTTTGCATTCTACTTAATACATTATCTTATATTTACACTTGAAATTAAAAATATAAATATTATATAGTCGCGTGAAACGTGAGTTACCGCCTAGTATAGAATTAAAAAAAGAAAACATAATTACGAAACCACTATTTTATAGTTTCATAAAATTAAAGAAAAAATTAAACAAGTTTTATTTAATTTTTAAGAAAAAAAAAACAAAAAACAAACAACTTACAGCCTGTTTGGAACAAATGAATCATGGTTGTAGAATTTATTTGTAAATAAATTCCAAGTAAAATTCATTTGTAAATGAATTTGTCATGTTTGGTATGCTAGTAAATAAATTCCAAGTAAAATTCATTTGTAAATAATTTGTCCAATGTTTTGGGTATGCCTATAATTTAAAAATAAAAAATTCCCCATTGAATTCCACAAAATTATATTTGAAATAGAAATTCTTTAAAATGCAAAATTTAATTGTCTTTATTCTTATTAATACCCTGACATAATAATTTTAATAAAAATAAATAACAAACACAAATTATATTTATTATATACAATATAATAAAACTTGTAATTTTTTTTATATTTATTATATACAATATAATAACTTGTATTTTTTTATTAGAATATAAATAATAAATTTCATATAAAGAAGTACACTAATATTTGACACTAATTAATTAAATATATAAGCAGTAACATTTATCATAATAATTATTGTTATTGATGTTGTTAATTTAAGTAATTAATTTGAAAACTAAAAAAAATATTAAGAATGTTTAATTGCATTTGAAAACAATTGTTGATACTCAATTTTTATAATTTCATAATAATAATAACCAACGTAATTACTAGACTTTAAAAAAAATTATTACTGGTTTGGAATTTTCAAAAGAAAAAAGAAAAAATATAAATATAAATTGATGTCACTATTGGATTAAGAAAAAATAACGTTGTTACCGTTTGGAATTTTCTAAAGAAAATAATAAAAAGGAAAAAAAAAAGTAAAAATAGTTGAGTTTATAGTAGAGGATAATTTTGTCACTAAGCATTTCAATGGTCAATTTTATGAAATTCATTTATAAATTTCTTCAATTGTAGTAGAATTTGAATTAAACAAACCTAATTTTATAAAATTCAATTTATATAATTCAAATTTATATTTTTTTTTATTCCAAACATAATATTTTGGATTTTCAAACCAATCGGGCTGTTAATCCAAAATAAATGACACCTTAATTTTCTTCTAAATTTTAAAATGAATACGACATCGTTGGTCTCTTAAACCCTGTCTTCAACCCTCTCTTTTTGATACGGAGTCCAGTTTTTTCTCCGCATCATTGTTTTCGCCGCCTATTGCCGCTGAACTGCGCTGCCACCGTTGCCGGCGACAGAACCACGAAACAACGTCCTTCAACCTTCCTCAGCATCACCATTTAGGTTCCATCTCAAACTGTCTCTATGTTTATCTTTTTCAAGATGCATCTTATGTTTTTTTTTTTTTTTTTTTTTTTTTTTTTTTTTTGTTAGGATTCTCCTTGTCGGATTTTTTAGGGTTTCAATTTAGTTTCTCAAGTAGTTGTTTCGTGTTATTTTTGTGGATCTGTATTGTTAAGATAATGTTTATTTTGTTGTGATTAGTCTCATTGACTTTTTTTTATTGTATGTTTATTTTTTCCTGCAATCTTCCATGGGGATTTCACGGTCGTTACACAAGGCTTTGAAACATGGTTATGTGCTAGATTCAGCTTTCTCGATTAAAGTAGAATCCATGTATACTTGCACTTCAGAAAGTATTTGGGAAATGAGCCTTTTTAAGATAAGAATCTTTGCCAAATGGTTTTCAACCAAAACCCCTTGTTTTCACATTGTTCCTTTTCAATTCATGTGTAAGTGAAGGTTGGCATGTCTCCCGAGGTTTCTCTAAACTGGCAGACAAAAAATGAGGAAGTGACGTAAGCCTCCATCCGAACATTTTTGTCTGGGCTTGTTATGATGACACGTATGCAGGGCTAACGTTGACGGAAGTTGCTATCTAAACTTACGTTTTAAGAAAAAGAAGGGAATGGACAGAATTGCCTGTTCTAGGGGATTATGATGGTGGTTGGCGTGCCGGGATTTTGCCGAGAATGCCAATAAGCATCAGCATGCAGCTCAAAGAGGAGAAGGAAAGCTGAGAAGACTGTTTTTAATTGAATTGGTAGTCCTATGAAAGCCAGCTTCCAAAGATTAAAGTCGGAAGTTAGGAGTTTTACTAATTTGGGGTTTAAGGCTAGCTCAAGAGAGCTCTTGGCCTAGAGACAGACGCTCTCACTCTGAAGCAGGAGGTCATTGAAGAAGTCTAGAGAGAGATAATTGAGGAACGACTGTTAAGCGTCGGGACCAAAAGATATGTAATGGAATAAGTCAGCCATTCTGGAGCTATAGTTTGCACTCTCCCTGTTTTGTTCTTAAATCTTGTTCATAATTTTTTTTTTTCCCATTAGGCACTTCAACTCTCTGCGCTATTTACCCAAGGTTTCAGGTGTGAGATTTTTGCCTGGGATACTTCTCTCACCATTTATCTGTATGGCTATGAGTTGGTGTCTCTATCAAATAGGGTAAAAAAATGGATCTTATAGGCATTACTAGTTAAATCTATATAGGCATGGAATCTTAAGAACTTATTTTATCTTTGCTTCTTTTAATTCTTTTTCTTTTCATTATTGTTAGTTATGAGTAGGAAAAGACATAAATCAATCCCAGAACACTGCATACTGTTTTTACTATTTGCTTCTGTTGTTACGATCATCAGTATGAGATTACCTAATAGAAAGGGGATGTTTCTTACACACCTTTTCTTTATCTACATCAGCTGTGTTACCTATACTTTTAGAGTGGACGTATGTAATAGGATTTTCCATTTTTCTATCTCTTTGGGTTTGCAACAATTTTGAGTTGATGGACTTAGTCACATGTATACTATGCTTTCTACAATGTTATCTATTTTCTCTCATGTTAATTTTTGAGGGTCAGTGAAATGAATTTTTTTTTACCTTTGTACATCAATATAATGGTTAAGTTGCAATATATGAAGGTTGAGGGTGCTCGAAATGCCAAAGGTAGATCCAAACAACATTGATGGAATAATTCAAAGTGTTCATACTCTTGACAGTAGTGCAGGAACTAGTTATTGACGTGGAGCATAAATGGAAAAGGATTCATGTTAGTCAAACCTCAGTTAGTTTGGAATTGAGGCTTAGTAGTGTTATTGTTATTTGTAATCATTTAAGAGTTGCTTCTTAAGCAAAGATATTACATTTATAGGCACTTTAAGTAGAGGTAATTTAGACACACCCAACTCAAGTCTATAACAATTTCTGACATTAGTGACTGGCATCGTTAATATGTGATTGTATTGAAAAATACTTCATCAATTATTTTCCTCGATTAGAAACTTGGAAAAAATAGTCCATATGAGCTTGAACTTGACTAGTGGAACTGGTGTAATCAGATGATGAGGATGTCCGTGGTGAATACTTGTATGTAAGATGGCAAATCTCGTGCAATTACTTAAGTATATGCATAAAGGCTGTGCATGACTTTGCTAAAGTTTAATGTTTTACACACAATCTGTGAACTTCCTTTTTTCTTATTTTGTGTGTGTGATGAGAAATTCTAACCTTGGACTTTCTCCACTGATGTTGGTTATTAGATCTGATTAAATATTAGTTTGTGGTCACATTTCCTAGTAATACTACTACAGACCTCTTATGTCTGTTAAATGATGGTGGGTACGTTTTATTCATGCTTGTCTTATTATTTCTTTTCCAAAAGTTGTTCTGTTGTTTCTTCTTTTCCTATATAAACAAATAGGCTTAATGAATTACACTACTTTACTCATGATAATGTGGATTTTGTAAATCATGGCTTCATTTATATATTGTATTTGATTTTTAAAGTAAAAAAATTGGTTAACCTTAAACATGCTGTCATGTTTTGGTCAGTTACTTTAAGCACTGCATGGTATTTTATTTTATTTTCTGTTGGTCTTTTATTTGTTTTTGGTTATTTACAAATATATCGGTCATTGTATATTCATAATTTTGACAGTTCTCGATTTGATTTTGTGGAATGTATGCAGTTCCTACTGAGGATTTGAGCCTATGAACTAAAAAGTTGCCAGTATGGAGACGGAGGTGTTTTGGTGTGGATTTGAATTTGCTAATACTTTTATAGCCGTATATATGGGAACAGGTCTTAACAATCATTTGTTGGAAGAACTAAAAAATAAAATATCAAAAATAGTTATGTATTTTCAATAATATTATTTATCTCATATTCAGAATAATTTTTAATTACTTCAAACCGGATTGCTAAAAATGATAAAATTATTGAGTTAAAATTGACCCACAATAGTTATTTGATAAAGAAATTTCTGGCATTTAGTAATTCATATCTTTGGTATTATAAGGCAAACCCATTGGTTTTATCGTTGGAATAAAATTAGGTTATGATTGCTTCATTTTTTTCGCTTTAATGTGTTGGAAATGTCAGTTAATTAATTTTTCTTGATATATGATGCTTTGGTGATACTGCTCTACGTGCACAGTCATCCACTTAGCCTTCATATAACACACTGCCTTTTAGGTGACAAGTTCTGGTGTTTTGAAGTAAGTTGATGGGGTCTCGTGGGCTTTTTTTGTTAGTGCAAAGAGATCAAACAAGATTCATTTGTACCAATATTATACTTTTTAAAAGAAATGTTGTCATTCTTTTTTCTCTATACTTTGGTGAAAGATGTTTCTTTCTACTCAATTGGTTGGTTGCGTGTCCCTTCAGTGGCACCTGACACCTTAATAATTTACTCCTTAAGTCTACTTTGTATACTTATCCAATTCTTAGTCATTCGTATGTGGTTCGATTATGCAATAATGTAGGACTTTTAAAACATATGTTTAACTGCTACTGAGTGTCAAAAACAGCATGGGACTAGGAATAAAGGAGGCACTCTTTATAAACTTACATTTAGTATCAATAGTTCTTGAAGAAGTGATTGGTTGTAATGGACGTTTAAGATATGGTCTTTGGGTGAATTTATGAGGAGGAGTGTGTTTGGCATTGAAATCCTAGACGGTTGCTGTATGCAAATTGTCAAATTGGTGTTATGAACATGGTATTGCTTACCGGTATTACGGAATCTGGAGAAAGGTTCTATTGGGATGTGGTGTGATCTCTCCGTTGCTAATGTTTACTGATGTTTATTGATTTATGTGTATTGAATCCATATTTACGTGATTACATTGGTATAAGTACACCTATCTTGTTACTTCGATTGATTTGGAATTTTGCAGCATTGCTATTTGCATGAAGGAGAGCTCTCGAAGACTATATGTAGTATATCTGGAATTATGAAGGCGATTATATGGGATGTGGATTTATCGTACAGATGGTCTAAGTTTTTATTGTCAGAATGTTATCTGTATACTTTTGCTATTACATTGGGCAACAAATAAAAAGTGGACGCTCAGCTTGCGAGATTAGCGATTGTATGGCTAATCTGTCGGAATACATTTTGTGCCGGGCACAGAAGCTTAAGCTATTGTGTGCGTTGTCAAACTCGATAAAATGTTTAAATTGAAATATGGGAAGGGCGAAAGTTATAGTAGTATTAAAACATAGAAGTTGTAACTCATATTTTCTCGTTTTTTCCGTTACAAAAGGTAATAGTTTGTAATCCTTTTTCCACATTACAGATTCACATTGTGTGGGGGACAAGCCCAATTGTCTCATAAACTCGCGTACTAGAGACAGATTCTTGTCGTAGCAAAATTAAAAATAGCTAGCTTCGCACTGTCAGTCAGATAGGTTCAAGGCTACAGATAAAAAATAGCTACAGCTCATAGCTCAATAATTCTTAATATTAAAGTCTGTAGGATAGTTTGCGATTTCTATTTAAAACGACATGATCTGTAGTACTCCAGATGTTGCATTATTAATGGACTTAAAGATTACGAAACTTATGTGAATAGCGATAATCTTGTTATCTCAAACGGTTAATAGGATTTATTCAGTTTAACAGGCCATGGGTTAGCAAAAGCGTTAACACCATAGCAATGCTGCCTGAGCCTGTGAGCATGCGCCTATAACAGTATAAAGTCATATTCCAAAGTCAGTAGTCGGATCCCTAATATTTTTTTCGGGGTTTAATATAGATATTGTGTTATCAGATGAGAGAGAAGGGTCAATATAAAATACACATAAATTGGCCACACTTTAATAATAATTATTTCACACAAAAAAGCTAAATAACAATATAATAACTATTTAAAATTTTTTTTTAAAAAAAAAGCGGTTTAATTTGGACCCCTTATTTTTATACGGTGGATCCACCGACGTCCCCAAACATATAAGACATATGCAGACAGCGTTAATCAAGATACTAGTTTAAATTAGAAAAATTAATTAGCTTAGTTGCTTCTGAACTCCAGTTAAACATAATAAAAGGACTCAAAGTGTCTACTTCAAAGAATGATCATTTACTCTAAATACCCTAGTTATTCTTCCATTATCTTCCTAAATAGTGTCTCTTTGTTAAGCTTAAGTCATCGGAGTGTTTACATTACCCTATGGCCTCCTGTTAAATATGTGTCCTGGTTCACACTTGTTCTCTTTATCAGATCTTGTCAATCTCTCCGTACTTCCATTAGTTATTACCAATATACTCTTATACCTATGCACACTAGGTATAAACAAGAATGAAATACAAATGAAACATAATTGGTATGATTAAGAAATAAACACTATTCATGATTATATTCATATTGTCATTGAAATAACCTCTGTTCAATAAAATCATAACCGAATGACAATGTAGATCTTTATCGTTATTTGTGGACCAATTACAAAAATATAAAAAATTGCATATGAACATAATGTCAAAAAAACAAAAAGTCTAAGATTATCTTAGTAATGTGTATAGTAGATTAGATAGACCGCAAAAATTACCATTGTAGATGAATCATATTAATATTGATGAGAATGACAACCACATTTAAAAAAAATTAGAGGAGGAAAACAAATGATTAATTTTAATATAAACATCCAAACTTAAAGTTTACCTTAAGAATTAAGTTATATAATTTATATAAAATATTCATTTGCAAAATGTAAAAATCTTATAAATTTTTTCAATTATAGAAAAAAAAATGCTTTACTGATATCAACTATATATTTAAAAAAAATTCTCTCCACTACATATGAGTAGTTACCTAAATTATTTAAGTAGTATAATTTATATACATGTTACAAGTCCGCTTGATCCATTTACCAAACATTTATTTTTACTGCCAGTTTCATTATAAGTTCTTTTATATTTTAAATTTTTTTTTTTTCAGCTTATGACATAATATATACTTGTTAATTTGAATGAAAGAGTTTGAAAAAATTTGATTATGTATGGGTTTCTTATGTGTCGCCAATACGAGAACGCTATTACATCCTTATGTTATAACACTAAGATATCAACCTTCTCATATCTAGGAAAAGGAGCAAATTAAGGAAAGACCTCCAACTCTTATTCACTTCCTAAATATCGTTTATCGGGAGTATTCTAAATCAATTACTCGTCAATTGCTCGACTCTCAATTGTGGTATAAAGGATATATTATTGATATGCCAACACTTTGAGAACCAAGTTTTTGAGATAAATTATTTGTTAGTTGATTGCTTTGTTAAGAACAATTTGTGAATTTTGATTATCCGAAGTCGACATATGAATTAAGCCTTTACATAATATCACCTCTTATGAAGTATGACTTTTTTTTATATTAAAAAAGTAATACAATCTTCTAATGTGTCTATTTGTTCTCGGTATAGTAGAATTTGGAGAATTATCAGTCAGCAAAATTATAATATCATATGTCTGCCTTCTCTCACCTTCCTCAATAAACTCGTGTAATTCTTCTCCCGTTCGACATTCCGGGTCAATTTCTATGCTAAGTCAATCCTTTAGCCATAAATCGATTGTAAACTTCCTAACATAGAATCTAAATAATTCATGCTTTTGCACTCGGAACGTGCTTACGTGCAATCTGTTTTTTATTCCTCCAAAGTAATCTATGTTTTTCCTCAACAAATGGATTTAATAATAACAGAAGTATTGATCTTCCTTTTATCATTCTAGGAATCCAACAGACCAGTTTGCCTATCCAATCCTCAATAAGCTTCAATTTTAGGTGGCCCTGCTTAAGTAATAGCGTAGGATCCACCTTTTGTTAGAGTCAGTATACTTTCTTCAGAATATCTTAAAATTGCGAAAGACAGCTTTTCAAAAGTGATGATGTAACTCTTTAGGATCATGCATTATTATTTTGGACCTATTAGATCTACAGACATATGTATATTCAGGTCTAAAGTGTGCATGAGATAAATCCAATCTGTTCTTCACTAACCAATCTTCTTGACCCATAGTCAAGCTTTGTTTCTCCATTATTCCTTGCTTAACTTGTTGATTAAAAATCAAATTGGAGAGTCACACTAGTTTACAACCCAACATTGTCCAATTCTTAAGAATCTAGATATATTCCTTAAAAAGAGAAAAATCCATTATATACTATATATTCTAGATCCTCTTTTACCCAAGAAGTATATAGACTTTCCATTAAGTCCCTAAATCTTAAACTTCTTGAGCCCAACAACTTTTCTTTAATCGACCTAATCTCCTCTTTATTACCGCCATGTTACAACCATTCATCACTATTGCACATAGTTAAAGTGCACGTTCTTATCAATTATCGTGTTTTTTGATTTGAGCACAAGTCATGATCACATTACTTCTGAGATAAGCCAAGGAATCACTGCCTTATCTGAATCTATTCAACCATGCCTCTAGGACTGGCTTACAACTCCATACTCAATGCTTCCTTAATCTATAAATTACTTTTTGGTCTTCTCATCTTATCTCCCTGATGGAATATCCGATGTAACCGTCTTTCTTCTTAGATCACTCGCAGTGCAAATGAAGCTTTTTTTTACATCAAACTCATGTAGGCTCCAACCAAGTTGACTACATGACAAACAAGACTCTAACAGATATTTATTCTTCAACTAGGAGTTTAAAATCTCCTGAATAGTCCAACCCCATAGTTCGTAAGTAAATCCCTTGGCCAACCAATCTGCTTTTTCTAATGTTGCCATGCTTGTGTTATACATATGAACACCCATTTTGTAGCCTTATTTGGTTTTTTTCCCTAATGAAGGGTGCGATGGCATGGTACACATAGTTCACCAATTTCCGATTTTCTTTGGTGAAGCTTTTCCAATCTCCTTTCACCATTAGGTACTGTTTCCATTTTGGACTCGAAGTGTGGTTTCTTTTGGCTAATTCATGTGGGACAAGGAAACAGAAGGAAACCAAACAAATATAAAGCGCTCTGTATAGGAGGAAAATAAAGAGTCATAAATAAAACATTATTGGTGGATTATAGGAATGGTTTGTGCAAGTTCTAAACCCCTTTTCCTGAGAGGCCATAGGCAAGGAGTCCAATCGATCATCTGACTCAGGTTTAGGAGTGTGAGGTCGAATATTATACAGAAGAATAAACTTTGCAATTCTAGATATATGAGAACTCAAATGCTATATCATAAGACTTCACCACGTGGCTATTATTCAGGAGTTGAAGTTGTATGATAGTATGACGGCTTGACCAGGCCCTGGTATCATGGTGTGTGAGGGCACCAGCCTTTCATCTCTTGCGATTTGTACTCTCCCTTTCAATCGGCTCTCTCATCAAGTCTAACCCTTTTTTGGTTCTATGCTTATTAACTAGTGTTAAGATTTAAAAATTGTCTAGAATAGAATACAGACATAGAGCTAAAGCAGTTCCTGCTTTCTATATCCTAATCTCCCTTGAAGAAGGAAGCTGGGGATGGAAATAAGTCTCAGACTCTTATAAGTGCAAACAGTCCACCTATATTCACATAATATTGAGAGTTGGAGTGATGAGAACATTATAACCTCTTTTATGAGTAGCAGGAATAACCAAAAATTACATTTCAAAGCTTCTTACTGTTACCTAAAATTTGCTTACCATATGCCTATGATGAACAAAAACAAACCAACCAAATTACTTTTAGGAGAGAAAAAAATATATTATGATGATCTTTACCTCTTGTAAAGCACTGACTATACCGCTTTTTCAAAAAAAGTTGAGATTATAAAGGAAAGCATCCTTATTAATAAGTATCTAATACAGAAGTCACTACACACATATCTTCCCCCAAGTAAGTCTTGGGACAGTTTCATGGTGAATGAAAAAGTGATATGCTACCTTACTAGTTATATGCCTATTTTTTCTTTCAGACACTCCCTATTGATTTTAACTTGTATTCACACAACTTAGTTTGATATATGATCTCTGATCTTAGAAGTCTAAATTATTGCACTCTGTGAAAGTAATAACAAATATTTCTATCGGACTTTCCGATTCATTATCAATTCTTGCAAATAATTTTAAACCTTCGCATACATAAGTTGCTTTACACACTCAATGATTATGAAAAAAAATTTTAAAGCAAGAGAAAAAACCTTCACTTTGTGCTGCGCAACAAAGTAAACCCAAGTTAATCTAGATTACAACGAATCAATAAGTGCAACAGAACCCTTTATAACATAGATAAGACAACAGTAGAGGTAGGACCCACATCCCAAAATGAATAGTCAGTGAAAGGGATAAGGACTTTGTATTATTATCAGGAAATATACGACCTCCTTGTCTAGATTTTAGCAAAAGTT
Source organism: Jatropha curcas (assembly GCF_014843425.1). Next base: position 140,225 of record NW_023591161.1, on the reverse strand, counting down.
CACAAGCCATCACATTTTTAAAAACTTAACACACCATATGATTAAAATAAAATTTAGGATAACATTTTTTTAGATAACGCGAAAGAAGGTAAGTCTAAATATTGAACACCATCTATTCGCGATTGTGAATTATTTCTTCGTAATATAACTTATCGCATTTAAAATTTACCAATCAGTGTCTGCGAAGTAATAAATGGTTTAACATTATTTATCTTAAAGAAACCTGTAGTAGGTGGTACTTTGACCGAAAAAAGTAAGGAGTAATATGATTAGAAATTAAACTAATTATAATATATAGAGACTAAAAGGATATCCAATCTTTTCGAGAAAGTACAGAGCGCAATACATAGTGCAATCTTACCCAAAGCCCAATCATTTCCATGTTCTCAAATCATATGAATTAACACAATGTGGAGAGGAAAAAAAACCACTTTGCAGTGTGTAGAGCTTTTTGTAATGGCACTAATAGAAAAAGATTTATAGGAAGACTAAGGATATGAAGACCAAAGCAAACAGTGACTTGCCCGAGATGAAATGTGAATACGAAAAACGCTATAGACTATAGATAAGATATATGTGCGATAAAGACACAGTATACTTCAATGTAGAATTTTCTTTGTACTTTGATACTATATCAAAATGATGGAGATTGAATTATAATACAGATTCAATGTAATTTCTACGGATAAGCTACTGTTCATATGTTTAGTTTTGTGCTCTTTGAAAAATTTATTTAAATAATCGCTACTGGAATCTTATTTAACTCCAATATCATTATGAAATTGTCATCATTTACAAAATCAGTATCTAAGTGACTCCAGTGTGCATAGATTGTCATAAAATTTAAAATGTTGCTAGATGGAGATTGAAGTAGTCAAGTATTTGACTCAATAAATTCACAATTGTTCAGTTAAAAGCAAATATCAAAATCATCTTATATATAGGGACAAATGCGCCTATCAGTGAAGTGCTAGCACATTCATAATTGAATACGCTGCTAATTAGGTTATAGTATGAGAATACAACAAAATTACTCTTCGCCACCACCCAACAAAACCCATTTTTACTACTTCTACGAAACTATAGGTCATGCATATTCTCTCCTTGTATATTTCTAATATATTGATTCTCTCCTCTCTTGATTTTTAATACCACATTCATGATTAACTACTACATCGATAAATATAGATGGCCAAAAATTAGGAGGCATACACAACAATTACTCAGCAAAATTAGGCAGACACAGTATGGATGTAAAAACAGCAGGGATAGTAGCTTAGAAATTGTAAATATCGAAATAGAAGATGCAACACTAAAGGAACAGGTTTCGATCGAAAAGTCATGAATGAAAGGATGTTATTTACCAATATGCTTAGTCCGCCTGAAACTGATGCGAGAACTGCCAGAGGTATGTCGCGATAGAAGTTGTACTTAAGATGGCTATCACAACGCCGACTGCATGCAGGTAGGAAACACCGAACACCTAGTTCAATTGTTCGACAGGAGCCCATGCTTTCTTCTCGGACACGTGACCAAGAATATCAATTGAGTTCTCCACGGTGAGATTTCCTCCTAATAGGTAGGTGGATTGATAACTTCAACATCTGGCAGAATTAAATATATCACTTAAAAGCTCATATCGTTTGCCCCTGCACATGTGCCAGATAGACTACGATAATAAAAATATATCTACTCATGATAATTTGCCAATTGAGAACCACCAAATGTACCAGATTCTGTGTAATACCATGTAATGTACCAGAAACAATGATGAGAAAAAAATTGATTATGATCTCCTCTTATGTAATACAATGAAGAACCTATTGATCGTAAGCTACTGAGAGTGACTATATACACGAAGTGTCAACTTCTAAATAGGAAAAGAACAAATAAGAAGAGAAGAGCAAGTATTTATCCTACTTTAAATAGCCTGTTACAGGCTCTTTCCAATTCACAACTAACGTCACACAAATACATACCATCATTATCAATGTCTTCCAGGTAATATAAGTTAAAAGTAGGACTTACTTGAATAAGAAAGCACTATTGCTTTTTAATGCCATAGGTTAAGAATGAAATACACCCACTTAAGAATATTAAGTTAAAATTCAAGATCATAATCTAAACATAAAGTTGGTAGTTTATATTTCAAGTCAACAAATATATATAACATTTTTGAATACTTATGACATTAAATAATAAAATAAATTTAAACTACTTACCATAGTACCAACGATATCTTCAAATATGGATGGTGTCGAGAATATATTACTAGTTAAATAGTAATATTAAACATGTTATGATATATATAGTCTTTGAAAAAGCATGCAATCTTAATACTTATAAATAAAGTGCAATAACTTTGTTTTAAAAAAATATGCAGTGGTAGAGACGATCTAGTTTAGCAAAATCAATAGCTAATTCTTTAAAATAAATCGGTCTAAGTTAAGTACTACAGATAAATTACAAGCTCAACGCTCGTATATTATATCCCTCAGCGAGCCAATAGTCTTAGTATACCTTCATAAACCATAACACTTATAACAGTTTGATCAGATCAAGTGTTGCCTTTCATTATGTCAGGCTAAAAGAATTCGGAAACCTATGTGGGAAATAATTTTTAATCAAATGGATAGTGAATTGGCACTAAATTCCAGATAGACAGCCCATGGTAGGCCATGGTAGTACAACTATTGTAAGATGGTTGAATTTAGACTGCCTGATTCAACTCTCCGATTCTGGACATGTTCATATAGAACCTGATGTCGGATAGATAATAGCGTTTCGGTAGTAAGGTGGTGAATATATTATTTTCTGAGAAAAAAATAATGATATTCGTTCTAAGTTAATATACTTTCATTTCAAAAAAAATGTTTAATTAGAGTTTTAGGAAATAATATGATAAATCTAATTGAATTTAAAATATAACTTCTTAGAAATGTTCATACTTAATATATAAAGAAATAAATATTAATTTAAAATTTATACAAAGTAATCAATTAAATTATCATTTATTTTTTCTTAAAAATATTATTGATATTAAATAAATTGTTAGAATTTGAAAATGCTTCAAACCAATAATTATCGAAGCTTAGCACAACATTTAGAAAGTGAAAGAAATGTTGAATAACCTCACCATTTTGTGATCTAAAAACAGAATATAATTTGTAGACTAAGATATGTCGACTTCTGATTTACCATTATTTAAATCTTTTTTTAGATTTAAACCTTTTATAGAGATAGTAAGAATGTATTATTAAAAAGAAGATAACGAAACGTTAGCTTATAGTTTAGAGCAGTACCTCATGATGATGAAAAGAATTAATTAATAGAGTTATTAGAGTTACAAAAGCTGAAGTGATTAATATATTGTGAAGTAAAAATAACAACATAATTTTTTATTTTGAAACGGAAGAGCAGATTTACCACCGGGCGGTTGTTTTGCCTTGATTCAGTTTTCAAATCTTTAGACATTCACATGGAACACCATTTAAAGCAAGCCTTGGAACTATTGTTCCAGTTCATTAAATTTTGAATCGGTCGTTATGTCGGGATTCCAATTCATCTTACAGCATGAATTCGGATTTAAACACTAAACCAAGTAATCGCACAGCTTAACATGCCAACCTAAGCTATAAAGAAATCAAGTCATATTACCACTAATCAAATAGCTATGCCAGAAGTATTTCAACGAATAGTTTACTCAGATATTGATTCACTAGTGCTCATTGGCAGTACGCATATAAGAAGTAACTTAACCTATATATATTAAAGGACCTCATTGCTACTCAGAAGAACTTCAATCAAATTCCCGAATTTTATGCTTCTTATCCTCAATGTATTCTCTTGATTACACTTTAAGCATCAAAGGAGTGTTCCGCAACTCCCTCCTCTAACGAATATCTACTGGATGTATCATCTTCTTCAAGTCGTGGTCTCAGCAGTTCCTGCTGATATCTATTAATGGGCTATATCCGATAAATTATTGACCCTCCACATAGATATCAAGAAGAATAAAGTATAAAACCATATTATACTTAAAAGCAAACCGAAATTAAAAAATATCGATTGTCATTTATTGATAAATCAATTAAGTTTACTAGAATATAGATCTACTTTTTTAAAATTGAAAAAACAAAATGTAGGATAAGACAAGCGTAAAAACGCAGTCTATAGAATAGATCAGAGAAAGCCAAAGAAAATTAAAATATTGGAAATCCATATAACATGATATGGATGTAAGGCGACCCACTTACCAAACACAAAAATGAAGAAGGGAACCAACTAAAATGATTAATTAATATAAACACGAACCTTAAATTCTTTACTGTGATTATGTATCCTAAATCTAACTTCTAACTACAAATAGTCTTTTATAAAAGAAATAACACAAAAACTCTCTTACGTAAGTAACATGATTTTAAAAATATTTCTATATAAATAATAATCACTAAATATTTATGTTTAATTACAATTCAAGTTTGAATTTCAAATATCTTTCATCTTATTTTTGTTAATGATATATGCTTGATACTCGTTTTTTCTAAGCATAAGATGACATTAAATATACTATTCTATCATAACATAATATCAATATGCGGTACTACATAATACAGTACCATCCCTAATCCATATGAATGTGTTATAGAGGGATTTACCTTCGTATTAAAAATATTTAGCTCATATATGCTTCTAATAAATATAATATGTAATAATATAAATGAGTAAAAACTCTCTATATCTCTCTAAGTACCCTACAGATATAAGATATATATATGCAATTAAATACCACGAAATTATAATAGAATAATCATCATCTCATCAAACACTAAAAAGAAAATTTAACAACCTAACCAAACAATGAGCGCGAGACATATTTCAACATATATGTGAAGCATTATTGAACTAGTATAGGTGATAATTAAAAAGTATAAATATGTATAGACATTACGCAGCACACTCTATTTGAGAACGGAGCTCACAAAGTAAAACAGAAACGAGCACAATGTGAGAAAGTTGACTTAAGAACAAGACACATGAATTGTAAAGTAGGAAGTATGGTTAGACATATATTAAGATATTATAAAAGTGGGTTTCAAATATCCACAAGATAGTATACCACTATTCTTTCCCACAATTCATATCAAACATCTGGCTGATTCCTAATTAGATTAAATAAACTGCTCGAGCATGTTTTCTCTTTTCAAGTGCATATTCTCCAATTACAAATTTAATGTAAACAGACAGATCATGAAGAACCTCCTATTCACATATTTAATGCGAAACACTGTGAAAAAACCGAAACCGAAAACAGATGAACATAAGCACCCGAAAAGCCCAGCACTTAGCACACAAGCCAGAAAGTATAGTCGAATCGAACGGTCGACCCAACAAACCATCTAAACAAAATCCTCCATTTTTTCTTATAACTCTTCCAGCGACTGCGCACCTCCCTCTACTCGTCACCCTCCACCAGCGGCCTTCATAACTTTACACTACCATCCGACATTCAGCACTCGCCTCACCAAGCCTCCTCGATTTCTTCTTCTTTGCTTCTTCTCCTTCTTTCTTTCTCTCTCTCCTTTCTTTCTTTCTTTTCATTTCTCTTCCTTTTCTTCCCTGCGTCTGTTCTTGCGTTGCTAGGAACCTGGCAGAGACAGCAGATTCATAAATCGCCGTGCCACCCGAGCGCCCGCGTGGCCAACCTCGCG